>CM047805.1:127489445-128024176 GCA_026214975.1 Gentiana macrophylla | reverse complement strand
ACCAACTATATTGTAACATTTGTATGTGTGAAAATCAATTGTCTATGAATAATAAAGTCCTGGTTTTTGCCCGTGGAGAGTCGCCAATTGTTGGAAACCACGTTAAATTTGTGTTCTTTATTTGCGTCTGTTCTTCTTTGATTGTTTACCATTTGTTCTTTCTCAAATCTTCATATTTTTATAAATAAAAAAATTTTATTATTTTATAAAAGGAAAACCTCACAAGGCCGAGAGTTCATAAATCGAAAAAGCGCAAAGAGAAAAAAAACGCCGTGGTTGTCGCCGTATAGATCTGGATAGAAAAAGGTCGACTCCACAAAAATCACAAAGATGTAATAGATATTTAGACAAAATTAAACACTAATAATATTAGTAGTCATCATTGTATTTGTGGTAACTCTTGTTTCTTATGCTCACTTTATCGTTACTTACTTGATAGGTGCTGCGCCAAGTAGTCCTCGTTCTCGGATCACCTCTGTCCATTTTCATAATTGTCATAGGATTTTGAATTTAGATCTCTTCGATTCCTTATCTGAGGCGTCAAGTTGATCTTTTATTTTATCTATATCCGAGCTGCATGCAAATTATCATGTTGTCTGATGCGTTTGGGCGGTGTCTTGTCTTTCTTTCTGGCTCATCCTTTCTTTTTGCAACATCATCGTTCACTTTCCCCACGCTTTCAAAGCCGACTCAAGGTAGGTTGGGGTCGGGGCCTTCATATCACTTGGATTAATCGGTGGTTTTCTTGGTCTCTTTCGGTAATGCTCCGAATTTATCGAGTCGGGTATAACCCTGGAGCGTCAAAACGGGCTGCAAGGAGTGGAAAGCTCTTAAGCGTCATGCGCAATCTGGGAGTCCGAATTCTTGAAACCGAGCACCTTGTGTTGTCCACTTTTCAACTGATTCGTATCTTATTCTTGGGGTATTCAAATGATTTGGCACTAGGATCCATAGCCACGGTCCCTTTAACAAGCATAGGTTCCCCAATGCCACAAGACCACCGTCCCATCGATCACGGTTGAAGGCTCTTTAGCCACGTTTGGCTGAAGCAGTCTCAACCACATGCTCATTGAGGCGAGTGGGTGATTTGTTCGGCGTTATCGGGATTTACATCGAGTTGTTGGCGAGAATGGTAATACCTGAACTATTTTAATTTGCTTCCGCCCACGGCTTGCATTTAGAAGGAGTTCAAGGAGAGGGGTGGGTTCAAGCGACGGATATATTCTTTTGCATCCTCCTCCAAATGTCCCAATCTCTTGCGTGAGGGTGCAAAAGAGCGGACCACGACTCGGCGATGAACTTCACGCGCAAAAACCATCATTAACCCCTCCCCACCCCAAAACGCAGCGTACACCGGTTTGGCAACATCAACCGACAAGAACACGTGCCACCGATGGCTAGTCATTGAGCGAGGTTGAAGCATCAACTTTTAAGGCCGTCCAATAAGGTTAGCTAGCTTTCAACATAAAATTCATTCAATGAAGGAAGCGGAAGATCGGGTAAAACAAACCAAATCGGGACCAAGAGAATCCTCATTGAGGCGAAAATCTATTGTCCATTTGGCGAAAATCATCGTGCTTTACCAACCTTCCAAAGACCACAAGTGAACAACTATTATAATCATCTTGACAACCCGGTTGAACTAAAAGCGTGGCGATTATCCAATAATCATAGTTTCTGAGGGCAATTTCAATTCAAAGCGAGTAAAAAAACCCCAAGATCATTAAGCCGGGAGCGGTAATCGGGGAAGCGGGCGACCAAATCATTTTCAAAAAGTCTAGACAAAATCAAAGATCCGCTCGTGAAATAAAAAAGCGGGTTCTCCTCTTACGTGAAAGCGTGCAAGATCGAGGACTACCTTAGGTGTAGAGAACGGCCGCCCTTGCGAAGTCTTAGCGACCACCACCTCCGCATAGAAGGAGCAGGTGGAACCGTATTTTTATGCCGGCAAACCCGGTGAGTTCACCCATATGATTCTCGGAATCAAAAAAGCTCGAACCAGTTCTCAGATTATCAATATCATGATGAAGTTGTGATCACACGGCTGCATATTTCTTCTAGGGTTTTCTTCTCTTGTTCCGCCCTTTTGTGTGCATGCCTTTTCTTATTGTTCTAATCAACTCTCATTATCTTCATATATTCCTTGATATCTGTTATAACATTTGAGATACACAACTTCTTCGGATTGATAGATTATTATCGGTAATTCATACATGACATCTCACAGATCATGCTATCTCTGACCATGTTAACACATTAATGGGTCAACTCTCAGAGGTACAAGGATTGTAAAAAGGCATCTTGGCTATGAAAAAAATACTAGTGATAGCTCTAATTTTAGCGTTTCCGTTGCCGGGTGAACCATGTGAAATCTTTATAGATGCTTTTGGACAGTTT
Organism: Gentiana macrophylla; assembly: GCA_026214975.1. NCBI lineage: Eukaryota > Viridiplantae > Streptophyta > Magnoliopsida > Gentianales > Gentianaceae > Gentiana > Gentiana macrophylla. The sequence goes on along the minus strand of CM047805.1, from coordinate 128,021,779 downwards.
GGGATGTGCGTTAATAAAACAAGGGAAATTCATACCCTATGCACTTGGCTATTCAATATGCATTAGAAGAATTACCCACAAAAGATTTGGAGTTAGAAGATGTAGTTTTTGCGCTGAAGATATGGCACCATTATTTATATGGAACGTAATTCAAATTCTATACTGATCAAAAGAGATTGAAATTTCTTTTCACTCAATTAGGATAAAATATGAGGCAAACACGGACGGAGCTGGATGCAGGGCCACCTGGCCAAAATAATTTCTACACCAAAAATCTATAATCCAACTTAAGTCATCAAAACATCTTAATTAACCTCATCCGATTGTCCAAATATAATCGACTAGCTCATCCGATATCAATTCTGGATCCATCATTGGAGCAAAGAAGGTGGTCGGAGTTTCTGGGTGTATATGAACTAGATATCTGGAACCACCCTTGAAAAGCAAACTTAGTTCTAGACAGTCTAAGAAAGAGATCAAACGATGTTATGACTAGTTAGAGGATTTGATCTCATCGTCTAAGAATTCGAGAATTGAATTGAAGGGCAGCATTACAGGCTGCATGGGGATCTATGCAGGATGAGCCACTTTTATTTTCCCGAGTTCTTGAAGCTCAAGATACTGATGATTTTCCACCAAAAAACAAAAGGCATTTGAAGATCTTATATCTTATTTCAAGCTTGGAGAGATGGCACATTGTGGTTCAAGCACATATGATGTATACTTAACACGATTCATTAGCGTGGGGATAGTATTCTACTCGGGGCAAGCCCGAGCTGCAAGCAGGTTGCACTAGATGTGGCGAGGTGCATTCTCACAATGCATAGTGCCCTTAAATCATGTGTGTGATGAATCCTTGTTGACAAGTTAAGTATGAGAACAAAACAATTATGGTAGCAGTTCGAGAAAGAAATTTAGTAGAATAAGAATAGATTGTGATTGTTTTATTCATAATCTTGCTAGTAGCTAATGTTTACTTTGTACAGTAGGATTTCAATGCTCTTACTCTGTACTATGTATGTTCATACTTACCATTTATTTACAGTTGTGCAGATGATGTGTTTGAGTTCAAGGTGGCCGAGGAGTAGCTTTTGAAGTTGCATATGAAGATGTTTATTGTGACGGTGACCCGAACTATGCCACGTGTCATTCTTTGAGGACGGGTAATAAATGACTAACCCAAATGAAGGGTATTAGGGGCCAAGAGCCCCAAAGAACATACCGAGGGCATGTCCACCCCCAACCCGAGTGGGAGATAAATGTCGCTCCTCTTCCGACCACAGCAGGTCGGCTATGACTTGGTGAAGAGGCGCCCGGCCACGGCCATATTGGCCTTGGAGGCTCGGCCATGGGGCCTTTCGAGCAACCCTGGCTTTGTTATTCCACACGATGGGAAACTAGAGATAAATGAGGAAAGAATCTTTAGTCATAAAGGCGTGATCTTGACATTAGATATGTCCATAATTATCCACAAATCATAGGGATTTAGTCGTGTATATCCTTAAGGAAATAATAACGATAATTACGTTGCACTTCCTTGCAAGACAAGGAAGAGGATGAGACATCTCTATATAAACAACCCTAAGAAAATCACGAAAGACTTTACTCAAATTAAGCTATTGGATACGTAGGCAACTCGAGAGAAAAAACTCACGAGCTCGATCTAAAATACACAAAAACACATCCTCGTCAAAGGCGATTTCGGGTTCATAGGGTTCAAGGTCATTATCACAAGGTAATCGGCCGGGTTTATTCTGAGGCGAGATCGGCATCATCAATTGGCGCTGTAGAAGGAGGCCTCTTTACGATGTCGATCGAAAAATCCTAGAATCCCTATATTCAACATTAGAAATGGCAAAAATCGGCAAGAAAGCTGCAGATCCTGCAGATCCGACACCTACAAACACTTTCGAAAGGGTAAACATTACGGAAGGTCAAACTCATCGACCTAATTAGGCCCTTCAGACCCAACCAACCAGGCTTTGGTTGAAGCCTTGAAGAAATTGGACAATATCACCGTTAAGGCCATACTAGATGAAACCCTCAAAGGAAGGACCCACCGGAGGTTTGAAAGCAGATCCACTGTCAAGATGCCTACAAAAAGCGAGAGATCGTTGAGTGCAGTGCTCACACTGCGAACACGAAATGTACGTCAACCTAACGACACGACTAAGGCCGGTGGATGCCTTTCTCGGGAGAAGATCAGACGAAAGCGCTCTGCGCGTCACCTTTTACGAGCACATCGACAACTACCCACGACCAGAGGGTTCAAGATTACGAAAATTGAGTCTTTTGATGGATCTAAGGATCCTTATGATCATATGCATCAATACATCTAGCGCATATGAACACATTACAAACGCCTCAGGCGAGATGAAGTGTAAAGCCTTCCACTGCCCCGCTAACGGGAGAGGCGGAGAGAATGGTTCAACAAAATCCCTCTAAGGTCGATCTCCGACTTGGTACCTAAACTCGAAGTTCGTTCATGCCTTCACCGCGCGGTAGCGTCCGTTCCCGAGAGAATCGGACTCACCTTCTAACTTTGAAGCAAAAGCATGATGAGTCCGTCTTGCACTTTATAAAGCGCTTAAATGAAGAATCCACACGCAGTGCGGGATGCGAGATGATTGACTCTTGGTACCGCCTCTTTCGTGGCGAGGATTGCGAGAGGGGCAACCATGCATGCGCCAAGTTGAACAACAAACTCCTCGAGACAATGGAAGAATGTTTGGATGTGGCCTATAAACATTGCCAGGAGAAAAGCAAATAGACTCAAGAGAGAGATGTAAAGGCGATGGAAAGAAAGCCAAGTCTAAAGATAAGTCAGACAAAGAAAAGGAAATCGATTTGGGATATAGTAGCTGCGCTTGATCTCGAGTTAGTGGGCAAGAAAGAAGCTCTGCGGGACAGGGGACTTCATCCCTTTAAACAAATCTCACGAACTTTCCTCGCAATCATGGAAAGAAAGGGCATAGCTAAGATCCCACCTCCAATGAGGGGCACAGAAAAGAGAGACCACTAACAAATTCGCAAGTACCACAAAGATGTTGGTCATGATTGAGCAATGTCGAGATCCGATCGAGAGACATCGATGCGGCGATGATGGAAGGAAAGCTTGACGATGTCGTAGATGGGTCTCATCAGGGCGAACCGTGTGGATGGTGTAAGTTCAAGCATCGAATAACAACAGCGTGAGATATGAGAGATGAGTATCAAAGAAGAAGAGATCACTCACTAGACCCTGATGGTCAGATGGATAATCGCCCAATGAACATGATCAACACGATCTCAAGGGGCGAACAACCCGAGCGGCGAAGAAGCGGCGTGAAGTGTCTGCTCTTCCTCAATCGAGTAAAGACATAGGCTGATGGGGAAAAAGTGACTTACGGTCCAAGGGACTCCTTTCTATAGTGATCAATAATGAAGGGTTAGTGATAGAAGCGGTAATCAACAAGTACACGAGAAGGTGAATATGTGTGAGACACCGGCGGTGCCATGAATGTTCTATATTACAACGTGTTGAGCAATGCGATTGAAAGATGCCAAGCTTACCTGTATCGGCTCCTCCTCTCGTTCGGCTTTGCGGACCGATTCATGTGATGGGTATGATCAAACTCCTACTTCTTTTGGAGAAGGAACCAGAGGCGAGGACCACGATAGTGAGTTATGTAGTGGTAAAGTCACCCTCGGCATACAATGTAATCATGGGAAGACCAGTAACTTATAGACCTTGAGCCGTAATTTTACCAGCTCATGTTAGCATGAAATTCCCTAATGGAAGGCTCTGAAATCAAAGGTGATGTGGAACAGCCGAGAGTACATTACACGGAAATAGTAAATAGGAAAATGATGGTTCGGCGGTGAGCATTGAAGAATTGCTTCCCGAAGCGAAGAGAAGCGGCCATCGAAGATCGAGACGAGAGGTTGTTACGCCTATGGGACGAGCAGTGAAGCATAGCTTGATTAGTATGGGGACATGGATTCGGCCTCACATAAAGAATCACGATAAACCTCTTAAGAGAATTGAGAGCGCGTATTCGCATGGAAAGCATAAGATATGCTAGGGGTTATCCCAGATCTAGCGAGTTCCACAGGTTGAACATAGACCCGAACATGAGACACGTTAGTCAAAAGAATAGGCACTTCCCTTACGGCGCATCTTAGCAATCAAGCAAGTAACAAAATTGTTGCGAGGCCAACATTGTCAAAGAAGTCGTATATCCAGTGGTTAGCGAACCCGATCTTGGTCAAGAAGCGGATGGGATTTGGAGGATGTCGCGTTGACTTCACCGATCTCAACAAGGCATGCCCAAAGGCTGTTATGCCTTACCCAAGATTGATCGTCTAGTAGACTCAGCGGTGGGGTTTGAAGTGTTTGCATTTCTAGATGCTTACAAAGGATACCACCAGATCATGAATGGATCCTCGGGATGCTGAAAAGACTTCCTTAAATAGTGAGTTTGGGACGTCTTTGCTCGTCACTATGCCGCTTTGGCTGAAAAAAGCCGGAGCTAGGTATCAAAGAATTTGTAAATTCCATTTTCGCCCGAGCAGATCGGGCGGTGCATGGAGGTGTATGTGGATGACCTCCTAATCAAGAGTAGGTCTCTTGATCAATATTTAAATGATGTTAGAGAGGTATTTGAAGTTTTGAGGAAAACTTAGACTAAACTCAACCCCAAGAAATGCACTTTCGGGTCGGATCGAGAAAATTCCTAAGATACATGATATCTAAAGATAGAATTAGAGCAAATCCGGATAAGATTGATGCCTTTGAACACTATGTCACCACCGAAGAATATCAAAGAGGTAGAGCGGCTAACATGGCGAATAGGCTGCTTTGAGCAGGTTTCTCTCAGGATCGGCACAACGTGCCTTACCATTTTCAAAATTTTGAGAAGAGCAAGCCCTTTTCGATTGGGATGAGGAAAGTCAAAAGGCCTCGAAGAAGCGAAGTTGTACTTGGTCGAATTTCCGCGTTAACAACTCCTCGGGAAGGAGAACCTTTATATGTATACTTTGCAGTAGTTGAAGAAGCGCTGAGCGCTGTCTGGTTAAAGAACAGGACGGATAGTGGATTCCAGTTTTCTTTGTGAGTAAAGCACTCCACAGACCCAAGGTCAGATATTCAAATGTGGAAAAATTAGCATTGGCTTTGGTACATGCATCTAGGTAGTTAAGGCCTTACTTCCAGGCATATCCAATCACGGTAATTACCGATCAGCATGTAAGGCAAATCTTAGGCCAACTGGAAACCTCAGGAAGGTTAGCGAAGTGGGTCATCGAAATAGCAGATCACGACATTGAGTTTCGTCCTAAAGCGCCATCAAAGCACCAGCCTTAGCGAGACTTTCTTGCGGAAAGGATTGGTGTTCACCTGAAGACTATAAGCCCAAGCAGGAAGAGATAAAGTGGAAGTTATATGTGGATTGTGCGGACAAGCAAATATGGGCGGCGGCGAGTCTCACTGCTCGTCGATCTGAAAGGAAGAGTTCCTTCACGCCTTACAGATTTGGATTTCAAGCCACAAACAATGAAGCGAGTATGAAGCCCTAATTACATGACTCAAATTAGCAAGAAAGCTTGGGGCGGAGGCAGTGCAAGTCTACAACGACTCACAACTCGTGGTAAACCATGTAAATGTGGAATATGAGGCTAAAGAGAGCCCGTGAAGAAGTACTGCAGTGGCTCGAACTCTGCTTTGGAAAAAATTCAATAGGTCAGTCTACGGATACCCCGAGCGAGAGAATAAAAGAGCGGATGCCTTATCAAATCTAGCGTCAAACTTTGTGTCGAGATAGGAAGGTATTGGTGGAACTACTCAAGAAAATGATTCTGATCGGAAGATCGTTCAGCCGATCGAGCAATCGAATACATGGATGGACCCCATTGTGTCCTATCTCAGAGATAACATCTTGCCTCAAGATAAAGTCCAGGCAAGAAAGATGAAACTCCTATCAACCAGGTACTCCCTGTTCGAAAACTTTCTCTATCGCAGGTCATACATTGCACCATGGCTTAGGTGCGCAACAAGTGAAGAAGGGAACTACCTTCTCAGAGAGATACACTTGGGAATTTGTGGGAATCATCGCGGTGCTCGGACCTTAGCAAGAAAATGTAGGTTGTTCAAATACTATTGGCCAAAAATGTTGGAAGATGCCAAAGAGTTAGTGGAAAAGTGTAAATCATGCCAGATGCACGATAATCTGTCACATCAACCATCTCAAGATATGGTTCTAGTGGTTTCTGATGACAGTCAAATTGGTATCATTATTTACCATCAATATACCCCAGATTTGTGTTCTCAATGGTGATAATATGTATGAAATCATGAGTTAATTAGCTAAATGTGATTAAGCCACGTCCGGGGTGACTAAATTGGTATTATGCGTATTAACCGTGTATTTTATGTGTTATTTGCTAGAAATACAAGCTACTTTGTGTGCTATGATTTTATTGACAGATGAACGAGTGTTCGAAGCATCATTTGGGCTGAATATGAGAGTCAATCGATAAATAACTGAACGGGTGATGGTTGAATTGTTTCGACGGATATTGGACCTAGAATCTGATTGGTGATCTTGCAACGCAGTTTCGAAGCTTTACAAGACAATTGGGCTAGTAATTCTTCATGAAGGTTGTAGTTCTGGAAAGAAGGATTCCACACACTTTGAATCACCCAAATCGGAGTTGCGTAGGGCAAGTTATGATCCAAATGCCGAAGGCTGGGCCTAGGGTATTCAAGTTAAGTCGGTGGCAGGAAAAAGATAAAAATACCCCGTTAAGCCCAGGAGTTACCTCGGTTTACGAGGCCCAAAATCTTCCGTTTAAGGAGGGTAGCTTAACGTATAGATTGTCTACTACCATTGTCGGAGTAGATAGGGTTAGGAGTTGCACCGTAGCTAAATTACACACACACACGGTCGAATACGGATTAAGGGGAGATTAGTTAGGAATAGTGTGGTTAGTGCCTTTTCGATACATGTTTGATGATTGGTTTACTTGCATCTCTTTTATTTACTTGTCCTTTTTGTTGGTCAATGACCACCCCTATCTAGTTTACCTATAAATTGTGGTGATGTTTAACATTATTAAATAACGATCTCGTGGGATCGACCTTGACTCGCCCGTGCTATACTACGATTGACCTAGTACTCTTGCTAGTATTTAGGTGTGGGTTAAGCGACTTACACGCGATCAAGTTTTTGGCCATGCGTTGCCGGGGACTATTTATTTAATTGTTAGGCATAGCCATTAATTTATAGTTAACCTTTTTTGTTAATTTTTTTTTCTTTTCGATGATTGAATGAAATTTTGAAGGTTTTTTTTTCATCGCCATGTTCCTAAGGCTGTTGAGCAAATGATGTGTGGGAGTTTTTTTTTACTTCGCATGATTATTCGGTTATTATTTTGAGGCTTTAGTCTTTTTATTTTTATTTGGAGTCTTATAATAGTTTTGTTGTGTTTAAGTAATAAAGTTCTTAGGTATTAGCTTAAATTGTTTATTGCACTTTTTCTTTTTAGTTGTGCTATTGACTGCCATGTGACATAATTATTTTGTTACTTATTTGCGTCTTCTTGCGGTACTAATGGCCTTTGTGCAAGCATCGTTTGTATTAGCCGACCTAGTGCATTAATCCTTTTGAAGACAACTTTGGTTCAGGTTCGGTGATATGATTTGCTTCACATAGTTAGCTTGAGTTCTTCTATTTTCCAAAGCTAAATGTTCTTCTTCTTCCTACTTTTTTTGCTTTACTTTTTCACATTGGGGACAATGTTGAGTTTTAAAGTGGGGGGTAGGCACAACACTTAGTTGAAAAATTGAGACACACTTACACTTACTTTTGTGAATTTTGATTTTTTTGAATTGAATGAAATGAAAACCTTAAATTGTTGAAATTGCTTAATTACATACTTAATTCATTAATGATGAATAAGGAGTTTGTCAACTATTTGAAGTAGTGGTTTATTAATCATCTATCTTGTTATGGACTCGACCTTTTTAAGCACGTATAACTCACTTCTTCAGTATGTAGTATAGATGACGCATTATTCAATTTAGTATGAAGAATGAGCATGTGTTATGATTGCATGAAGTAGTGACTTATTAATTATTATTTTACCGTTGCATTCAATTTTTGAGCATGCAATCTGAATGAAAAGTATTTGGATAAGATGAAGAGTTATCCTTGACCGGGAATCGATATTTTTCGGTGGATATACTTTAACCAATTGTTGTAGGAGGATGGTAGCAACTTGAATCCTAAAAAAGGTAAACCGGGACAAAACGGGCTTATGAGAGAGTGTGAAAAAATAGTGAGGAATCTGCCCAAAAGAAAAAAGGAAAAAAAATGAAAAAAATAGATATGCAATAAAGGCAGTGAGGGAAGCGAACTCGTGTAAATAGGGCACGACCCTCGTATAAAAAGAAACAAACGAGGACCTAAGAGCAAGACTCGGTCCCCAAGTCCGCCCAGCCCAAGTAAGGTTTCATATTGTTTGCACGAGTCTAAAAGGCAAGAGGAGCGAGTGTGCACATTGATAAGTAAGGATTGTGGGGTCTCTATAACTTCATTCATTTCTTGAATCCATTATCACAAAATATTTATCACACGACACATTGATGCATTGGTAGGTGATGATTAATGGGGAACTTATGGATTGATGCGTGATACATGTTTTGCCTGAAATCGTTATTGATATAATGTGATTCTATGTGCGTCACTATTGTTTGAGATTCTACTGCACACACCGTCGGTTCTACTACGAGGCGATTCTTAATTGATTACTGATGGATATGTGTTGACCCTCATCTTATTTATCATTCTTGAATGAGTCTGTTCTTAATTAGTTTGTAGTTATTTATGGGGTTTGTTTGATTTGGTTTTTGCTCGGGACGATCAAAAGCTAAGTGAAGTAGTTTATGATGGCCAAATTGGTATCATTATTTACCATCAATCTACCCCGGATTTTTGTTCTCAATGGTGATAATATGTATGAAATCATGAGTTAATTAGATAAATGTTATTAAGCCACGTCCGGGGTGACAAAATTGGTATTAGGCGTATTATCCGTGTATTTTATCGTTATTTGATAGAAATAGAAACTACTTTGTGTGCTATGATTTTATTGATAGATGAGCAGTGTTAAATGAGCATCATTTAGGTTTAATATGAGAGTCAATTGATAAAGAAGCTGAGCAAAATTTGAAGGTTGAAGTGTTTATTGGATATTGGATCCTAGAATCGGATTGGTGATCTTGCAATGCAGTTTACGAAGCATTAGAAGACAATTGGGCTTGGACTTCTTCATGAAAGTTGTAGAACTGGAAATAAGGATTCCAACACACTTTGAATCACCCAAATTGGAGTTGATTAGGCCAAGTTATGATCCAAATACCGAAGCTGGGCCTAGGGTATTCCAAGTTATGTCGGTGCGAGGAAAAGATAAAAATACCCCAGAGAGTGATTACCTCGATTTACGAGGCCCAGAATCTTCCAGAAATACGTTTTCTTGTCCTCCAAGCATTGGGTTTACTCCTAAGTCGGTTTATACACCTATATAAAGTCATTCAGAGCTGCGAAATTGTATTCTCTCATTCATTGATTGATCTATTCATCAACTAGCTACAATGTAGTCTTTTGGGAATAAAGTATTCTTTTCTTTTATTATTTTCTTCTTGCAAATAAGTCATGAGTCTTTCATTATTGAATTGTGCTTGGTTTACTATCTTCATGGATCGTCTTGAATAACCGGAGGGAGAGAGAATAGAAGAGTAGATCCGTTCTTCGTTATGGGTAAGATCTATTCCAATATTTTATTTCTTTTCTTAGATTCATGATTGTTCTTGTGATAGATCAAGATTATGCTTTCATACAATCATCTATGAATTAATTAAACGAACCTTAATATTTATTTGATTCGTTAATATGAAACGAGAATTATGGGTTGCGCTCTTGGATCTGCGGCGGTCTTTATCGCTAGATCTGAATACCTAGTAAATCCTAATTACGTGGTTCAACGAGCGGTCTTTATCGCTAGATCACGAATACCTAGTAAATCCTAATTCTATGGTTCAACGTCAACTACGTTGATCGATACGATTTAATTTACATGTTAGTAGCCTGATCCACTATTTGCATGTCATCGTAAACTAGCATGAAATATGAATATTGAAGTGCTATGTTTGGACATTATCTTGAATGGACCCTCTTGAACGATTGACCAAGTACTCTTGCTAGTATTTCGTGTGTGTTAAGCGACTTACACGCGATCAGTTTCCTCATGGACTTTCGATTAGTAGGGGTAGATCTAGTGGGACCACTTCCACGAGCTCCGGGTTACGTCTGATTTTTAATTGTACCAGTGGACTATTTCACTTAATGGGTTGAAGCCGAACCGCTGACTACCATAATAGGGAAGCAAATACGAAAATTCCTATGAAAGAACATAGTATGCAGGTATGGAATCCCAAAGACCATGATTTAAGACAATGGAACTCGATTCGAGACACAAAGCTGTCAAAAGAATGGTGTGCCCGAATCGCAAATAACTCAGCACTTCACTTCCGTTGGCCATCCTCAAGCTAATGGACAAGTCGAACAGACTAATAGGCAGATTAAAACAAGGCTGAAGAAACGCCTAGAAGAAGAAGGAGAGAGTTGGACCGAGCATTTGCCCAACATCTTGTGGGCCAACATAACAACTCCAAACTTGGCCACGGGAGGGACTCCGTTCAGCCTAGCATATGGGTGCGAAGCCGTAATTCCGGCCGAGATCAGCCTACCGTCCCCATGAGCAGCGCTCTACTCTGAAGAATAGCAGTTGACTGAGCTCAGGCACTCAAAAGATGACCAAGAAGCTCGGAATGTGGCCTTCATCAGAATGGCCAAGTATAAACAACGCATATCTCAATACTATAACTCCTGGGTTAAACACTCATACTTTAAGGTGGGAGATTTAGTGCTCGAGAAAGAATGAGGTCGGCGGAGACATGGACCTCGAGGAAAACTTTGACTGAAGCTGGGAAGGTCCTACAAAGTGGTCAAGGTGCATGGAAAATGAGCATATCAGCTGGCTGATGCAACTGGCAGGACCATACCACGCAACTGGAATGCAACTAATCTGAGGAAATTTTATGTCTAGGACATGTTCCAGACTTTATTTATGCCTTATTTATGTTTGAATTTTCTGTCTCAATAAGATGTATTCAAACATCAGCCATTATAATAAATTATTATTTTGCACATGTGCATTATTTATTTTATATGTTTGATAAAAGTTTGCAAATGACAAACCCAATTAGTCTGCAGGATAGACTACATGAACTGAGCTGCAGGTTGGACTCAGCAAAGGTTTGCTAAGGCAACCTCAACAAGTCTACAGGACAGACAATCAGAACTGAGCTGCAGGTCAGACTCAGAAAAAGTTTGCAAAGGACAAACACAATTAGTTTGCAGGACAGACCCCACGAACTGAACTGCAGGTCGGACTCAGAAAAAAGTTTGCAAATGACAAACACAATTAGTAGGCAGGACAGACCCCACAAAATGAGCCGCATGTCGGACTCAGAAAAAGGTTTGCAAAAGACAAACACAATTAGTCTCTGAGACGACCCACAAAGCGAGCCGTAGGTCGGACTCAGAAAAAATTTGCTAAGTCAAACTCACAACTCTGCAAGACAGACTAGACGAACTGAGCTGCAAGGCAGACTCAGAATTGGGTACAAACCATAATTAACTGCAAAGCAGATGATCAGAACTTATAAACTTAGAAAATTCAAGAACTTTCTATGTTTGCAGGACAGACGATCAGAACTGATATACGCTCAGAACTGAGTTGCATTATAAACTTAGAAATTAGAAATAATCAAACTTTCTAAGTTTGCAGGACAGACGATCACACTAAAGTACAACATTCAAAAAGCAAAGCTTATAAATGAAGTACTCAGGGGGGGTAAAGGACCCAAAGTAACGCTTGAATAAAATCAAAGGGCTAAGACAAAAGCCAAAAGAAAAAAAAAAAAAAAAATCAAAAATCAAGCTAAAAGCCAACAAAGTCATTACAGAGAACAAGTGCCTAGAGGCATAAAAGTTAAGAATTATTACAAGTTTTTCAAAAAAGGAAAAACAAAAGCCTAAGCCTCAGAGTCATCAACAGTGTCTTGATGAGAAGGCTGATCGGAGGGAGCACAAGAAGGTTGGTGAAGGCGCACTAGCTTCTTTGGCGGCGGTCTGGGGGCATACTTCTTGGCCGTGTCTTCACCGGCCTAAAACTTCTTAAGCCTAGCCTCATAGAGCTTGTTACCACCAGGCTTGCGGAGCCCCCCATAGGGAAGACTCTCCATGTCCAGCTGAGGACACTCATTGGCCTGGTCTACACCCAAGGTATACCCATGACTTAAAATTGGGCCAAGTAGAACTTTTAAGGCCCTAGTAAGGTGAGCAGAGCTCTTGTACTCGTGGATAGATTGGGCGGCCTCAAGTCCTTCATGATCAGCTCAGAGTTTGGCCAGGGCCTCCTCCCGTTCAGCAACCACAGTTCGTAGCTCTTTTATCTCGGCCTGCTGGGCATGCATAATCTTCTCCAGATTAGCGATCTGCTGATCTTTGGATAGAGACTCGTCCTTGTGCTTTTATCGGCTGGCTGAAAGGTCAGCGATCCGTTTTTCCAGGGAGCTCTTCTGGGAAGAGAAGCCATCCAGTCGGTGCAAAACTTCCTTCCCCACCTTAACAACCTAGCAAAGGACAAATAGGGCCGGTCACGGCAAAAGGTGATAGCAAAAGCGAAACAATGAGATATAATGGCAAGCAAAAACATACAATAGCGACGAGATCTTTGTGCAAAATTACGATGAGAAAGTCAGCTTGGGAAGTGGATCCCCCCTCAGAGATATCCTGGTCACCTCGACCTAGTCCTCTTCCGCCCGATTCGAGGCGTACTTGGCTTGCCTCTTCCCGCATGAGACTCAATGACATCTAGGATGATCAGGCTATCGTCCTACTGATCAGTATGCTGTGTAGGAGCAACCATTTCATCTTGTTGAAGACCTTCCTCAGCGTGGAGGCCCTTAAGATTAAGCTCAGGGTTCACAAGAGGAACCCCCAGATCGCCAGGAGCCCCAGAAGCATCTGGGTTCACAACTTGCTCATTTTTCTCATGCACAGCCTCCTCTTCAAAAGATCCGTCAAAAATAGCTACAAAGACTTCCACTGAAAAGATAAAGAAGAACAACGTTATATCTGAGCAGAGAAAATCTCAAAAGCATTAAACAATACACATAAAAGACTTAAGGAAATGAAAGCAAGAATGAATTCCTGCGGTTGTCATACTCCTGTTAAGTAAACCTCAGATAAGGCTCAGGCAATGAATCGGCCAGATGAGCTACCTCAATTAGCTCGGGGGGCCACTCTTTAAAGTCCATATGGACGCCCGATCTGGCAATGTCGTTCATCAATTGCTCATTGACCCTAGTGGGGCATACGTCGGCTGGAAGTTGGTGGTAATTCCAAATACTCAGTTCGGGATTCCCCTGGTGGCGAATGAAGAAGAAGTGGGTCTTCCACTCATGGATGGAAGTCTTCCCTTAGAGAGTATGGGAATACCCCTTCGGTGTTCTATACAGCGTGGGAAGTATTACCACCCGTTGTGATTCCTAACTTTTTTATGCTCATAAAAATCCTATATAACTCTACGGAGAACTCAGTATCCACGCACCGGAACCAGATTGCGAAACCAATAATGGTCCGAACCCCATTGAGGGCGATCTGGGCATATCCCAGATGGTAATGTCTCAGTATGGCCAAAAAGGCCGGGCGAAGCAGGACCTTAAGGCCATAAGCAAATTGCTTCTTATACACGTATAATACCCCTCAAGGGGTGATGAGCATACAGATTTACACCACCAGGCAGACGGGGAGATTATCGGTCCATATCGACATTATACTGGTTACATATCTCCCTGTGTAAGTTTAGATCTAACCCCAAAACAACCTACGGCTGACCTAGCAGTCATGTGTGCCCTAATGCTTTGATTCAAAGAAGTAAATCCAATGAAGGAACAGGGCATAGATGGATTGGCGGCCGAGGATCTCTGGAAAAGCGCTCGAAACTTCACCACGATCAGAAACAAGATTAAAAGCAGTGGTGTCTATTTGAGCCCTAGATTGATGAGTTTGAACCTCAGACTCATATTAGGATTCAAATTCCCTCTCGATTGAACTACTAGAGGTAGTTCTATCCTCGATAACCGGGAGAAAGAGGAAATGAAGATCTGAGAAGAAGAGGAGAAATATAAACTCGGAGAAAAAGAAATGATTACTTGAAAAATGCAAACTATCTTGAGGGTTGAAATCTTAGATTTAATAAGCGAGAGATGAAGAAGTGGGAGAGTCTAATGATAAAAGGCGAGTGTTATAACCCCAGGGCGTTTATAAATGGCGTCAGTTGTGGGAAAGAGGGAAAGACGCCTCAATTCTCATAATAGTAATGATGATTTGTTTAATAGGCTGCCAACTGGCAGCCAATGAATTCAAAACGTGAGGTCGGATAAGTTGGCCGAACCGCCAAATAACGGATATCTGGCCAACTAAAAGCAAGATCAGATCTGAGGTGCTTATGATGATAGCCGACCCAAACTACACCACGTGTCATCCTTTGAGGACAGGTAATAAATGACTAACCCCTAAATGAAGGGTATTAAGGGCCAAGAGCCCCAGTATGGTGATACCAGAGCAGGTTCCTAACCCAGGTGGGAGATCGGCATATGCTCCTCCTCCAGCCACCACAGGTCGGCTATGGCTTGGTGAAGATGAGCTGCCCATGTCGGCCATATTGTCCTTGGGGGCTCGGTAGCGGGGCGCTGAGCAACCCAGGGCCGGATTTATTCCACACGGTGGGAAACTAGAGATAAATGAGGAAAGAATCCTTAGTCATAAAGACTGTGATCTTGACATTATATATGTTAATAATTATCCCTAAATCATACAGTTTAGGCTTGTATATCCTTATGGAAATAATAACGATAATTACGTTGCAATTCATTGCAAGACAAGGAAGATGGATGAGCATCTCTATATAAACAACCACTAAGGAACTACGAAAGACTTGATTCCAATTAAGCTATTGGATACGTAGGCAACTTGAGAGAAATAACTCACGAGTTCAGTCTAAAATACACAAAAACACATCCTCGTGAAAGATGATTTAGGGTTCATAGGGTTCAAGGTCATTATCACAGAGGTAATCGGCCCGAATTTATTTACAGATGAGATCCAGCATCGTCATTTATCATTATTGTCATTATCTATGTACTTTGAACACTTGCTGAAGTTTTTTATTGCAGTTTTACTTGGTAGCCGATGTAATGTTAACTTGTGGCTTTAGTAGTTCAATCGTTTTTAGTTGATTTTAGTTTATTGGTTTAAGCTTGGTATAATGTCTTATTGGCAGCTTTGTGTCCTTCTCAATCTTTTCAACCGTCGTTCGGTTCCTGGGTCGTCCTTTTATCTCCTGCGTTGCGTTTTGATATTTAAAGTAAAAAGGTTGATCGAAGTGTAAAATTAGATTTTATGCGTGCGATGCATTTTTTCACTTTATGACTTGGTATCCGAGATAGTGGCGCAGTCAATCAGTTTACAAAAATTGTCATACAAAAGTTTAGATACAACGATGTTAACATGACTTCAATACAAAACAAAAGACAAAGACTCCGATGATCTGGTTTTCTTGGATAAATGGAGCATTGAAAATATGAGGAACCTTAAAAGGATATTATCTTGTTTTGAGCAGATTTCGGGCTGAAAATAAACATGGGGAAAAACTCCTTGGCAGGGATAAAGATACCGGATGAAGATATTCATAATGCGGCACAAATGTTTGGTTGTAAGAGAGGTGTTAGGAAATGTGACTTGACCGCTTATTTAGAGCTGAGTACTAAACTGAGTTTAGCACTAAGCTGAGCAAAAGTGAGCTTTGAGTAGAAGTGAGCTTTGGGCGAAAGTCATCTTTAAGCGTAAGTCGATTTGCCGTAAGTCGGTTTTACCAGAAGACGGCTTTAACAGAAGTTAGCTATGGGAAAGTCAGTTTTGGGGCAAATCTCAGTTTGAACAAATGTCAGCATGGTTACATTCTGGTGGATAACAGCTGAAGCTGGGGTCCACATCTGGGGTATTTTAGTCATTCTGCTAGTATGTCTTTATGACGGCTAGGTCTTGTTTTTGTGGCTATTAATACAGATCTGTTGTAACCTAGAACATTTGCAGTCAAGCAGTAGAAGCTGGAGCAATTGCCTTAGGAAATTGTAGAGTCTGTAAAATCTCCAGTGATAATATATTATCCTCTTTCTGCCCGTGGATTAGTCGGCATTTGCCGGAAACTATGTTAAATAATGTGTTATTGTTCTTGTGTGATTTATGCTTTCTCGTTTGCATTTTGATTATTGCAATCCTTTTTGATCCCTAAAGGTCCTAAATTCTAACAAATTGGTATCAAAGCGTCCAGGTTATCATCAGGGATTCTGAGGTTCTGTTTTGGAATCATCTGTTTGAACAAAATTTAATCTTCACAAAGACCTTAACCGGTGCTCGGATTACGTGATAAAAGATCATTCTTTGGCAAGATCAAGATGTGCAGGTTAAATGTAGAGATTGATAAATTCACGAGAATGGACAATTTCAATCTGTGGCAAATCAAGATGCAAGCTCATTGAAGAAAGCGGGGCTCTGAGGCTCCATTGTAAAAGGCGATGGATGCCGGAAATCTTTGAGATGGCGATCTGTAGGAGAAAGCACATTCAATGATTTTGTTGTGCTTGTGCGATGATGTTATCACCGAAGTTGGTGAAGAGGATTCAGCATCAAGGCTGTGGCTGAAGCTTGAGAGTCTGTATATGACAAAGTCGTTGACCAATAAGTTGCTTATGAAGCAACGTCTATTCAGTTTAAATATGCATGAAGGAATGCCTCTCAGAGATCATCTGGAAAAGTGTGCTTGATTTAAGGAGTATTGGTGTTAAGATCGACGATGAGGATGCAGCTCTAATTTTGTTGGAATCATTGCCAGCATTATAAGAGAATTTTGTGCAGTCCTTCGTTGCTGGAAGAGACATATTGTCATTGGAGGATGTTAGAGCATCTCTCCATAATCGAGAGCTAAGGCATAATTCAGCTCGCACAGGTGCAGACAATCGGGCTGCTGGTTTAATTGCTAGTACCAGTTGCAAAGGGAATGGAAGTCCTGGAAAGAAGACATTCAAGAAGGGTGATTCCAAAAACCCTAATGCAAATCTGATCTGAATTTGAATTTGGAGTGTTGACAAGTAGGTGGAGCTTCAGGTCCATACTCAACTGAGTTTTGCAGAACTCAGTTGAGAACAGTCAACACTAATCTGACACTTAGTTGTGCATCTGAGCCTGAAGAATCAAGAGCTAAATCTGAGTGGAACCAAAATCTGGGATTGGTTGAGTGAGGCTCAGCTGATCTAGTACAAGCTGAGTAAAAGTCAATTTTGTAGAGTAGAGTGTTAGTGCAGGAAGTAAAATGAATAAAGAGTCAGCTGAGGCCATCTGTCGGTGGAGTGGCGTCTGTTGAGTCTGTTGAACTTGTCTCTGCTACTGGTTTCATGATCAGAATGCTGGAAGCTTCAACTGAGTGAAGTCAGTTGAGTAAGACAAATCTGATATGTTTGGCAGAGTGAAGTCAGCTAAGCATCTGGTGAACATGTCTGAGGTAGAGTTCTCATTTGGAGTTAAGTCTCATCTGGAGAAGTCTAACTTGGAGTCAGTTGTGTTCATATCTGGTCAGCTCAGAATCTGAAACTGAATCTGCAATCTGTGTGGTTGAAGTTAAATCTAAAGAACTCAGCTGAGTGTGCTCAACTAAGGTGATTACATCTGAATTTGGTAGTCACATCTTGTCTGGTGATCAAGTTGATCACATCAGTTCTCAACTCAATCAAGTCTGAAGAAAAAGAGGAATCTGGTATAGTACATCTGGCATTGACAAATGCATCTGGTACAGTACATCTGGTTATACATCTGTTTGAGCGAGAGTTCAAGTCAAGGTGGAGATTTGTTAGGAAATGTGACTTAACCTCTTATTTAGAGCTGAGTATTAAACTGAGTTTAGCACTAAGCTGAGCAAAAGTGAGCTTTGAGCAGAAGTGAGCATTGGGCGAAAGTCGACTTTGTCTGCGAAGTCGATTTGCCGAAGTCAAGTCGACTTTGAAAAGTCGACTTTAGCGAGTTAGCTTTGGGAAAGTCAGTTTTAGGGCAAACAACATGGTTACATTCTGGTGTATAACAGTTGAAGTTGGGGTCCACATCTGGGGTATTTTAGTCATTTTGCTAATATGTCTTTATGACGGCTAGGTCTAGTTTTTGTGGCTGTAAATACAAATCATTGTAACCTAGAACATTTGCGATCAAGCGATAGAAGCGAGAGCAATTGCCTTAGGCAATTGCAGTCTATAAAATCTCCAAAGTGATAATATATTCTCCTCTTTACGCCTTTGGAGTAGTCGGCATTTTTCGGAAACCACGTTAAATCCTGTGTTATTGTTTTTGTGTGATTTATGTTTTCTCGTTTGCATCTTGATTATTGCAATCCGTTTTGATCCCTGAGGGTCCTAATTTCTAACAAGAGGGACTCTGCCTTTTTATATATTTGGGGCATTGGGTGGGGCATAATATGAATAGAATAAATGCTTGGGAAGAAATTATTCAGAAATGTAAGGCGAAACTCGGTGTTTGGAAATGGTCTTATTTGTCGGAAGGTGGCTGACTGGTTCTCTTAAAAGTGGTTGTAAGCACTCTTCCACTCTTTATTTTCTCCGTCTACAAGTCTCCCAAATGTGTGCTGAAAATTTTAGAAAGTGTGAGGTCTTCTTTTTTCTAGGGCGGGGATGGGACAACATAAAAAAATTGCTTGAGTTGATCGGAAAAAAAATTCAAACTCCTAAATCTTGGGGGGGCATTGGGGTGGGTAGCTTAAGGTTGCAAAATTGGTCATTGCTTGGTAAATAGTGGTGTTGAGATAGCAATCAGTTGGGGTGAGGGGTGTGGAAAGGTATTGTTGGGGCCGTTGGTAATTTCAGAAGGCCGGTGTTGATTTGTTGAGATCGAAAAGTTAGGTGGTGGGGGACGGGAGTAGGGTGAGGTTTTGGGAAGACTTTTGGGTGGGCAATGGTCCATTAAAAGTTGCTTTTCCTAGGCTTTTTAGGATCTCTTTGCTCAAAGGTAGTGTCGTAGCAAGGGTAGTGGTTAGGGATGGTGAATGGTGCTCTTTTAGGTGGGTTTAGAGGAGAGGACTGAAGGGTTTTGAGGAGGAAGGTTGGAGGCTTTGATTAACCCAGTTTTTGAAAATGCAGGTACGTCAGATAAATTGAGAGGGAATCTTAGTACGAATGGCAAATTTTCAGTGGATTTTTTGCAACAAAATCTTGAATTAATATTTTTTGAAAATGTCTTCCGGGCTACTGAGCAGGCTACCCCTTGGAATAAATGGTTACCCTCAAAGGTGAATTTGTATATGTGGAAAGCAAATCTTAAAAGATTACCAACAAAACCGAATATCATTCATCGTGGTGTTGCGGTTCAAGACTCTATAGGTCCGCTTTGTTACAAGTTAACGGTTAATCACATTTTCTATGCTTGCAATGTGGCTTTATTGATTTGGACCTATATATTAAACTCGTGTAAGATCACAGGGTTAAACGCCTTCTCTTTTACTGATTTATTTCACTTGATTGTAGGGGTAGCCTCTTCAAGTATGGTTGCCCATTTATGGTCAGCATAAGTTGGAATTATTGCTTGGTTGATATGGAATACAAGAAACAAAATCATTTTTAATTCTATTGTGTTAAGCCCGGAGATCTATTTCAGAGATGTGCAGAGATTAACTTTTTAGTGGTTGACAAATGCTAATGGTCTCAAGAAACTAGTTTGGGAAGAATGGAATGCAAATCCAATGAATGCGGCGTCTTGAGTTTTGAGAATGTGGTTAAGTTTTCTTAGGCTGATATTTTTTGGTTGTTTGATATTGAGTTGGAAAAGCAGTTGGTGTTTTTTTTTCACCTTGGTTTGAGTCTTTGAACGTGAGCCGTGGATCTCCCGGCGTAAATGAAATGGATGGTTCAATCAAGGTGCATCATGTGGCCTCGGTCCTGTTTCTGGACTTCTTTTCATGACTATAGTTTTGATTTGATCTCGTGGTGGTCATCTTTGATTAATAATAAAGATTTCTGCAATCTGAAGCCTAAAATTGAGCAAACTATTTTTATTTTCTGGCACATTTGGATCTCGAGAAATGGCTGGTTCTTTAATAGGGACATTTCGGATGCGCAATCTGTTCTCTTTCTCGCGTCTAGGGATTATGTTGATTTTTGCTCTGCTAATGCTGCTGGTTCTGATGATTTTGATGCTTCTGGCATGCTTAATAACCTCCCTCCTTCAGATTCTCGGCAAACTGCTATTTTGGATTCTCAAGTTTCCTTTTATGTGCAGACTGATGCTGCTTGGAGCTGCTCTTCTAAGCCAGTAGGTGGTGGTGCAGCTATTTTTGACAAGCACTACAACCTTGTAGAAATTTGGGGGAGGTCCTTTCAATATCTTGATTCCGCACTGAGAGCTGAAGCAGAAACAATCAGATGGGTTCTTTTGAAGGCTAAGGAAAAAGGATTGGACAGTGTTCTTATAAAAATAGACTGCTTGGGCTTGGTAACATGATAAATGATCCATCTTTGGCACCCCCATATGTTTCTGTTATTGTCAAAGACAATTGTGCTATATTGGGTTCTTTTGCTAAATGTGTTGTTTGTTATGTTAATATTAATCCAAAAAATTTATATCCCAACGGGAAAAAAATCTACCGTCGCTATAAGAAACTGGGTATTCATGAGAAATTTTTTCATGACGTGCATATAATTTATGTCTCAAAGTTTTATTTTTACGGCAAGCAAAGCACATGGAAAATGCAAAACAACAAAAAAAAAAAAAAAAAAAAAAAAAAAAAAAAAAAAAAGAAGGATTTTTAATGGCATGTGCAAATTTACGATGTGCACATGTCATAAATGTATAAAATATACTGTGCAAAATTGCAGGAAGAAACATTAAGATGTGCCATAAATACCTAAATTTTTTGCCTTTTTTCCGTGAAATTACATTCAAGGCAGGCAAAACACGTCATAAAATAAAACTATGACATAATTCATGCATGTCGTAAAAATTTAAATTTACGACTATTCTTTATGCAGGTCATTAAAAGGTATGGTGTATACCAAGTTTTCTTGTAGGGTGTGTTAAAGTGTCCCACATTGGGAGCTTGTGGTTGTTTCACCCACCATATTAATAGATGAATTTCCCTCACCTCACAACCTAGGTTTTAGGGATGAGGTCCCTCCTCTTATATGGGTTTGGGCCTAGATTTTCTACATGGTATCGGAGCCACCCTTTATTGTGCGAGTATTGGGCATATTTGTTGGCTTTGTGTGCCTGGCCCACGCTTGAGAGGGCGTGTTAAAGTGTCCTACATTGGGAGCTTGTGGTTGTTTCACCCACCATATTAAGAGATGAATTTCCCTCACCTCACAACCTAGGTTTTGGAGATGAGACCCTTCCTCTTATATGGGTTTGAGCCTAGGTTTTCTACAGGGTGGTAGATTACTCTACAGGACATATTTGTATTCTCTTTTTTTTTTGGACATACCGTACGTTCGGGCACCACAATGAAAATCAACCTCTTCAGTTCAAATTTATGCAAAATAATTTGGCTCTGGATGGGTTGAAAACAGATTTTCTACATGGTATCGGAGCCACCCTTTATTGTGCGAGTATTGGGCATATTTGTTGGCTTTGTGTGCCTGGCCCACGCTTGAGAGGCGTGTTAAAGTGTCATCTACATCGGGAGCTTGTGGTTGTTTCACCCACCATATTAAGAGATGAATTTCCTCACCTCACAACCTGTGCTTTGGAGATGAGCACACTTCCTCTTATATGAGTTTGGCTGGGTTTTCTACTGGTGGTAGATTACTCTACAAGACATATTTGTATTCTCTTTTTTTTTTTTTGGACATACCGTACGTTCGGCACTATTAATGAAAATCAACCTCTTCAGTTCAAATTTATGCAAAATAATTTGGCTCTGGATGGGTTGAAAACAGATTTTAACTATATTAAAATTATACAATTTACAAGAAATATAAACCGTATAGTGTCTTAAGTAAATCGACTATGGTGTGTCGATGTTTTTTTCCTTTGTATACCTCCAACAACATTGCATTACTGTAACACCAGATGTGTTTTTTTTTTTTTTTTTTTTTTTTGCTCTTCATTATTTATAGGTGGAGCATGCCTATCCTTTTTTATTTTCTTAAACAATATTCATTAATTTGTTTCTTGATGGAACATGTTATCCATTTTTTTTATACGATGCTCATATTTTTATTTTGAATATAGAATAAAAAAAACCATACACATTAATAGCTTAAAGCTTTTTTTTGAGGATATTTTTATTAATAGATTAAAGCTAGCGACTTAATTTACTTCTGTATACTTGACTAAACTAATGAGAAAAATAAACATGTCTATTTAGATTTTAGATGTCATTTTCATGGCATTTCACTATTTAATTCTCATATCTATTTTGAGCCTGAGTCGTTAGTGGTCCTTAAAAACTACGACTAAATCCCTATCCTCGATAGTAGAATTATAGATTTAGCAAAAAAAAAATAAAAAAAATTAGGTCCATAGATTTTTTTGCATCTCAGAATTATTCTTGGAAAAAAATATTTCAGACCACCCTTGTGGAAAAACAATTAACATGAATATGATATGCAGTTATGTATCGTTCTCCAAATTCGAGAACAATCATTCATTTGACTAAGGACAGAGATAGGCATTTATAAAAATGAGAGCTAAATAATTGCATAATATCGTGTACGATAATATGTATATATATATATATATATATATATATATATATATATATATATATATATATATATGCACGTTTCCTAGTACTTAAAGCCTCAAAGAAATTTGGGTACTGTTTTTGTGAGATAAAAAAGGTGACAATTTCCTCAAACTGCAACATTGTTGTTATGGTTTGGACCCGACCCGAAACCCGAGTAATTTTGAATCTACCCGAGTATTTCTCTATCACGAATTAGAACGACTCGTACTAAGAAAAGAAATACGAATGCTGAAATGTTTATAATTCGATTTTATATATAAATACAACATTTGTATCTTGAAAGTCACAAACTACGAGAACATATAGCATCAATGTGTTTTTATTATTACAACCCCAAAAGAGAAATGTAACGTTAGCTCCTGATAAGTCGCTTATTCTAAACGAACGCTTTTAAGACATATAATATTAAATAAATTTCATATTATATGTAATCATCTACTACGTCAGATCGAAGTTAAATGAACGGAAGTTAAAAAGACTCGGCAAAACCATCATAATTGCTACTAAGAGTAGAAACTCAACTAAAGATAGAAATGTAACATCTATTGCATCGGAAGAAACCAAACGAAAACCAAACGACGTACGAAATCGTCTAAAGAAAGTACTAAAGAAATTACAAGAAATTCCCCAAAGACAACAAGTCTAAAGTATAATAGTAAAAACAGAAAATAAGTGATCCAACGTCGGCGTCCTCAAACGCCGTAATCAAAGTCCTCCTCGAACTCCGGATCTACATGTTCATCTTCTCTCCCCCAAACACATAGAAAAACAATGTATTTGAGGTAAGTACAAAGTAACCAATAAGAGGTAGAAACTACAAACTAACTAAGGTTTATAAGCAAGTGTTACGATTAAATAAATTATCTTTCTAAGACCGACTCAATCTAGAATTCACTTCATGTCCATCAACATGTTGTGACTATTGCTTTCTAACTTAGCTTATCTGTGGTACATCAGCATTCAAGAGCACTACGCATGGTGCTACTCACCACGAAGTAACTGGGTGCAACATATTGGTGGATCACACCAATAACCACGGAAGTCTAGTCTGGTAGACTCCGATTGCGTACACGTTCGGCGAAGTCCCTCCATACGTAGGGTCTCGGACTTACGGGGTGGTGTTTCTCCGTACGTAGGGTCCAAAGTCTTACAGAGTTATTCACTTTCAGAACGCACACACATCGCGATATAGACTTGTGCCTTACCAAGAATGGATTGATGTTTAATCTTTTTACTACACAAATATGTTTGATATTATGTTGTTAACTAGCCACCTAAGTGTTTTCAAATAAGCTCCTCACATATACTACTCTCTTATCTAGACCCCTGACACGCATGAGCCCTAGCACATACACGTACATTGATGATCTCTAATTCATCAAAGCACAAGCCCTTTCATGCCCATTCGATGGATCCGAACTTCAACTCCTTTAAGAGTACATCCGTGAAACTAAACGAATCGGAGTTCAATCGAGGCTTGTTCAAGCTTATTTAATGTTATAAGATCAAAGATCAACATTTAAAACTCATATCTTAGCTAAAATCATCTTATTCGTCAAAAGGAGGTCCAGTTGCACCACATCAAGTTCGATCTTGCGCATGCACTAAGCCTCGTAAGTAAAACTCGAATTCTACTCATCCAAAGGCGCCGCACTGGGGAATCGTGCGCACGCATCAAAGACTCAAATGTAAAAATTCACATTACGGTCTTCCAGCTGCGTCCGCACTAGGCTTGCGCGCCCGCACTAAGCGCGCAACTTCCAAAAACTCGGTTTTTGACCCATAATCGTTCTCAAACTTGTTCAACATCATAATACTCAGAAAATAGAAGAAAAACATAACTTTGATCTACCATAACAACTCTAGATCCTTAGGCAACACGAAGGTACGATTTCTAGCATAAAATCACTTTCAATCCTAACATAAACCCTACGAAACCGTAATTAATTTGTCGGAAGATCCTCTTACTTGATAGCAAGCAATCCAACTTCAAAACTCCGAGAAAAACTGCAGCAAAACTTGAATCTTTTTGTAGAAAACCTATGTGATTCCTACAAATTTATATTAAATTCGTTCACACGCTTCTAAACACAAAAGACTACGAAATCAAGAGTTTGAATACATCAACCTCAGTCAAGAACATAACCGTTAAGATCCGACTTAAACTCGAATGAAATCTTTCACTTACTAAATTTTTCTCTCTGCTACTGCCTCTCTCAATGTAGGAAGAAATTTTCTGATTTCTTTTGGTTATGGGAACTAATGAGATTTATTTTCCTTAAATAGATAATCCCAAAATAATATTTTCTTATTATTTTCCTTATTATAAAAATCAGATTTTTCCCCAATATATATATTTGTCCGAAATATATATATACACATAAAATACTTTAATCCGTAAATCATAATATTCCATTTTTCGCAAAAAGACATGTCTGCCCTTTTTCGAAAAGTCGGAATATTACATTCCTTCCCCCTTAAAAGCAGTTTTGTCCTCGAAACTCAAGCGTGCTCAAACCGTTGACCTTCCTTAGCACTCTCTCTTCAACACAAACAAAACCGAAGCTTCACTTTTTTCCCACTGACAACAACTAACCGGTTCTGATCTTGCTAGCCACCGAACCAAAACCTTACTGATTCCCAAACCGTTCAAAACTCGAACACTCAACCCAAAACTGTCCGACCACAACTTGAACCGCCGAAACTGCACTAACCAATCTGGTATTCGTCTTCCCTTCTTTGGAAGGACACTTTCCTAGTTCAACCGTCCAAGTAGAAAAACCCTTGGGTTGCAACCTATACCAAGAGACACACCAAGTCCGTAGAATCCAAAACTGTAACTTTACAATTGCCACGGTAGTTTCCAACACAACCAGCAACTTGTAGTAACACCCTAGCAACCTTGATTACTCTATCCAAAGTCATTGTCATAACCAAGGGATCCTTGAGGTTGTTCTTACGAACACTGAGGTGGGGTACCTGATTCTGAAACCGATCAACTTGTTCCAACTGACTCACTACTGTCTTAAACCAAGCCACTCGCTTCTTGCTGAGCCCTAGAACAACAACACCTTGTCTCTACCAACCAAACTTCTTATTCTGGGTAACAACTAGCTTAAGAATCGTATAAAACAAAGCATTCCCACCTCCAAAACCTACCAAAACCTAACTTCCAGGGTGAAAGAAAGGCATTTATTCTTTCTTGACCAAAAGACTTAAATGGTTTTATGAAATTCATGTGCATACATAAGCTATGAAATAATTGATTTGCACAAAACAAACCGAACTAATTTTGAACATGAGGCAAAGAGAAAATATGTAAGTATATAAGTTTTACCTATGATGCTCAAAAATCAAAAAAAAAAATCGGTCAAAATAATTATTTTCATCTATTGTTATAAGCTGTCAAAATTTTTCAGGATTTCACAAACTGACATGTGTTGCAGATTGTGCTCAAATAAAAAGGAATTTGCACATGGTTCCAAAACAAAACTTTTAGTACAGGATGTTTTATACAACATATTAAATATATTAAAGATTTTCCTACTGAACTGAACTAAATATACTTCTTTCACTTCTTTCCCTTTCACTTCTTTAACTCTCTTGTTAGAATTTTTGTAGTAAGTTGGATGGAGATGGCTAGGATGATGAGTGTGAGATGGAAAATGATTGATAAGTTGGAGAGATTGCAGAAATGAATTTGATTGTATTGATTGCTTGATTGCTTGGTTCAAGTAAATGGGGTAGTGCTATATATATATATATAGTCTCCATATGATGGCTCAAGACCTTTATGGAGTTTTCAAGATATTTCTTAATTTTTGACAATCACTACTAGAACCTACATGTATCTAGTAGCTTCCATTCTAGTGTAGCAATATTTATCTGGACTCTTACATACAACTAGAAGCTTCTATTCTAGAAATGTGTAGCGCCATTCAACCTCCCTCCTTGGTACACATTTCAGTGACACTAATCTTTTCTCTTAATAGCTCGAACTTGTCTCTTGGTAGTGCTTTTGTGAATATGTCGGCTAATCTGTTCTTCACTCTGCAATGCATGACCTCTATTTCTTTATTGGCTACAGCTTCTCTGATGAAGTGGTACTTGATTCTTATGTGCTTAGTCTTATTGTGAAGTACTGGGCTTTTCGCCATTGAAATTGCCGAATTGCTGTCACAGTAGATCAATGTTGCTTCATCTTTAGGATCTCCCATGTCCTCAAGTATCCGTTTGAGCCATATAGCTTGGCATGTTGTCAATCTTTCTTTGCTACATATTCTGCTTCTACTGTTGATAGTGCTATTGTGTCTTGCTTTTTTGTTGCCCAAGAGAATATTCCTAACCCCAAAGTGAATGCATAGCCAGATGTGCTTTTATCATCTGATGATCCTGCCCAACCGCTATTAGTGTACCCAATCGCCTTTGAATCGGGATCTGATCCATACCAAATGCCATAATCCTTTGTGCCTTGTAGGTATCTCGAGAACTCTTTTCGCCTCCAAAGTGAACTTGACTTGCACATTGCATGAACCTTGAGAGATAACTTGTTGTAAACATAATGTCGTCGTGTAGTTGTTAGATAGATTAAACTTGAATGAGATGCCGATAGACCGCATAACTGCTCTCTGGCATGTCATCTTCACTCTTGATCGCTTGGTGGAGTTGCAACACTCTTGCACCATTTCATCTTGAACTTTTCAAGAAGACTATCTCAGATATTTCTTTTGGGAAATGAAAATCCCATTTTCTTTTTGGTTTACCTCGATTCCAAGGTAGTAGTGCATTAATCCCAAGTCTGTCATTTCAAACATCTTCATCATGTCTTGTCTAAAACTCTTTATCATTTCCTCATTGTTTCCCATAAAGATGAGATCATCAACGTATAAGGAAACAATAAGTGTGTCATTTGTATCTCGCGTCTTAATGTAAAGTGTAGGCTCACTTTTGATCCTCCTAAAACCTTGCGTAATGAAGTAATTATCAATTCTATTATACCAAGCCCATGGGGCTTGGTTGAGCCCGTATAAAGCTTTCTTTAACTTTAATACTTTGTCTTCTTCTCCTTTCACAATAAATCCTTGAGGCTGCTCCACGTAAATTTCTTCCTCAAAGTACCCATTGAGAAATGTTGATTTAACATCCAGCTGATGGATTTTCCATCCTTTTTGTGCAGATAGGGCAATTAATGCACTCTAATTGTGCACCAGGAGCAAATGTCTCATTGTAATCCACTCCAAACTGTTGAGAGTAGCCTTTGGCTACAAGCCTTGCTTTGTGTTTTTGGATGGAGCCATCAGGATTAAGCTTTGTCTTATAGACCCACTTAACACCGATGACCTCTTTGTCTGGAGATGGACTTACTAGCTCCCACGTTTCATTCTTGTTTATCATCTTAATTTCTTCTTCCATTGCTTTTCTCCAAACTTCTTCTTTGGAAGCTTCTTCATAACTTCCTGGTTCTATCAAGGTGAGATTGTGTCTCTCATATATCTCACTCAAAGATTTTGTCTTCCTTGGTGGTGTCTCTGGAGAAGAACCTTCATCTTGTGATATTTCTTCAATGATAGCGCGAGCTGGTGATTCTGGTTGGCGGTTGTCTTCTTCGTTGGTTCTTAGAAGTGGTGTCATATTAATAGTTTTCCTTTCAACTTCCTCGGTTTCCCAATTGAAGCTTGCATCCTCATCAAACTCAACGTCTCGACTGACAATAAGCTTTCTTGTTCTTAAGCTATAGACACAGTAACCTTTTGATTGTGTACTATAGCCTAAGAAAATGCCTTCTCTGTCTTTTCATCCAGTTTGCTCCTTTTCTCTTTTGGAATGTGAACTTAACTGATGGAGCCGAAGACTCAAAGATGTTTTGCTGATGGCTTTCGCCCACTCCAGGCTTCGAATGGTGTTTTGTCCTGAACGGCTTTGGTTGGACATCTGTTTAGCAAGTAGACTGCCGTATGCACTGCCTCTGCCAAAAAATGTTTTCGGAAGGCCTTTCTCCATTAGCATAGCTCTTGTTGTCTCCATAATCGTTTCTATTTTTACGCTTCGACACACCATTTTGTTCTGGAGCGTATCCAATCACAATTGATGCTCCACGCCTTCATCTTCACAGACTTGTTGAATTCTTTAGATGTGTATTCTTTGCCTCGATCACTTCTTATGGTCTTCATGTAGTGACCACTTTGTTTCTTGACATAGGCCTTATATTTCTTAAATATTTCATATACTTGAGATCTTTCACGCATAAAATAAACCCATGTCATTCTGGTAAAATCATCAATGAATAGTGCGCATTGGACGTTCATGTGAAAGAGTGCGCATTGGGCCACAAACGTCCTTGTGCACCAATTCTAATGGCTCCTTCGCTATCCAAGCTTTTCCAACAGGAAATGGTTGTCGATGTTGTTTCCCGAGCATGCATCCTTCGCAAACACGATCGGGTGCCTTTATAGTGGGTAGGTATTTCATCATGTTCTTTTGATGTAGTATTCTTAATCCATGGAAATTGAAGTGACCAAGCCTTTTGTGTCATAACCACGAGTCGTCAACTTGTGCCTTCATTGCTACATCTCTTGCATAACTCCATTGGATCGGAAAGCATCGTTTTTCCTTCATTTTTACTTTTGCAATTTGAAGGGATTCATCTTCCTTATCATATATTGTACAAGAATCTCCTTCAAAATGCATCAAGTATCCTTTCTCCATCATTTGCCCGACACTCAAAAGATTTTGATCTATACTTGGGAC
Organism: Gentiana macrophylla; assembly: GCA_026214975.1. Classification (NCBI taxonomy): domain Eukaryota; kingdom Viridiplantae; phylum Streptophyta; class Magnoliopsida; order Gentianales; family Gentianaceae; genus Gentiana; species Gentiana macrophylla. The sequence goes on along the minus strand of CM047805.1, from coordinate 127,992,064 downwards.
CAATAGCACCTCATTTATGTATCTCTTGCCCTTCTTTGTGTTAATGACAATAGTGCCTTTTCCAGTAGCCTCCATAAAGTCGCCGTTTCCTATCTTAATATTTGTCTTGAATTTTTCAAGACGGCAAAATATGGATTCATCTTTTGTCATGTGATTGCTGCAATCACTGTCAAGATACCATGTATCTTTCTTCTCCTCTGTTGCTACTTGACAGGCATAGAAGAGATTGTCTTCGACGTCCTTTTCTTCAGAAAAGTTAGCTTGATGATTCCTTTTTGATCGACATACCTTCTCGACGTGACCAAATTTCTTGCAATTTTTGCATTGTGGTTTTCCTTTAAACTAACAGTCTTTCTCCAAATGGCTTTTCCTTTTGCATATACCGCAAGGAGAAAATGTTTTGTTTGGAGGCTCTGTATTTTTAGAACCTTTATTTGATCTCCGGTCGTTTTGTTTTGATTTTTGTGACGGCGTTTTGAACTTAGATTGAAAAACATTTTCAGTTGTGCCTACGTGACGCCTTTCCAATCTATGTTCATGAGCTTCTAAAGACCCCATCAATTCTGAAGCAATCAATTTTTCCAAATCTTTTGACTGCTCAATAGCTGTAATGATTGGATCATATTTTTATCACATGTAATTAATATTTTTCCACAATTTTCTTCTCTCGGGACGTCTTCTCCATTCGCCCATAATTGATTTGCTAATGAATCTACTCTTGTGTAGTAGTCTTTAGCATTCTCTGACTCTTTCATTTTTAAACTCTCGAAATTTCTCCTCAATGAATGGAGTTCTGAGACTCGTACCTTTTCATTGCCTTGAAACTCCTCCTGCAACTTATCCATCGATTCTTTAGCCGTCTTGGCACTCATGATTCTTGAAAAAAATTCTTCACCAAGCTTAATCGAAGGGCTAATAATGCTTGAGCATCTTTCTGTTGATTCTCCTTGAGTTCTTTCTTTTGTGCGGTAAATGCATCCCTTACTTACGATATCCCATAAATCTTGAGCACAAAAGTAGGTTCTCATTTTAATGAACCAATAGTCGAAATTTTCACCCCGGAAAATTGAAACCGGAATGGATGAGCAGAGTGTGTAATCTGCCATGATGTAGATTTCGCCCAGTTGTAGTTGTATCGAAACCTCGCTCTGATACAACTTGTTAGAATTTTTGTAGTAAGTTGGATGGAGAAGGCTGGAGTGATGAGTGTAAGATGGAAAATGATTGTTTGATCGCTTTGATTGTATTGATTGCTTGGTTCAAGTACATGGGGTTGTGCTATATATATATATATATATATATATATATATATATATATATATATAGTCTCCATATGATGGCTCAAGACCCTTATGGAGTTTTCTAGATATTTTTAATTTTTGACAATCACTACTAGAACTCACATGTATCTAGTAGCTTCAATTCTAGTGTAGTAATATTTATCCTGACTCTTACATACAACTGTGAAGAACTTCTATTCTAGAAAATGTGTAAGACCATTCAACAATGAGCAAGTTTTTCCTACTGAACATGAACTAAATATACTTCTTTCCTTTTCACTTCTTTAACTTTCTAGTCTAAGATCCTTATAGGATGTTCACCAGAAGTCAGAAAGTTTAGGGTCAACTTCTATTCCTTGATCCGGGTTCTGCAAGACATTTAGGAAGTTCAAAATTTACTATGGAAAATTTGGTATGTTTCTAATCAGGAAGAATTTCTATTCCTTGACCAATGTTATTCCTTCAAATATAAACCGAAGAGAATGTCAACATGAACTAAGAATTAATGGCGTCAACAAAAACAAATCAAAGAAAAAGAATAAGAAACAACTTTAAAAAATAAATAAATAAATAAATAAATAAAATACAGCAATTAAAGTAGCTACAGAGGAAATGTAGGGTGGTGGACTGTATTGTGGGGTTTATGACCATGGTGGTGTGTACCCACCTTCACCCCACTCGTGCGCGCTATGTATCGATGGCAGATTTCCACCATATCTCCTTCTCTGTATATCTCCTCAATTATCATCATCATTAGTCGCATGCTTCTGAAACAGGACCTGATCTAATTAATTAAATTATTAAGTAAAAATACAAATACATATGAACAAGAAGAACCCCCTACGTTTCTTGTTTTAATATCAATATTTACCTTTTCTTTAGTGCGATTTGTGGTTGTCTTTGTCAGCTAAGAGTGAAGTGGACGATAGAAGGTGTGGGAGACAACGGAAAAACATTAATACTTGACATTTCTTCTTTTTAGACCTTTCGTGGGCTCTTGACGTTGAATCTTCTGTAAACCTATTCTATAATTAGTTGATGCCGATCTTCATTAAAAACAAAGAGAGTTTTGTTAATTGTAGTTTAGTTACACAGACACACAAAAAATATAATAATAAAAAATAAATCAACCTTGATTCTACCGAGATTTAAATTGAAAAATTGAATCACCACACAACATTGAACAAATGACTAAATTTTCACAATAAACTTTATAATGGGTGTTTAACGATGCACGAAATCTTCAGTGTCAAAATCTGATTGTTATATAATGGGTGTTTAACGATGCACGAAATCGTCAGTATCGAAATCAGGTTGTTATCCAGGTACATAATTGGGATTCGAGAGGATAATTGTTACGGAATATATTCCGGATATATCTATTTTAGGAAGTAAATATTGTGTATTTATGTCAGTAGCTATCCTAGTGATTTTGGGCGTGATTAGTGGCCCTAATTACGATGTAAATTGTATACTTATAGTACCTTACTCTGAATAAAAGACACATTGAAAATTTCCCAAAATCTTGTCATGGTATCAGAGCCCACTACACCATTAAACCCTAATTTTTTTTCCTAACTCTCGGTCACCTTTCTTGCCCTTTGCTAGCAGCACCAGCGTGCCTTGCTTTGCATCAACAATGGCAGAAAATGATGGCAAAATCGATCCCACCTCACCGTACTACCTCGGCTCTGGAGATCAACCGGGGAATCTGATAACCCACGTGTTGTTGCGTGGCGATAATTATCTTGCGTGGTCAAGGACGATATATTACCCTCGCCTTGAAGTCACGCTGGAAATTCATGTTTATTGACGGAACGATAAAGAAACCAAATAACAAGAAAAAATAGCTTGATTGGGATACAGTCAATTCAATGCAGATCTCGTGGATTTTTTGAAGCATGGAGCCGAAAACTGCGGCTACTATCCCTTACTTCGAGGAGGCGCACTGTGGGAATATTTGGCAAAACGATTCTGCGTTGCCAATGGCCCTCGACTCCAGCAGCTTCGGGCAGCCATAATTGAGTGCCGGCAGACCTCCGGCATCACGGTGGAAGACTACTACAACACCCTTATAGGACTGTATGATGACTTGTCTCAAATGAAGCCTCTACGTCACTGTTCTTGCGGCCTGTGCACGTGTGGGGTCGTGGGAAAATTTGAACAGGATCGCAAGGAAGAAAAATTCCATCAATTTTTTATTGGAATCACTGATGATTTGTATGGAGTAGTTTGCTTGAATCTCTTGTCCAGGGTTCCGGCTCCATCTTTGGATGAGGCATATCTCGACTTTGTACAGGAGGAAAACTCTCGAGGAATAGCACGTGGGAAGGCCGAAAAAGAGATTGTTCAGGCTCATGCTTTCGCTTTACAAACTGATCGTCCTTGAGGACGTGGTGATCGAACTGATAAATTGAAGCTCCGTTGTTCTCATTGCGCGGAGTCAGGCCATGAGGTTAGTAGTTGTTTTTAACTTCATGAATTTCCAGAATGGTGGGAGGATCGTAACCGGAAAGGGAAAGGAGCAGCTGTTAGGAAATCTACGCGGGAACGCAGCGGAATTCAAAAATATATTTCCTATCGACCCAAGATCGACTTCGTTTAAGCAAAAAACAAATAAGCTAGTAGACGGTGGTTACCTTGGTTGATCTAAAAGATCGACGCTTTGACCGTCTAAGGAGAGTAGTTTTGCATAGAGCCGCCCAAGTGTTCGGCCTCTACCGCTAGTCCACACGAATAGCCCGCCGGAATCCCATCATGGATTGCTATTGGAAAACTCCGGTTGCTAGACCGGCCCTTTTCCCCTCTCTCTCCAACTCTCTATAGGATGCTCTCTATTTTTACACAAGAACTATTAGCTATTGGAATTATGATGTACAAAAGAGCTTGACACACACCTCTTATTTATAATGGATGTGGCGCCCAGAGATAGTAGAAAGGAAGAAAACATTTTCCCAATAAAATAAGGAAAATATAATTGATTGATTTATCTCATTTAATATAATATCTTATATTAAATAAATCTAGGATATTGTCAATATCTTATATTGAATATTTCCAAGATATTGTCAATATCTTATATTGACTATATTTATCTTATTACCATAAATCAATTTACACATTTGTATATATCACAAATATATAACACATATAAATCTATTAATATCCAAATATTCAAACAATGTCAACTTGGCATTCACGTGTGACATGCACACAAATTTCAATGATATATTTTAGATATATACATATATCAATATCTTATATTAATATTTGTTAATACTATTAATTAAATTGCACAATCCAAGTGTATCTTATACACAATAATATATGCGCCCCCTTTAGCCATTAATTGGCTTCCGAAATATTCTTTAATTAATATAATTAATATCTTGTATTTTATTTATTCATAATAAATAAATACAACCATATTAATTTACCACTATAACCTTTATAGTCTCGAGATAAACTTTCCTTATTTGGTTATCATCTATAACCATATTTTAATCCGGCTAGATGTTCAAATGTGTGTGACCCGATAGGCTTCCAAATATGTTGGCCGTAGACACAAAGTGCAAATTACGAAAATGCCCTTCATGCCTAACGATCACGGGATAGCGTCTAGCAACACACCGTGATCCCCAATCATCGGAAGAGTCAAATGCAATGACTACTACCTTTCATGTGAAACAGTTACCGTGTAACTTACAATCCTATCGCTGTAATAATATCCATACGGTCGTTAATCGAGTGTCAAAACATCAACGACCGTATCTTATAATCTGGATATGAAGCTCTCTTGAAGTAACTCATTTACTTCCACTTTGCAATGATTCACGAGAGTAAGACATTCCTTATAAGAAGGCCATTTCGGATATTCGATCCCAATCATAGGATACGCGATTCCCGGACGACCAATCATGTATACTCCGCATGCTTCAATATCATACCCAATCACTACCGCATGATCGCCCCGTGGCTAGGGGAAACCTCAATAGTGTCAAAGCATGACAATCCACACCATGATGCCATGAAGACTCCGGTCCAAAGGATAATTACACAACCGCCACATAGTGTGACACTTAACCGTGTAAGTGGGTCAGTCTAACGTATGCATTCTCTAATACACGTCCCACGTCATGCTCAAGTGTCTCTACACTTCGATAGACGAGATCTATCAACGCCCTTAAAGACATAAGACATCTAATACGTGCTAGTCTGCTGCTTATACTATCAATGCCCTGCTTAATAGTACATCGGCTTGAGACATTTAAGTATCAAACTTATTAAAGTGATTAGAGATCTCATCAACCATAATCGCCTACATGGGTTCTTTATAACAGGTTTAATACTAAGGACGTTATCATATAACAATTCATAATTGGTTCTTTAAAAGAACATATATATGACAACTGAAAAGCCATTTTATATATGTATAAACATAAAGAAATAGTAGAAATGATCCGACCCGGTCGGATCTGGTCCAACCCGATTGGGTTTAGGACACTATTTCAACAGCAGCCCCGTCCCCCACTCCGACAATGGCTGGGCGTGGGTGTGGAGCCGTTGTTCGGGCCAACGCCGTTCTTGGCAGCAGCTTGGATCAGCCCATTCAAGAAGGTTCATCCGGTGGAGGCTCGGGTCTTTCTCCACTGGACGATTTGAAACCTGAGGAAGTCCAAATTTTGTTAAACATGATTAATAATCGCCAACTAGATCAAATGACAGGTGAGTTCTCGAATTTTTCTTGGATTATTGACAAAGGGGCATCGCACCATGTAACTGGCGATTCGTCGGGTATGACCAACGTTGTCTCAATTCACCGTGTCCGGTTGGTTTACCGGATGGGGAGCAAGTTGTGGCTACACAGCAAAGCGGCGTTTGATTTCACATGGCATCACTCTGCGACATGTTCTTTTGTGCCTACTTTACGTTGAAATTTAGTATCGGTGTCTCAATTAATTGATGATTCAGATTGTTATGTCCGTTTCAATCGACTCATTGTGTGCTATGTGAGGACCGTCATTCGGGGACCCTCGATTGGAGCAGTGAACGGAAGGACGGAATCTATTTTTTCGAGGATTCCGACAATGTGTGCAAAGGACGGTACTGCCTTGTCTACGCTTGAAATGTGGCATCGCTCGTTTGGGGCACCCATCGATAGAGTGCTCAAATTGGTTCCTGCAAATCCGCACTTGTTATGGTATTTCTAAAAATTAAATAAAGCTTGTGAGGTGTGTCCTCAAGCCAAACAGGCACGTGATTGTTTTCATGTTAGTGATAACGAAAATAGTCGAATTTTTGAACTTATACACCGTGATTTATGGGGCCCTCACAAGATGCCTTCTTCGAGTAGGGCACATTATTTTTTGACGTTAGTGGATAATTTTTCTCGTGAAGTGCGTACGGTTTTTCGTTCTTTTATTTCCATGGTAGAACGCCAATTTGACACGAAAATTAAGTTGGTAAGAAGTGATAATGGCACCGAGTTTCGCAATATGTTAGATTATTTTGATGAAAATGGAATAAGTTTTCAAACATCATGCGTTGGAACGCTTTAACAAAATGGGCGAGTGGAACGTAAACACCAACACATCATTAATGTAAGACGAGCCTTGATGTTGCAAGGCAACCTACCAATTAATTTTTGGGGTGAATGCATTGTTGGCGTTGTGTATTTGATAAATCGTACTCCTTCTGGATTATTGAAAAATAAGACACCTTTCGAAATCCTTTTTGGCACGGAACCCGAGCTCAATCATCTCCTTATTTTTGGTTGTCTCTGCTTCGATCACAATCAAAAGTCCAAGGGAAATAAATTGCTCCCCATTGCCGAAAATGCATGTTTATTGGCTATCCCAACAACAAAAAAGGATGGAAACTTTATGATCTTGCTACCGGCAAAGTTTTTGTTTCTCGCGACGTCAAATTTCATGAAATTGAATTTCCCTTTATTACCGACGGAATTAAGTCACCTACTGAAACGCTGATGCCCCTGATAGTCTTCCTCATGTGGATGATGATTTTTTAACAGAACTCGAGTCCGTATTAGATGCAAGGGGGTTGAACTGCATTTGGATGATGTGATTCCGACGGGTTCGACCGTCGAAAATGTTGTGGATTTGGATCATGCGAATGAACAGGCCGCACCTCTTACTCCCTTGGGTCGTGGAATGCGAGATAAACGACCTTCAGAATGGCACAAACACTACGTTACACACACTAGTCGGGAATTAACTCCGTCCTCGCCCTCATCCTCTCCAGCTGGTTCCTCAGGTACTCTTTATCCTATAGCACACTTTGTGAATTATGATATTTTTTCTGCGCGACACCGTATATTTCTTGCAGCTCTCACTACAGGTCTTGAGCCACGTACCTTTAATGAGGCCATGAAAGACGCGGGTTAGCGAGATGCCATGCATCAGGAGATTACTGCTCTTGAACACAATGGCACTTGGGAAATGGACGACCTACCCCCTGGAAAGAAAGCGCTTGGCTACAAGTTGGTGTATAAAATAAAATATCATGCCGATGGGAAAGTAGAACGCTTAATGGCCCGGCTTGTTATTCTTGGTAATCATCAGATCGAAGGAATTGACTATGGCGAAACTTTTGCTCCTGTGGCTAAAATGGTCACGGTTTGGGTCTTTCTGGCTATCGCAGCGGCAAAGAATCGGGAGTTGCATCAAATGGATGTGCATAACGCGTTTCTACACGGAGACTTAGACGAGGAGGTGTACATGAAATTGCCCTCTTCTTTACGGTTAATCGGCCTGGCCAGGTGGTCGGCTGAAAAGTCTTTGTACGGCTTGAAGCATGCTCCTCGCTGTTGGTTCGCCAAGCTCGCAGCCTCTTTGCAACAATATGGTTTTCGGCAATCCTACTCGGATTACTCTTTGTTCACCTTTACGCACGGCCATGTGCAACTCAATGTCCTTGTTTATGTCGACGATTTGATCATCTCGGGTAATAATGCTTCCGCTCTTGCCTCATTTAAACAGTATTTAAGTGGGTGCTTCCATATGAAAGACCTCGGCCCTTTGAAATATTTTCTCGGCATCGAGGTGGCATGTAGCCCGGAAGGTATTTTCCTCTGTCAGCGTAAATACACACTCGATATCCTCGCCGACGCAAGTGTTTTAGATGCAAATCCAGCAAACTTTCCTATTGAATGGAATCATACTCTCGCTCTTGCTGCTGGACCTTTCCTTGATGACCCTGGGCGTTATCGCCGCCTTGTTGGTCGTCTCATCTACATATCATTCACGCGGCCTGACTTGGCTTACACAGTCCATATTCTAGCTCAGTTTATGCAGAATCCTCGTCAAGAACATTGGGACGCCGCTCTCCGGGCCGTGCGTTAATTGAAGAAGTGTCCGGGCCAAGGCATTTTGCTCCGCGGTGATTGTGATCTCTCTTTATCCGGTGGTGCGATTCAGATTAGGCCAGTTTCCCCATGACCTGGCACTCTTTGACCGGTTGGATTGTGTTTCTAGGGACTTCACCGGTCTCGTGGAAGACCAAGAAGCAACATATTGTTTCTCATTCGTCTGCCGAAGCAGAGTATCGCTCAATGGCAGCACTTACTTCCGAGCTGAAATGGTTGAAAGCTTTGCTCGCTAGCTTAGGGGTGGATTATCCTCGTGCGATGGACTTGTTCGGTGATAGTCAATCTGCCCTTCATATTGCCTAAAATCCGGTCTTCCATGAACGAACGAAACATATCGAAGTCGACTGCCACTATGTTCGGGATGCAGTGCAAGATGGCACGATTCTCCCCTGACACGTGTCCACCACTGAGCAGTTGGCGGAAATTTTCACCAAGGCATTGGGCAAGCGACAATTTTCTTCCTTACTTAGCAAGTTGGGCATTTGAAATCTGCATGCTCCAACTTGAGGAGGGGTGTTACGGAATATATTCTGAATTTTAGGAAGTAAATATTGTGTATTTATGTCAGTAGCGATCCTAGTGATTTCGGACGTGATTAGTGGCCCCAATTACAATGTAAATTGTATACTTATAGTACCTTACTCTGAATGAAAGACACACAAAAAATTTCCCAAAAACTTGTCAATAATTTAATTTGTTTAGAAGAAGATTTGTGAATTGATTATAGGTGAGCCAATTGTGTGTGCCTGCCTACGTACCTAGAGATTTTGGTATCAAACTATTAATGTTGAAGTCACTTTTTTATAGAGCTCCGTTGTGGGAGTTAATTCTTTGATACATGGGATAAGAGCATGATTAGGATCATGGAGCAGTTTGCAGCTCATGCCATGATGGGACAGAAATCACAGAGTCATTAGTGTAGCAATTAACGTCGTGGGGTAATAATTGCTAAGTGGCCGGACTGCCCATGTCTATGATCTCATATCAACGATTTGTCCCGAGTGAAAGGTGAAGTCCAAGGTGGAACTCACCATGTCGGCTGACTGAACTGGGGGATGTCACATATCAGATTAAGTCTATCTTTCTCGAAGTTCTCTCAAACATAGGGTCTCTTATTAGGCCGGAACTCTTCGGCCCATTTGCTGAGTAGATCCGAACTAATCCTTCAAGTGTCACATATGTACGACGTCGGGTCATACCTACGTCAAATATTGAATAAAAAGAGTTAAACAAATAAACATTCATTCTATAAACAAATATTAACTAAGCAATGATCTTATCCATCCCCATATCCTACAATCAAATAGGCTCTCTTCTTTTTACAAATCTTGATTAGATTGTTTATGCGATTCTTCGAATTTGCTAACAATAACTCATATGGGTGAAAACTATTTGTAACTTGAGTCTGATGTCTTCAAGCGCGAGGTGTTCGTCAACAGTTCTTGAAGGGCTGGAACCTTGGTTAAACATAAAGAGAAATGTGACAAACTTCCGGCCAAAGGCTCAATAACCTAGTTGTCCAGATATATAAGGCCCCAACAAAGAAATTATAATTGAGATGGGCTCGGTAAGGTCAAGAGACACCGTGGAGGTAATTGCATGCTTAAACCTTGCCTAACCACAAACTAGAAATTCAAATTCCACTTACAGACTATGTAGTGATGCTCATGTGCGAACAATCCCCTCAACACATGCATACTCAACTGTTTTCTATCAGAGAAATAGCCTCACTAGTCGGTAACACAAATCTTTGACTAATTCATACGCATATTCAAGACGATATTGTTGGCATCTCTTTAGCAATTCTCAGGGTCACATTAAGCACTACAAAACACGGCTTGTAGCCAAAGGTTTTCATCAAATTGAAGGCGTGCATTTTCATGATACATTTAGCCCCGTATTCAAACCCATCACCATTCGTATTGTTGTCACCTTAGCTTTACAGTTATAGTGGCCTATTAAACAGTTGGATATATGAAAAGCCTTTCTTCATGGTTTTTTGGATGATATATACTATTTACATGTTGCAACCATAGGGCTATGTTCATCTTGATTATCCCCAGCATGTGTGTAAACTGAACTGTAGCCTCTATGGTCTTCGCTAGGCTCATCATGCGTGGTTCTCACAATCTCACACCTCACGCAGTATTTACTTCAGATTGCTTTCAAGCCGGCCTGGCAAATTCTTCTTTATATATATTTCATCATGATGAGATATATCTTCTCATGCTTATTTAAGTTGATTATATTATTATCACTAGCTATAATATGCAGGTTGTTCGAAATTTGATTCATAAATTAAATTGTCTGATGCTTTTCTCATTAAAGATTTGGGCTCTCTTCCCTACTTTTTGGCATGGGGGTATCTCGGACGGTTTCGTGCTTATTTTTGTATCAAGCTAAATATATTTCTGAGTTGTTACTAAGGCCAGCATGCATGATTCTAAATCATCCAGTACGCCTATGGATGTCTCAACCACTCTCTCACGGTTTAAGGGCTAACCTTTTTGATCATCTGCCACACTACCGTATGATTGTTGGTGGTCTTCAGTACTTGGGCCTCATGCGACTAGATATGGCCTTTGTTGTCTATAAAGTTAGCAAATACATGCATGCGCCCACCGTTGATCATTGGCAAGTTGTTCCGTGTATATTGTGTTAAATCTGGGGCTATCTCACTGATGGACTTTTTCTTTCTAGTCGACCTTCCTCCAAGTTACATGCCTATTCAGACTCGGGGCTTCTGATCGGGATGATCAACATTCTGTTGCGGGTTATTGTATTTTCCTTTGTTCTAATTTCATCAATTGGTCTTGCAAGTAACAACTTACCGTTGCTATATGTAGCACTGAGACGGAATACAAATATGTCACCACCGCTGCTATCGAGGTTCAGTGGATTTTATCTCTCCCCCGCTCCACGATCTTTCCTTTCCACGCATGTCCGCCAATCTTGTAGTGTGATAATGTGGGTGCCACCTACCTTGCTGCAAATCTTGTCTTCCACTAGCAGACAAGGCATATTGAAATCGATGATTATCGTGTTTGGGAACTTGTCGCTCGGAAACTCATTCTGATTGGCTATAATGATCAGTTGGTGGATGGTATCATGAAACCGCTTCGTCGGCCGCACTTTCCTCTTTTGAAGTCCAATTAATCTCCATGTCCACTATTTACCCATAGGATTTCCCAAGGTTATTAACACAAGTAAAACTTTAGGTCATTCCAAGCATGGCTCGGTCTGATTAGTGTAGCTCGCTTTACAGTTCTTATACGTTAAGTCAGTTACACATTATATATACATCCCTTCGTTGTACCAACGAATCATCAATAAAATACTTTTCTCTCTTCTAAGTTAATTGTTGTAACATATGGCAATCGAAGAACAAAAACAGATGCAATCGAATGCAATAACAATCAATAAGAATAAAAACAAAGAGAACGCATAGATTTAACGTGGTTTTCGGCGTTGTGCCGACTACTCCACGGACATAAAAGGATAACATTTATTATGCGCGAAATTACAAGAACAATCACACTTTTTCTAGGTTACAATAATGCTAGTATTTATAGCCTTGAAAATCTAACCCTAGCCGCCATAAAGACTCCAGCTGGAATTCACATAAATACCCAGACGTGTCTCAGCTCAGGTAAGTAACCAGACTTAACCATCCTAGATGCAGAACCAGTTCAAACGTGTTTAACAGACTCTGTTGATTTACTCAACTGACAGACGGATCTCAGTTGACACTTCATCCATTTGACTTCCCATACTTGAACACTCCACTCAGCTGACCATCACTCATCCGGGTTCCGGATCGGTGACCATCAATCGATTGATCCTGATTTTAATTCTGTCCGATTCGGACATGGAGATAATGACACCTTGACAACATTGATAATACAAATTAAAAAATATTTTGTTTTAGAAATTTTGGAATGGTTTTGAGACCACACCACCTCCTACTTGGATCCGCCCCTGGTGCTACGTATACCGGAAAATTAAAATGTGTGATGTGTATTATTAATCTCTCTTATATAGTAGTCTTATATTCTCTCTGTTCCTATTTAACTGTCGCTGTTGCCAAAATAAAAAATTCCTTTTTATCTGTCGTAGTTACATTTCCAATACATATTTTAATACTCTTTCTAATTTTCAATATTACTTTTCAATTTTCTAGGCTCATTCAACCAATCAATTTTCAATTTCAATACACCACTACACTTTTCAAGATTTTTTTAGTATTTTATAATGAAAGTCAATTCAATTACTCATTTGCTTAATTTGTGTCGATGAGGGTCGGATCACCACCTAGCCACGTGTCATCTCCATGATAGTCCAACGGTAAATAAAGATAGAGAAACATCCACCTTAAGGGCCAGAACCCCCAATATCCGAGCTTCATACAACTCGAATACTCTCTCCCGACCTCTACAGGTCGGCCGAGGCATAGGATCAACCTACCAGTGCCCGACCTTACAAGTCGGCGAAAGTCCCTCTCGGACCAAACCTCTTACGCACGATCGTAATCGAGATAAATACGGAAGAATCCTTCGTCATAACTACACTAATCTCGCCATTCAAATATGTCCATAATTATCTCCTAAAATCAAAGGAATCAAATCATAATTATCTTTTCCTTAGGGAACACGACAATCGAGAGTCCACCAAGGACACCCTACACGCAATTGCTAGGGCACAAGCCCTCTATATAAACAATTCCTAAGGAACTACGAAGACTTGATTCCAATTCATATATTTGATACATAGGTAGCTTGAGAAATAACATCTCAAGTGCAGTCTAAAACACCCTAATCAACCCCCCTCTTTTCATCGTTTTTACTATACTTGAAGCTTCGGCAGTTTGTCACTAGAAAGAAAAACCCGGATTTAATTAAGACGATTTCCAGCATCATCAGTTGGTGCTAGAAGGAGGCGACGGTTTCTTGAAGAAGTATGATCCGGAGGATATGGCAACCGGATTCTGGAAAAAGAAAATGATCCACGTACCAACATCGCAGTACCCTGCAAAAGGCGACGGTTTCTTGAAGAAGTAGCTTACAGTGCCAGAGATCCTCTCCCTTTGATAGTTAACAACGATGGCCTAATGATTGAATCCGTGGTAGGCCGAAGTCTAGTATGGAAAATCTGCATCGACACAGGAAGTGTGGTTAGTGTCCTATATTACTCTACTTTCCAGTTAATGTATCTAGAAAGCTCTGAGATGATGCCAGCAGACACCCCGCTGTTCGGCTTCGCCGGGCCTCCGGTCCGCCCTGAAGGTACAATTGTCCTCGCCACTACGTTCGGCCGACCACCCAGGAGCCGGATGCTCTTGGTCGAGTATATAGTGGTTAAAGCGTCATCCCTCGATAGTGTCATTATAGGCCGACCTCCTCTGATTGGCTTACAAGCTTTAATCTCGCCCGTACATAACATCTTAAGGTTTCCTACCTCGGGCGGCACCTTAGAGATCAGAGGCGAGGTGGATAGGGTCAGGAGTTGCTATACATCTGACGCGAATACAAGTGCCACGTTGACACAGGTGCTCATTGAAGAATTGCTCCTGAGGGCGAGAGGCTGGTCCTCCGACGACAAGGCGGAAGAAGTCAGCCTATGGGAAGATCAAGTGGGTCTGACCGTGAGGATAGGTTTCTGGATTCCCGATCAATGCAAGAAACAGCTGGTGGAGCTATTGAAAGAATTCAGAGACATGTTCGCCTGGAAGACAGAAGACATGCCAGGGCTGTCCCCCACGCTGGCTTTGCATAAGCTGAACGTCGACCCGAGCTGGAAACCTATCCAGCAAACAAAGAGGCATTTTGCCAATGAGCGAATGAATGCTATTGAGAAAGAAGTGGCCAAGCTGCTTCAGGCCGACATTATCCGCGAATTAAGCTATCCTGAATGGTTGGCGAATCCGGTCTTAGTCAAAAATTCGGATGGAAGTTGGAGGATATGCGTGGATTTCACCGACCTCAACCGAGCTTCGCCCGAGGATCTATATATCGTTACTCAAGATAGACCTTATGGTGGATTCAACCATAGGTTTCGAGGTATTCGGCTTCTTGAGCGCCTACAAAGGCTATCATCAAATAGCCATGGACCTCCGGACGCCTTGAAAAGATCTCGTTCATCACCGAGTTCAAAGCACATATTGCTACAAAACCATGCCATTTGGTCTCAAGAATGCCGGCGTGACCTACCAACGGGCGGTCAACGCAATATTCAAACACCGGACCGGAAGGTGTATGGAAGTATACGTGGGCGACCTCTTGATCAAGTGTAAGTCCTCGAACAATACTTGATCGGCGTGAAAGAAGTTATTGAAGTACTCGGGATGACATAGATGAAGCTTAACCCTAAGAAATGTACGTTCGGAGTCAGTACCGACAAGTTCTTGGGATATATGATATCCAATGAAGGCATCAAAGCCAATCCCAATAAAATATAAGCATTAAGGACTATGCCTCCACTAAGGAATATCAAAGAAGTTCAAAGGTTGACAGGAAGAATGGCCCCATCGGCTAGTTTTTATCGAGATCGGCTCAGCGAGCCCTTCTATTTTTTAAAATCTAAGGCAAGCCAATCCGTTTAAATGGAATGAAGAGTGCCAACAGGCCTTCGAAGATCAGAAAACCTATTTGGCCGAGCTGCCTACGCTCACCTCTCCGCAGGAAGGAGATACCTTGTTGGCCTACTTTGTCAATATGCAAAGAAGCCATAAGCGCAGTCCTCGTCAGAGAGTAAGACAATATACAAAGACCGATCTTCTATGTCAGTAAAGCACTCCACGGCCCGGAGATCAGGTACTCAAACGTCAAGAAGCTGGCGCTTGCCTTAGTCCATGCCTCTAGAAAATTAAGGCCTTATTTTCAAGCCCATCCGATAGTCGTGGTTACAGATCAACCCCTTCGGCAAGTATTAGCCCGACCTGAAATGTCAGGACGATTAGCAAAATGGGTTGTTGAACTCGCAGAGTACAATCTGGATTTCCGCCCTATAACCGTCGACCGAAGTCAACCAAACTATGAAACCGAGCACTGGATCATGTACATCGATGGAGACTTAAGCAAAGAAGGAGCCGGAGCAGGGCTCCTGCTTATCAACCCCAAGGGTGAAGAATTCACATACGCTCTCCGATTTAACTTCCAGGCCACCAACAACGAAGCAGAGTATGAAGCGTTAATCACCGGCCTTAATTTGGCAGCTAGGCTAGGAACAAAAAATTTGCGGGTTTACAGTGACTCACAACTGATCGTCAACCATGTTAACGGAGAATACGAGGGCAAAAAGGAACCCATGAAAAAGTACTTTGCCGCAGCTCACGCTCGGCTACAGGCCTTCCAAACCGTTCATATCGAGCAGGTCCCCCGATCTCAGAACAGGCGAGCCGATGCTCTTTCTAAATTGGCATCCAACTTTGTCTACAACTAAATGGTACTGGTAGAGCAACTACAAGAAAGAAGCTACGAGACCAAAGAAGTTCAACCCATCACACAGAAGGGCACTTGGATGGATCACATCGTATCCTACCTTCACAACGGGATACTTCCCGATGACAAAACATTGGCTAGAAAATTGAAGTTTAAAGCAACTCGATACTCTCTTTTCGATAACATACTATATAGAAGTCCTTCGTGTCACCCTGGCTTAGGTGTGCATCCGATGATGAAGGGAACTATTTGCTCACGAGAGTTCACTCAGGGAATATTCGAAATCAACCAGGAGCTCGGACGTTAGGTCAAATATGTCAATTTCTTGGCTACTACTGGCCGGCCATTCAGCAGGATGCTGAGGATCATGTTCGTTGATGTCAATCATGCCAGGTACATGATAACGAATCGCATCAAGCTTCTCAACAAATGGTCTATATAGTCACAGCATGGCCTTTCGATCAATGGGGGGTCGACCTAGTCGGGCCCCTACCTCGGGCACTAGGTAATCTCAAGTTTCTAGTGGTCGCAGTAGATTACTTCACCTAGTGGGTAGAGGCCGAAGAAACTCTTACAACGATCACGGCCAAGACCATACAACAATTTCTCTGGAAGAACATAGTGTGCCAGTACGGAATACCCAAGGAAATACTTTCAGATAACGGCACGCAATTTGAAGACAAAGGGGTCCGATCATGGTGTGCCGAGCTAAGGATATCTCAACGCTTTACATCAGTTGGGCACCCGCAAGCGAACGGGCAAGTAGAGCAAACCAATCGACAAATCAAATATCACCTGAAGAAGAGACTTGAAGAAGAATGAGAAAATTGGGTGGAACGTCTGCCCAACATCCTGTGAGTGTAACGGACAACACCAAACTCGGCAACAGGAGAAACTCTTTTTTCCTTAATTAGCCTATGGAAGTGAGTCGGTCATACCTGTTGAGATCGGACTGCCCTCACCGAGAACCGAGCTATACGCAGAGGCATATCGGAAGATAGAGCTCAGGCAGTCTAAAGATGATCTGAAAGAGGCCCGAGAGGTGGCCTTCATCCGAATGGCCAGATACAAACAGAAGATCTCCCAGTACTATATAACAAAGTAAAGCATGCATACTTCAGAGATGAGGACCTGGTGCTGAGAATGAACAAAGTCAGCAGACAAGGTCCACAAGGCAAGCTCGATCCGAACTGGGAAGGGCCCTACAAAATAGTCAAGGTACATGGAAAGGGCGCATATCAGTTGGCCGATTCCAGTGGCAAGACCATCCCTAGGAGCTGGCATGCTAACAACCTGCGAAGGTTCTATCCCTAAACCAAGTGTGTCAAGACCGCCCCTCTTTTATTGTTATGTCAAGTTAACTTTTTCCAATTCAATTGCTTCAAATAAAGTCAAGTTGATCCTACCAGAATTTTGTAAGAATGATTACAGCATTTTATCAGCACATTGCTTAAACACGCGAGAAGTCAGTCCGACCTGGCCCTGCTCGCCGTGCTTTGGAAATGAGAAGTCAGCACTAGCCTGGCACAACTCGTCCTAAAACTAACACGTGAGAAGTCAGGTCGACCTGGCCCTACTCGCGCCGTGCTTTGGAAATGAGAAGTCGGCCTTGCTTTGGCCCACTAGTCCTAAAACTTTCACTTGAGAAGTCGATCCGACCTAGCCACGCTTGCCGTGCTTTAGAAAGCGAAGTCGGCCTTAGCCTGTCTAGCTCGTCCTAAATATTTCATGCGAGAAGTCATTCCGGCGTGGCCTGCTCGCCGTGCTTTGGAAAAGAGAAGTCGACACTAGCTTTGGCCCACTCGTGCTAAAACTTTCACACGAGAAGTCGATCCGACCTGGCTCTACTCACCGTGTTTTGGAAATAAGAAGTCAGCACTATCCTGGCCCAGCTCGTCCTAAAAATTTCACGCGAGAAGTCAGTTTGACCTGACCCGGCCCGCCGCTATCTATCAATGACAAGTCAATCGATTCTGACCATACGCGAAACGATCCGACTGGCCCCACTAATTGTGAGGTAAGCACTAAATCGACTTAGTTTGCTCGGTACATTATCGACCTACATGTGTCCGAGCTCCATACGACGGGCTCGGCCTTATATTTACATAATCACACAAACACAAGTATGCCATCCAAAACCGCGAGGTTAAAGAGTGGCATCTTGAAATAACATACCCCATCAACAACATACCCCCCATCAACAATAAGACAAAAAGAAAATACACAAATAAGCAAAAGTCATTCTTCAGAAACTCTTATAGAAAATTACATTCATTAATAAACAACGAAAATTACAGAGTCTACACAGAGATAGGCCTAGAAGCTAAAAGCCTGATCCTATCAGGAACCGGGGGCTGAACCTTAGGGCTAGCTCCCCTTAGAAGATTGGCGAGGTGGCCCGACCATGGGATACTTAGCCGCGAGGTCCACCCCTGCTTGAAACTCTTTCAGCCAAAGGGAATACATCGTGTCCACACCAGGAATGTACAAGTCTGGGTGGGCCAGGTTGTCAATAGAAAGGTCCGAAAGATGAGCCCTGTAGTCATCTACCCCCAGCATATAGCTAGCCCTCACGGCAGGGCTTAGTAGCCGCTTTAAAAACTCAATGAAGTCAGAAGAAGCCTTATAGTCTCGAATAGTCTGGGCGGAGGTCTCTAAAGCAGTAAGCTCCCCCCGGATCTTTACAATATGGCTGTCAAGCTCGGCCTCTCTCTCTAAGTGTTCAGTCATGAACTCTTGAAGACGAGTGTCGTAGTCCGACCTCAAATTCTCCATCCTCTTTGTATGGGCTTCCAGCTGTTCCTCAAATTCCCGTGTCTTCTCATCTTTAGACCTCATATCAGAAGCCCTCTTCTTTCGCTCGGCGGGCAAAAGCGCAAGTAAGCAGAAGATCTCTTGACCCATGACCGATCTCTGTGTAGACACAACCTACGATAAAAGCAATCTAGTAAATATGAATATCGAACGCACAAAGAAATAGAACTTACGTATCTCATGGCCTCAAAGCCCGCCTCGAGCAGCTCCATGTCGGACATCTGAGAAACCTCTTGCGCAGGATCACTTGAAGAAGGCGAAGTGCTGGGAGCAACCTTGGCCTCCCAATTCTCTCAACGAATCTCAGATGTTCCCTCATCCTCAGCTTCGTTTCCCAGACCCGATCCACACTCGGTCCTACTCCTCTTTTCTGACCGCTCTTCAACATCAACCTCCCCCGGCCTAGGACGAGAAGACCTCCGGATGAGATGCGTCTTCAGCTCCTCCTCTTCCTCCTCGTCAACCTTGATGGTAGGGGCGTCCAAGTCCCTCTCAAAAGAATGAGGACCTGTCAAGGCATCGTCCTCCATCTCGGATAACAGACGAGCTGTGTGGGCCCCGAGAGAAGATCCCATAGCCCGGGTCGCCGGGTCGTGGCCAACATGCTCTCTGACCACGTCCGCTCTCTCTGTTCGGTGTTCCACCTCCCCTCTATGGATGGGGGCTTGAAGGCCGGCCAGGGTCCTCACTGCAAGAATAAAATGTCCATTACTTATGGAAATTCTAAAGCCTAAAAAGAACAAGGAAGTTGTGTCACTTACAAACGTCATGGCTGTCACTGCCTAGGGTAACATGGGGATCGGGACCGGCCTTAGCCAAGCGAGCTGTATTGATCAGCTCGAAAGAAAGCTCACACAGCCTCAGGACGATACCCGCGCTCTGAATATCATCCACCAAAGTGGAGTTCGGAATGGTCGGACACTCGTATTTTTGCAAAGAGGTCGTCTTCCAATGCCCCAACAAAGAATTCCCCCCGTCTCATGACGAAGATGAACCGCCATCGCCACGAGTTATTTTTAGGGCCTTCGAGCAGCATTTCCTTTACTCCCGACCGACGGGTGAAGTGATAACGTACGTCCTTTCAGCCCCGGACTCTGTGTGATGCGGTGAAAAACCTGAAAGAGGCCCCTGACGGCGCACTCGGCGGCTCGGCACAAGATGGCAAACCCTATCACCGTCCTCACCCCGGAGGAGCCACTTGAGCCGCATCATCCCGTAGTGCCGTATCACGCATAAAAAAGCGGGACACAAAGGCAACCTCAAGCCGCCTTTAATTGGGACTCGTAAATAGCGATATATCCGTCCGAGAGGGCGGGACGAGTCTGGACGCGGGTCAATAGGGAGTAAAGGTGCAGATTCTTCCAAGTGTAACCCGTATTCACGGCGGTATTCCATCTTGCTCTGAGTCAAAATCGAGACCATTCCATGGCTACCCATAATATCTTGAGTGGCCATTGGATTTTCAGCCTCAAAAGAGGTCAAAAGTGCTTGATGAAGGACCGGAAGAGAAGCGGTGGAAATCGGCCTTGTTTGGTTTGGGTGGGGTTGGATCCATTTGGATCCAACCCAATATTTTATTCATTTCACTATCTTAATTATCATTATTTTATTTATTTTATTATAAATTCTCTTATCTATCATTCAACATCAACAAATAAAATAATATTAATCAATTCACTTTATTCACCCACTACACTATTTAACCATTACTTTTTCAATATAATATTCAATTAAAATTTATCTCACCAATCATTTCTTCAATGACACAAATTTCAACATAACATTTCAACTTTATAATTATTATTTCATTATATTTTATTTTACTTTCTCTTTCTTGAATCCATTCAACCCCAATCCAACCCGAAACCAGACAGGGCACCTGGTCCAGGACTCCCTTATGAAAGCTTCAGTCCTAGCAGAAAGCGGTTCCTCTTCAGATGAATCAGACGAAAGTGATCTCCCCATCAATTATAGTGCAGATAGAAAAAAGGGTAGTAGGAAGCTCCAATAGGGTAGAATCGCAATAGAGAAATGATGTTTGATATGACAGCTTAATACCCTTCAAGTTTACCTTGGAAACCGTTCCAATTTAAGCATGCAGGTAGTAACGCCTCGAATTCCAGGACGGCCATCATGGCGTTGTAACGCCCCTCGGTCATCGTTCAAACCTACCGAACCGATCTGCAATCTGAGTAGATCCGAGCCGACTTCACCAATACCGGCTGGATCTGGGGGCCTTATGACGAGGATCGGATCAGCACCTAGCCTCGAGTCATCTCCATGATAGTCCAACAGTAAATAAAGATAGAGAAACATCCACATTAGGGCGGAACCCCGATATCCGAGCTCCATACACTCGGATACTCTCTCTCGACACATGCAGTCGGCCGAGAACATAGGATCAACCTACAGGTGCCCGACCTTACAGTCGGCCTAAGTCCTCTCTCGGACCAAACCTCTTACGCACGTATCAAAATTATATAAATACGGAAAGAATCATTCGTCATAACTACACTAATCCTGGCATTCAAATATATCCATAATTATTTCCTAAAATCAAGGGGATCAAATAATAATTATATTTTCTTTAGGGAACACGACAATCAGAATCCACCAAGGACACGCTACACGCAATTGCTAGAGCACATGCCCCTCTATATAAAAAATGTCTAAAGAACTACGAAGACTTGATTTCAATTTATATATTGGATACGTAGGCAATTTGAGAAATAACATCTCAAGTGCAGCTCAAAACACCCTAAACAACCCCCTCTTTTCATCGTTTTTACTGTTTTGAAGGTTTGGCAGTTTGTCACTAGAAAGGAAAACCCGGATTTAATTAAGACGATTTCCAGAATCGTCATATGTGTTTTTTTCAAATACGACAGATAATAAATAACGGATGGAGTACATAATAGATGTGTGTAGTGTTGAAATAGATTTATCGTATAACCACTTGATATGCCTCTTAAATAGGTGTTGGTCCATATAACTCTTCTTGAAATATGAGTGGGGTCATATCGTTAAAATAAAAAAATAAAAAAATCATCCCTCTCTTCTCCCTCATTCCAACTTAATTGTATATATATATAGTCCCCTAACTCCACCGTTCTAATCCCAACAATCCTTTTTAACTTCTATATTCCCCTTCTTTTTACCTATATTCCACTCTCTAAATCCCTAAAATGGCGGATACAAGTGGCTCTGCTGTAGTCTCCGATAAGAGAACATGTTGTTCAATGCCTGAGAAATTTCAACTGCATTTGGCTATGTTAGCCTTGCAGTTTGGTTATGCTGGTTTTCATGTTGTATCTCGTTTTGCCCTAAATATGGGCATCAGCAAGATTGTCTTCCCTGTTTATAGGAACATTCTTGCATTGATTCTCCTCCTGCCCTTTGCCTACTTCCTTGAAAAGTACGTCCCTATATATAGCTATTATTCAAACCTTATAAACACTAAATGTGTCTTTTATATATTTTTATTAACATTTTGTATTAATTGTACCATAATTGATTTATCAGGAAAGAGCGCCCACCTATTAGTTGGTCCTTCATAGTTCAGTTCTTCCTCCTTGCAGTCGTCGGGTAATTAACAATTTTTTTTTCGCTTCTAAATAAATAAAAGGTGTTATTTCGATCTTTGACATTGACGGTCCAATTTTTAAAGATCGAATTTAATTATGATGTCCCAAACGTCATAAGTTGTTGTCTGTTAATTTGATGCACAGAATTACTGCAAATCAAGGATTTTACTTGTTGGGATTAGAGCACACCTCCCCAACTTTTGCTTCAGCCATCCAAAATTCAGTCCCTGCGATTACATTTCTAATGGCTGCAATTCTCAGGCATGTATATATACTGTATACACTACATATATATTATCAAAACAATTGATATTAATTAATTTTTATAAGATCCATATCTTATAATGTTTATATATGAAATCCAGGATTGAACAAGTAAGAATAGACAGAAAAGATGGGATAGCAAAGATTGTGGGAACACTTCTCTGTGTTGCAGGTGCATCAGTGATTACTTTATATGAAGGACCCATAATCTATAGCCCAACTCCTAAAGTTCATCATCTGCAAAGAAGTTCACCTGCTGTAAATCTTGATGTTGGAGGAGATGCTGGTGGCAAGAACTGGACACTTGGGTGCATATTCTTGATTGGACACTGTTTTTCGTGGTCGGGTTGGCTTGTATTGCAGAAACCAGTTCTTAAACATTATCCCGCTCGGCTTTCGTTTACGTCGTATCAGTGTTTCTTTGGAGTGATACAGTTTCTTATCATTGCTCTTTTTATGGAGCGTGATTCTCAGGCTTGGCTTGTTCATTCTGGTGGTGAGCTGTTCAGTGTTTTCTATGCGGTAATTCAACTCCTCAAACCCTACTCCATTATGTATCTTTAATCCAAAAAAAAAAATTTAATTAATTGTATTATTGTACGTATATATCTAAGCTGATCAATTTGGTTTAATTCTTTGATTCGTGTATATATAATAGACTTGACATATAATAAATTAGAGTTCCAGATTCAATCCCTTCTTATATATTAAAAATCTCATTTTACATTTTCCATTAATAAATACTTCCGTATATATTTTAGGGGACGTTCTATATTTTTAGTGTAAAATACACAGATTATGTAAATTTTTTTTTACATCTAGTGCATTCATCTAGATCATGTAAATTTTTCTTTATATCTATCGTAGTATGTAAAATGGACAATTTGATTCATTTTATCTTGAATACATATTCGATAAAGTAGCAAAATAATTTAAACCGTAAAATTTAGAATTAAGTAAAAGAGTCTGATCTGACTGCTTTAAAGACCGAATTTTATTTTTATTTTTTTATTATTTATATAAGGTGTTTTTATACAGGATTGATACCGCCTATGTTTGGAAAGTTAGTTAAGCTGAAAAGTTTACTATTGATTTGTTTAGGAATGAATTTTTCGTTTTCTTAGTATATATATGGACCTTTCATCCAGTTGGCCGTGTTATATTTTAAATAGACAGTGCTACTTTATTCAATTAAATATCATTATAGATAAAGCTATATCAATTATTTATTATCACACTGTCTATGAATCATGACACCGATTTGAATTAAAGTCATATGTCATGCCCTTTAGCTGTAAAATGTTCGTACTTTTTTTAACTTTTATTCCACCTACATTATTATTTCTATATCTATGATATAAAAGCTTGCATCCATATCAGATATTATTATAAATAAATGACACGTTATATATCCCTCAGTTGAGATGAAATAAGTGACATGAGAAAAAAAAATAATAATAATAATATTTCTTCCACCGAAACGAAATACATCAGGCACATATTTTTATCCCTAAAAATATATTAATATTCTATATCTTTACCTCTCCTTTAAAAATTTAAAAGGGGATTTACGGTGGTAAGATGTTTTGTTATTTAATAAAAAAAAATTAAATAAACTGACAGGTTAATTAATTTTCGCTGAATTAAAAAAATAATAATAATTTCTTAGAACAAAACTTCCGTGTATTTTATATGAAGGAATTTGTGTACTTGTATATCTTTCAAACAAACTTTGATGAAAATAAACATAAAGAATGAATTTGAACTGTACAGGGAGTGGTAGCATCAGGGATTGCATTCGCTGTACAGATATGGTGCATTGACAGAGGAGGCCCCGTCTTTGTAGCTGTTTATCAACCTGTTCAGACTCTTGTCGTCGCCATTATGGCTTCCCTTGCTCTAGGCGAGCAATTCTTCTTGGGAGGGTACGATTGTCTTTCCTTTCTCTACCATATTTTTCTCACATATTGTTGATTTAAATAATATATCGTTTTGTAAATAAATTTCTTTTTACACAATAAAATATCTTAACATACATTTTATTTTATAACTTTATCTTTCAAATTATTGAGTTTATCTAATCTTATCCAAATTTTGATAGAATGTTGATTTTTTTTTTTTTCCGACTTGAATTTGTGTCAGAATTTATGTAATAGTCTTTCTGACGAGTCATAATAATCAATCACATCCCGACGTTTATTGGGTCAGATATAAAAATATAAAAACAAATTTAAAATAGAGGATTTGTTGAATTAACAATTTGTTCGACATCTCCCTCACTCTTCCTTAGCCACAAATTATTTAAGCTCTTAAATAAATGACTCCACATAAGCCCCACATGCACTGATGCACGTACCCAGTTAGGTAAAGATCTTTATTAGTATTTTATTTTATCCATATTAGTCTTGCTCTGGGCCCGTGTATACACACACACATATATATACACACATATAAAAATAATGTATTTACATTGAATTTAGTTTGATGATGTAGCATGAAATTGTTTATTTGTGACATGTAAATAAACATTTTAGTAAGTGTACGTCTGACTTCATGCTGCAATGTCAAATGTACAACATATATAATTACATAAATGTAGCTTTCAAATATATATACGTATCATTTCTCATATATAGAGGACTTGGGAATTTATTTAATGTTTTATATATATGTGTAATCCACATTATAATTAATAGCCTCATGATTTTACTCTTACAATTAATGTTAATTATTGTGTTTATGGGTTAAACAGAATCATTGGAGCTGTGTTGATCATTATTGGGTTGTATTTGGTCCTATGGGGCAAAAACCAAGAACAAAAGTTTGCAAAGCTAAAGGGATCATCAGTCCTGGTTCAACCACCTGCGGATCAATCTATTGGTACCCACGTCAAGTCAACCCTGGCTCAACCATTGCTTTCTCAGTCAACTGCAAATGTTTGATCAGTAATTGACATAATTTTTAACGATCGAGTATTTAATTACTGGGAATTGCAAGAAGAAATTATATCAGTATGCTATTTTATTTTATTTTTAAAAAAAAAAGGGTTTGCAGTGTGTATGAAATGTCTTGTAATTTTAGCTCTTTTTTTCTTTTTATTTCGTTTTGGTTTTCTTTTAGTTGAGTATGTTGGGAAGCTTTTTTTAATAGTAGGAGAGAGTGCTTTTAAAAAAAATGGAAAAGCAATGTGATAGTGATGGAAAGATATCATTACCATCTTTGGCTTGTGACCTATCTTTATATAACATTTAAGAGATTCCCAAATGGATATCTATTTTAATTTTCTAGTTTTATTAATTAATCTAAAAAGATGCACCAGATGAAAAGCTTAATTGCTTATGGTATACAGATGATTGTGTTTAAAGTTGTCAATCTTCTTTATCTTTAATTATAATGCTAAGGAAATGGGGAGAATGGATGTGATTCAAAGCATCATTCATGGCTATACAAAAGCAAGACAAAAGATTCCCCATTCCGTTATCGTCAAAATCAATATAATTAACACATGCGTTGTGGTGTTGGATCTTGGACATGACAAGATTATTTGGTGCACCAAAGTTTTGTCACTTGAAACTATTTGACATTCCATTGATTTTATGGTTTTGTCACTTGATACTATTTGACACTACATTGATTTTAAAGTGGTGCAGAGTAAATTTTGGATCAAAGTGTCATCAATTTTAAATAATTTCATTGCTGATTTTTTTTTCTCTAAAGGTAAAGGGTCCTTCTTAATTAAATAAAATGATTCCTATTTGGTTGTGGAGCACCAAATAGGATTTAATCATAACCAACCTAAAATTTGTGTTGACATTATCGGGAGGAAATACATTCGAGTAATAATATGGGTACAACCGTAATAACGAGTGATAAATCTGTTGATCATAATGAGTCTAAATTGATCATATTGTAAACTCATCCTGTAATTCTGAGATATTCTTGATTGCGATCCAGTGACCTTCACCAGATTTGGTGATACTACTCGTGTCATTTAAAGGGCATGAGACATACGGTCTAGTACACACAACATGGCATACATGATAGACATAATAGCTAAAGCATACAAGATCTTCTCTATATACGCCCTCTCCTCCTCTCATGTCTTAGGACACATTTTCGTCGACTCATAGATCGTGTAAGACATGGTCAACAATCCTCTCTTAAACTGTTCAATACTATATCTCTTCAGCATCTTATTTATACAAGTGGACTATGACTGATCAATCAACCTCTTAAATCTATCCGTATAGATCATTATTCCTAAAATATAGGTCAAGTTTTCACCCAAGTATTTAATAGAGAAAATCTTACATAACAAAACTTTGACTAATTGATACATATGGACATCATTCTCTATAAGCAATATGCCATATGCACAAAGCACCAGGAAAATTACGTCACTTCCACTAACCTTCTTCTAACCACAAGGCTCTTCCTCGTTTTTGATGAAATCAAACTCTTTGATTATCTCATCAAAAAAAATATTCCAACTTCGAGAAGCTTGTTTGATTCCATAGATGGATCTTTACAACATGCACACCATATGTGTATCATTTGAAGTGAAACCCTCAGTCTGTCATATATGTACTCCTTCTTAGACAGCTTCCTGTTAACCTGTTTTCACATCCATAGGCCAGATCTCTTAATCATGGTATGCTACGATATCAAGAAAAACACTAATGGATTTGAGCATAGCTACTGGGGAAATGGTTTCATCATATAGCCAACACCTTGCATTTTCTTGTAATCTTTAGCCACTAACCTATCCTTATGGGTAATCACATTACCATTCATGTCGGTATTTCTCTTAAAGACCCATTTGCACCCAATAGGAACTATTCCCTCAAATGCCTCAACTGTGTTCTAAACTTTGTTGACTTTCATGGATTCCATTTCTTATTTCATGGCTTCCAGACACTTCTCTTTATTAAACCTCATCAACAATACTCCATAAGCCTTAGGGTCGTCATCTTCCATGAGGTACATGCCCGTGTACGTACCTTTCAAGTTCACAGTTTTCCTTAGTAGACTGTCAAAGAGGCTGTCTGCTTTGGGCAGGGGTTTGAACCTCATTAGTATGTGGTGCCTGATTAACTTCCATCAATTGATTGTTGTTTGGAAGAGGTTATTGTATTTCTTCACGGCCAACTTTACTCTCATTGTCCCATCCTGAGATGAACTCTTTCTCCAGAAGTGACCAGCTATAAAGATAAACACCTTTTGATCTTCAAGATGGTAAAATTGTTATCTCTAGTTTATTAGGATAACCCACAATATGATGTTGTCTCAAGAACATATCTGCAAAACGATTTTGAGAGAACTACATAGATCATCATCGAGCGTACCATGTCTAACAAATTACGATTTCTCATATCAGAGATTCTATTCATTTGTGGCGTATCTAGAGGGGACCATTCAGGAAGAATCCTATTATCTAGATAGTTTTGAAACTCTCCATCTAGGTATTTACCACCCCGATCGCATCAAAGAGTTTTAATTTCTTTACCTAGTTGCTTCTCAACTTCACTTCTTAATTCTTTGAACTTTCAAACGCTTCAGGCTTATACTTCATTAAGTATATATATGATATCTCTGAGAATATCATAATTTTTTTTTAATGATTTGACGGAGGGTTATCTAGCTTGAAGAAGAAAATTATTGAGAATACGCGAAGAACATGAATGTAAATAGAGAGTAATTAGTCTATCGACAAATTGGTAGAAGTTGTCTGCTTTTGTGTATTAATGTATATCCTTTACAAGGGAATATTGCAGCTATTTATAGGGCTCATAGACAATAGTTACAAGAGAATAAATGTACATAATAAATATGGATGACGTGGCAGCCTCTGATTGGGCGAGCTTTATGGTAACCGCCGTGCATTACTTGTTGTAACTGTCGAGCTTTAACTCTTGTTGCCTGATTTAATGGGCTTGGTCTAAGTCGGGTTAGACTGTCGAGCTGGGGTGGTGGGCAGGTTGGACCCAGCTGCCTCTCGCACTTTGTAAGGGCGGGTTGAAGTCTTCATTTGATCGACGCTCTTATTCCTTGCCATGATTAATATCGCTAAGGCATTAGGCGAGTTGGATGTGTGCCCGGCCAAGCCTGTTTTGGTGCGGACTATGTGAGACAATGACCACGTGAATTGGGCCTATAAATATGAGCCCAATGGATCACTCACGGGCTCATTTTTTGGGCTTAGCGTATCAATATACATAACCATAATGAGAATGGTCATCTTTGAAGGTGATAAATATGAGTATCCATCTTTGGCTTGAATTAACATTGGACCACATACATGAGTTTGAATAAGTTCTAACAATTCATTGGATCAAATCCTTTTACCAGTGAATGATGACTTAATCATCTGGCCGAGTAGACAAGCCTCACATGTATCTTATTGTTCATAATCAAAATGATCCAATAGTCCATCCTTATAGGTTTCGAAATACGATTCTTGTTTATATGGCAAAGAGGAAAATGCCATAAGTTGGATTCATTCAATTTATCGGTTTTAGCTTTCATAGTTTTTATGTTCAGTACATTAAAATTCATGTCTAATATGTAGAGACCATTGTTCAGTTTTTCAGTGCCACAAAACATTCTATCACAATAGAAAGAACGACATTTATTCTTAAAGAAAAACCTTCTACATCTAATGCAGAAATAGAAATAATGGTCTTCGTAAGAGCAGAAACAAACTAACAGTTATTAGAAAATAACTTCCCACGGATAATGCAACAACACTTTCCCCATTTCCAATGCGCATGTCATCCTCTCCTTTCTTCAAATCTCTAGTCCTTCTTAGTCCCTACATATCTGTACAAATATAAGAACCATATCCAGTGTCTAATACCCAATGTTTAGACTTAGAACAAACATTGATCTCAGTCATAAACATACCTAATTAAAGTCGAAGGATCATTATGCTTATTCTTTTTGGCATCCAAGATATAAATCATATGCATGCTTCAAAATCATATACAATCACTACCACACGATCACCCTGTGACTAAGGAAACATCAACAGCGCCAAAGCACGACAATCCACACCGTGATTTTATGAAGACTCCGATCTAAGGATAATTACACAACTGCCACATACATGTGACACTTAATATAATAAATGCGTCAATCTAACGTATGTATTCTCTAATACACGTCCACGTACAGACTCACGGACGCAGGATCCTAGATCAGATGGGCGATAATACAAGAAAATTTTCACACGTAAGTGTTGAAATAGTGTCCTAAACCCAATCGGGTTGGACCGGATCCGACCGGGTCGGATCATTTCTACTATTTCTTTATGTTTATGCATATATTAAATGGCTTTTATGTTGTCATATATATGTTCTTTTAAAGGACCAATTGTGAATTGTTATATGATAACATCCTTAGTATTAAATCGTGATAGAGAAAACCATGATAAAGCGATTATGGTTGATGAGATTTCTAATCACTTTAATAAGTTTGATACTTAAATGTCTCTAGGCGATGTACTATTAAGCAGGCATTGATAGTATAAAAATGCAGACTAGCACGTATTAGATGTCTTCTGTCTTTAAGGCGTTGATAGATCTCGCTCTATCGAAGTGTAGAGACACTTGGCCTTTACGTGGGCGTGTATTAGAGGATGCGTGACGTTAGGATCGACCCACTTACACCGTTGTCACACTATGTGGCGGTTGTGTAATTATCCTCGGGCCCACGATCTACATGGCATCACGGTGTGGATTTTCATGCTTTAACACTATTGAGGTTTCCCCTAGCCACGGGGCGATCATGCGGTAGTGATTGGGTGTAATACTGAAGCATGCGGAGTATACATGTTTGGTCGTCTGGGAATCGCGTACCCTATCAATAGGGATGAATATCCGAAAGGACATTCTTATAAGGAATGTCTTACTCTCGTGAATCTTTACAAAGTGAAAGTAAATGAGTTACTTCGATAGAGCTTGATATCCAGATTATAAGATACGGTCGTTAATGTTTGACACTCGACGTGCGACCGTATGGATATTATTACAGCGATACAGTAACTGTTTCACATGAAAGGTAGTAGTCATTGCATTTGACTCTTCCGATGATTGGAGGTCACGGTGTGTTGCTAGATGCTATCCCGTGATCGTTAGGCATGAAGGACATTTTCGTAATTTGCACTTTGTGTCTACGGCCAACATAATCGGAAGCCTATCGGGTCACACACATAAGAACATTTAGCCGGATTAAAATGTGGTTATAGATGATAACCAAATAAGGAAAGAATTTATCTCGTACTATAATGGTTATAGTGGTAAATTAATATGGTGGTATTTATTTATTATGAATAAATTAAATACAAGATATTAATTAAGTTGATTAATTAAATACACTTATATTGATAAGTGGCGCCACATATGTGTATAAGTGATACACTTGGATTGTGTAATTTAATTAATGGAATTACGTATTATTAGTATTAGATATTAATAAAATAAAATAATATAGATATATTATGCATATATGCGTGTGTGGTGTGCATATATGATGTGCATTAGTGCATGCGACTAAGTGTAGTATGTATATATAATATATAGAGATTTATGCATATAATATATATATGTGATATATACACACCAGAAATTGATTTATGGTAATAAGATAAATATAGTCAATATAAGATATTGACAATATATTGGAAATATTTAATATAAGATATTGAATATTAATAAGATAAATCAATCAAATATATTTTCCTTATTTTATTAGGAAAATGTTTTCTTTCTCCTTAATTAACACAAGACTTAATCCCCAAGGATTTTATTATTAGTTGGGGCGCCCCACTACCCTATAAATAGGAGGGGTTAGCTAGCTCTTACATAGATCATAATTCCAAGTGTTTAGAATTCTTGTGAAAATAAAAGAGAGCTTCTTGTGAGATTTTGAGAGAGAGAAAAAGCCGGTCTAGAAACCGGATTTTTCTAGTAGCAGTCCAATGGTGGATTCCGGCGGGTTGTTCGTGTGGACTAGCGGTAAATGCCGAACACTTGGGCGGCTCTATGCAGAACTACTCTCCTTAGACGGTCAAAGCGTCGATCTGTTAGATCAACCAAGGTAACCACCGTCTACTACTTATTTGTTTATTGCTTAAACGAAGTCGATCTTGGGTCGATAGGAAATAATTTTTGAATTCCGCTGCGTTCCCGCGTAGATTTCCTAACAGTAAGAACATATATATGTTGAAATAATGTCATAAACCCAATCGGGTTGGACTGGATCCGACCGGGTCAGATCATTTCTACTATTTCTTTATGTTTATACATATATTAATGCTTTCTGTTATTATATATTTGTTCGTTTGGAGGACAAATTATGATATTGTATATATGAGATCTCGACTCACTTTGAAAGGGTTTGATACTTAAATGTCTCTAGTCGTATGTGATATTAAATAGGACATTAATAGTATGATTAGACTAGCACGTATTAGATGTCTTCTAACTTATTGAAGATATGGGATCTCGTCTATCATAGTGTAGGGACACTTGGACTGTACGTGGACGTGTATTAGAGAATGCGTACGTTAGACTGACCCACTTACTTATTAAGTTTCACACTATGTGGCGGTTGTGTAATTATCCTGAGCCCGGAGTCTTCATGGCATCACGGTGTGGATTGTCATACTTTGACACTATTGAGGTTTCCCCTGGCCATGGGGTGATCATGTGGTAGTGATTGGGTGTGATACTGAAGCATGCGTAGGATTCATGTTGCTCGTCGGGAATCGTGTATCCTATGAACATGAGTAAATATCCGAAAGGGCCTTTTTATAAGGAATGTCGAGCTCTCGTGAATCTTTGCAAAGTTGGAGTAAATGAGTAACTTCGAGAGAGCATGATATCTAGATTATAAGATACGGTCGTTAATGTATTGACACTCGAGATACGACCGTATGGATATTGTCA
Organism: Gentiana macrophylla; assembly: GCA_026214975.1. Taxonomy (NCBI): domain Eukaryota; kingdom Viridiplantae; phylum Streptophyta; class Magnoliopsida; order Gentianales; family Gentianaceae; genus Gentiana; species Gentiana macrophylla. The sequence continues at coordinate 127,959,352 of CM047805.1, read as the reverse complement.
CAATGATATTACACGGTAACCATTTCAAGTGAAAGGTAGTAGTTATTGTATTTGTCTCTTCCGATGATTGGGGGTCTCGGTGTGTTTTCTAGAATTTATTCCGTGACCAACATATTCGGAAGCCTATCGGGTCACAAACATAAGAACACCTAGCCGGATTAAAATGCGGTTATAGTGATAACCAAATAAGGAAAGTTTTATCTCGACTATAAAGTGTTATAGTGATAAATTAATATGGTGATATTTATTTATTATGAATAAATTAAAAACAAGATATTAATTATGTTGATTAATTATAAATATATACTAGTCATAAACCCGTGCATTGCACGGGAACGTCATGATTAGAATGATTTCTGAAATGTGTAATTAATAAAAAATTGTCGATCACTATAATATAATATGAGAACAAACCCATTATGGATAAATTTAATATAAACGTATAACATAGCAATATCTTTGATTATCACTTCTCTTGTATGCATGCCAATATAAAACAATAAAATAGTTAGAATAACCAAATCAATATACCTCATCTTTTCTTGTGTAACACAAAAGCCTTTATTTTATTTTATTTTATTTTAAATGAGAAGGCACCACCAAAGTGCCGAAATACATCTAACATGCACAAAATTGGTTAAAGAACGGCCGATAGAAAGGATGTCCTACAATAGTTCAATTATGTTATGGATACGCAGCCATATTTTTCCTCAAAGTCGATTGAGATTGAGTTGCCTTTATTTCCACCAACATCTCCATTAAAACCTTTGACGACATATTAGGCCAAACTCTGCTTCAACCCATCAATCTTCCCCGGCTTTGCCACAACGGTGCAGTCATGTAGCATCTTTGTGCACTCAATCTTAGTTTTTTTTTTTTTGTTGCCAAATCAATCTTAGTTTCAACTCTGGAAAAAATCCAAAGTAGATTTTACTAATATATATGCATAGTTCTGAGATTCCAATGCAATTCTCTGAAAATGAAAATGTCACATAGTTAAAAGAGAAAATGACATACCATGTTGAACTCCATCTTTTGAACATGCCAATCCTGTGGTGGTCTACAACAAATGTTTTTCGTATATAAAGTAGCGTGGATCGGAAACCTGGAGATAGAACAAATCCTAAACCGTGCTCTTAGAATTTCAACGAATACATACCCGTTTTATTTCCAGTTGAACAACTTCTATTATACCCATATAGATTCCATGTAGGGGTCCGTGCTCAAGGTTTCAATGATATTATTAACCATGAATAGTTATATATAAGCTGCTCTTAGGTCACTAATCTGCATTTTGAACATTGTCACATACTTACTGACATGAATTTCACAAAACATGCCAAAAATTACAACATAGTTCACATCAAAACAAAACAATGTCACTAAAATAGGGAAATAGTAAGTCAAATGTAGAACAAAAGTTCACACCATTAGACACCAAATGCCACAGCATTATCATATAAAGAATTCACGGTGAGGAACAACAAAATATGAGCGCATCTTATCGATGTAAAAAATGAAATCATAATCCTAATTACTCCATTGATTTTAGAATAATGAGAGAAAAGAAATGGCAGTGTTTTTAATCCATCTTTGGTCGAAAAGGATGGAATGACATTCTAACATACTAACTTTGATGCACCCAGAGAAGTATATTTTGGCGCAGGTAACAAAAGGAATACATTTTATAAAGACTAAAAAGAGCATAACTAATCTACCCTGTGAAGGTCGTATACCATACATTTTGTGAATGTCTATTGTTTACAAAGCAACTTATGTCATCCAGTAGATATTTCTTATGAGAGAAGTAAAAGGAGATTTGTCGGCTTGTGCACTATATGTATATTTATCAAAGCCCAACAATATATTGTTCCTTGATTCCACATTAGTATATATTTGGTTAAGTCAATGTCAGAAATAGAAATTGCCTAGTCAAGAACCCACCCCCAAATAAACAGGCAGGTTTGCATGATCCAGACGCTCGAGGTGGAGTTAGAGTACCATCATCCAAAAGAACACAAACGAATTTGGCCAATTTTAGCACACTAATAAAGGAGCATAAATAAAGGTGTGGAAAAATGATGTCGCATGAAACTTTTTTGGGTGATTACCAATGATGTAACACAACTGAAGCATCAATTTTCCAATCTCTAACAAAAATGATTGATGTAACACAGAAACAAAGGTGTGGGGAAAGTGATTACCAATTGTTAGAAACTTCTCCTCAATCTCTCATTCCTTCAAAGGTTCAATTGATGATTCATCATAAAACTCATCCTCTTAACCTTTTACCGGCATGGATAAGATGGATTCTGACAATGGAAAGCCAAAGAATCTTCAAAAGCTTGCTTCGGAGTTGTCAAGCAATATTTGAGGTGATTCTTGCGTCTTCACGTACGATAAATGCACCGCAAAAAAAAAGTTGTTAACTGATTTCAAGCAGCAAGTCCCAAATTCTCCTCTAAATTAACAAATTAATAAATTCAAATTGTGTGGAGCATGTGGAGTAGAGATTATAACCACACATACCAAATACAGTGAGATTTATCTAAAATGATTTCCACAAACTACAAATATCCACCACATGGTAAGAAATAAAATTATCACCTCAAGGTTATTATGGTTGTATCGACCCTTAATAGTAGATCTTGAATCTTATACACAAATCCAATGGAAATAACAAAAATTGTTCTTATAATTTACAAATTAGAAAGAAAAAAAAAAAACATACAGAAATGAAATGACAATCAATATATGACAATCCATTTGACCTTACAAAATCAAACGAATAATCACTATATAACAACACATTTTAGCTGGGAAAAAAGATACGGAAACTCACATTGACGATGATGGAAGAATACATGTCGTCGTGTCGACAATGTCAGATAATCGGGCATTTTCGGGTATATGGGTTAAAACATCCCCATTCTTCATCAAGCCATGACTACTGTTCTGCTGATGTAAAATTAAATGGAGATGGCCATAACTGGAAACAAATGATACCACTGTTTTCAAGCCCAAAGTAAGGATATATAATAAGTACACATTTTGAAAATTAATAGAACTGTGAAAAAAGTTGTCTATTTTAGTACAACTATGAAGTAGTCACTCACGCATTTGTTAGCATCAAATAGTAGGATGTTCTCAACACACGTAGAAATGGATGTAGAAGAGTGTGAAAGAATAAAATGACACCTTTTCCTCAAATTGAATTAAATCAAAATCAGTTTGGCTTATTTCCAAATGATGAAATGGAAGCGCTTGACCCACTGTTAAATCTCTAGCACTGCCACATCTTTCAAGTATCACTCATCTCCATTTAATCATTTCTCATCCCTCTCATATAAAAAACAATTAATGTACTCATCAAACTCAAACAATCTTATAACTCTTATATTTGAGTAGCAACCTTGCATGATAGAACTTAAACAATGGCCTAATATAGCACATAATATATAATAGCCTGCAATAAGAAAAGGATGAAGAAATCTTTCTAATGAAAAAAAAAAAAAACAGATCATTTACCTATCTTTCTGTAATAAATTACATCGATCTACGTAGTACAAAGAATAAATTTGCATTTTCAAATGAAGGTAAACTCCACAAACCAATCAAATTACCAGGCAAATTGGAAGAAAGTGAATAATGTAAACGGTCAGTTTACTAATCAGAAAGTATATATTCTTCACACGCCATGTTCCCGTTCTCACAACACCATTATGCATTGAGGAGAGTAAAAGGTCAGTTTAACTCTGTGTACCAATTCAACTCAAAGAACCTCCATGGATGAATAATGCAGGGTTGAAAATGGTGCTTGAGGAGAGAAAATTGTTCCAAACCTGCACAGATCAAAACATAGTAGTAGCACAAAGACAAAACATGATGTCAAATTTTAGTACCAGGCCAACTTCGAAAAATTACATCGATCCCTGTAGAGCTGGACCTCTTCCTTCGGTAACCTCTAGCTGCAAATACTCCATCAATATGATCTCCATCCTGCGGCAATTCAAAGTTTTTGTTATTTAATATATATAAAGAAAATCAAAATGAATACTTGAGTACCATAAAACTATTCAATCAGTGCCATAAAAAAATTATTGGGGGAAGTGTGGACTTGGATTCTTCCATGTGGATCACTGTCATAAAAAATAAAATCAAAAAATTAAGCACCGAAAGCAGCAGAAACAAAACAAAAGTGAACATTTAGCAGAGAAAAAGTAATAATATAAAACATTAGATTAAAATATGAACAATGAAGGGAAAAGCTAAAGAAAGAATCAAAACAAAACTGAAAATCGAATAAAAAGGAAAACTTTCGTGGAATTAAGAAAAAAAGTTACTCGATGCAAACTTCTTCCCGATATGAGCCCTTGCGATCGCAATGCTAAGTGCGTTTGCAGAAGCGGTAAAGCTGATTCTTTAAATGGCTTGATAATGAAATGAAAAGAGGCAATGGGATGTTTTTCAGATTTGAAAGCGGTGATAGGGTGAATCTGGGTGATAGGGTTTGGCGAGATTATCGGCGAATCTGCCTGGGTTGAATTGGGAGATTGATATGCGTCTTTACAATACTGAGTGGAAATTAAAAAAAATTAAAAAATAGAAAATTTTACAGCTAGAATCAGTTGTGATGAGATTTTTCGGTTTTAATTTTTTTTTCTATATACATATTAGCCGGGCGATTTGGGGTTAATGGGTCGGAATTCTGGGTAATTGGATTAAATTGACTCCTCTATATATTATATATAGATAGATATATATATTATAATGTATGGGTCGAAATATATATGTATATATGATATACATGTACTTTGCGAATTAATTAATCATAGTATTATATGAATTATAATTATTCCGGAAGCCAATTTTTGGCTACAAGGGACGCATATAATAGTGTATAAAATACACTTGGATTGTGAAATTTAATTAATAATATTATTATATATTAATATTAGATATTAATAGATTTGTATAAATTAATTTATGGTAATAAGATAAATATAGTCAATATAGTTATTGATGATATCTTGATTTATTTAATATGAGATATTAAATTAAATGAGATAAATCTGAATATATATTTTCTTATTTTACTAGTAAAATATTGTCTTTCTTCCTAATTTACTAAGATGCTTTTCTCAATCAGATTGAGACTACATTGAGGCGACACCTTCATTATAAATAGGAGGTGGGTGTCAAGCTTCATTTCAGACATCACAATTAGAATAATTCTAATTTACTAGAAATAATGAGAGCTTCCTAAAGAGAGTTTTGAGAGAGAGAAAATGTCGCTTACAGAACCGAGAGTTTTTAAGTAGCAATCCATGATGGGATTCCGCGGGTTGTTCATGTGGATCAACAGAGCGAGCGAACAGGCGGCTTCTGCAGAAACTACAACCAGTGACAAAGCGATGATCTATTTTAGATCATCCAAGGTCTTCTCTTAGTCTACTTTTTTATGCTTGTTTCTTAAACGAATTCGATCCTGATTAAAATGAAATAAATTTTAAATTCCGATGTGTTCCCGCGTAGATTTCCTAACAATATACTAGGGGGTTTATTATTTGCACTCCATCGATTCTACCAGTGCTCCAAGATGGAAACACAAAATCAACCTTTAGAAAATCGATTCTTGAGTCAAAAATCGACTTTTCTAAAGTCGATTCTCATAATCGACCTTCAAAAATTCGATCATTGACTTAAAAATCGACTTACTGAAGGTTGTTTTGGTGCGGTGCAAAGGCAGTGTTGTGTATTGGTTGAATCGCGGTGATGCAAATAAATAATCCTTTTATTCTGCCCTATTGGATTCGAGGAGTAACACTACTATATAATGAGAATAAACACTATTATACATTGTACGATATATATTGGATAAAAACATTATTATATATCGTATTATCCAAACACAATAATCATTCTACTCACATAAATAATTATTTCACACTTTGAGAACAATGTTTTGAGAGAAAAAAAATCTTATATTGTCAGATATATCACAATACGGTTTTTAGTGGATTCGCAGTGGATATCTAGCAAAATAATGATGATTATTATGAAGATTGCTATAAAGGTAACAAAGCTGTAAATGGAGAGATAATCTGTCGACAAATTGGCAGATGTTGTCTACTTTTGTGGATTATGACGTGTCCTTTAAAAAGGTACGGTGCCTCTATTTATAGGCACAAGAGACAACAATTACAAAAGAGTATTAAGGATAAATAAACATGATTAACTACGTGGCTGATATGACAACTTTTGATTGAGCGGGCTTCATGGTAAATGTCGTATATTGTCAGCTTGTAACCGTAGAGCTTTAACTCATGTTGCTTGATTTAGCGTGCTTGCTCCGAGTCGGGTCAGACTGTGATCTGAGGGGCAAGCTGATCGGCCCTCGGTGCTTCTCGCCGACCTGTAAAGGGCAGGTTGAAGGCTTTGTAGACCGACGCTCGTTTGCCCTGCCATGATAAAATATCGCTAGACGTTGGGCGAGCTGGATTATAGCCCGGCCCGATCCGGCTTATGAAGGTGCTGACCATGTAGGCCAATGAACATATGCTTTGTGGGCCTACGTACAGGCCCAATTAGGCATTCGTGGGATTTTTTAGGGCATGGCGTATCAAAACATTTCACACATTAGTATTTTTACTTTTCATAAGAAAAATCTTATTAGTATTTGTTTAGATGTATCATTCAGTAATGACTATGTATTTTATTTTACATGATAAAAATTTAAAGTCAGTTTACCTGATTATTATAGAGGCGATAGGGGCAAATATAAATTTCAGCGGGGGGCAAAAAATACATAATATATATAGTAGTTTTTTTCGGATCCAAGGGGCGGCGAGGCCTCCTCCCCCCACCCCACAAAGGTAGATCCGTCCATCATACAGATCTAAGTGTCCTTGCATTCTAATAAACGAGATCTATCATTATCTTCATAAAATAGAGGAAAAGCAATACATGATAGTCTAACTGTACTGTTAATGTCCTATTTAATAATACATACGACAAGAGATATTCATGTATGAAACTATTTATTGTGAATTGAAATCTCATCAACCATAATCACTATTATGATTTCTCTATCATGGTTGAATACTAAGGACATTATCATATATATACTATATCGAATTTGTTTTTTTAAATAAACAAATGTATAATAACAAAAGTGATTTTATTATTATTCATAATGATAAGGTTTACAATACCCAAAATAGGTTAAATGTTGTAAATGACTGTTTTTGACTAAATTGAGAAAAAAGGACAAGAAAAAAAGATAGTGGTTGACAAGGACAAAACACGCGTGTTATTACACGTGTGTTACTACACGTATGGTTGTAGCGAATATGTAATGTAACACATGTAGTAACACGCGCTGCGTTTTGTCCTTCCTCAACCACTATATTTTTTTCTTGTCCTTTTTTCCCATTTTGTATCTTATTTTGTCCTTCTGGCCTCTGGCCCCTACCAAAATAGATACTACATGATCCGACCTAATCGGATCTGCTTCAACCCGATCGGTTTGGCCCACTAAACTAACATGCATGACTTTATAAATACAAATTGATTTAACTAATTCATGTAAAGACGTAAAATAAATGCAATTACCACAATATACCACTGTTGGAATGTCACATATATATTGGCGATAAAAAATAGGACTATCGTTGATAAAATAAAAGAAAATAAAAAAATAGGACTATCATTGGGTCACATGTAAATTCCTATTATACTTACGTCTTGTACTGCAATAGGTTTTTTTTTTTTTTTTTTTTTTGAACTGCAATAGGTTTTTTTTTTGAACTGCAATAGTTTTTTTTTTTTAATGTGTTAATACACATTATATGACCCAAACATTTAACAAAAGCTACAACCTAATTGATGAAATAAAAATTAAAAAAGAAAAAAAATCTGCAGCTTCCATCAACAAAATATACTAATAAGGCCCAATAATTTGCCATGAAAAAGGCCCATATAAAATCCCCAAATGGTTCTGCATGTTCATCGTTTAGCTGCCGCCATTCAAAGCAACTCAACGTTGGTTAATCTAGACTTAGTGTATTCCCAAAGTGTTCTATATATGGTGCTTATATTTCTAAAATGAAGATAGAAAATAGCTTTCTCCAAAAATAGTTTCATGGCAAAGACACTTATCCCTATATATTTTTAGGGATATGAACATCTTGTCATCCTATTTGGGGATGATTATATTATTCATCTCTAAACATATTTAATTATTAAAAATTATAGGGATATGGATAGGGATGCTGCTGGAGTGAAATAATAAATATTTAATGTGTATAAATAGGGTTGTGAGGTAGAATATGTATTATTTAATATTATTTGAAATGTTATAGGGATAATGATAGGGATGCTGTTGTGGAGGTTTTTGAATTGATATGTTGTAAAATATGGATATTTATTATTTTATATTATTTTAGGAATAAAGTTTGGGTATTCTATTTGGGCGCTTTATACCCACAATTCACGGGTGGCCTTTTGAAATTTTCGGGCTTTACTTGAAGAATCCTTTTTAGTTTGAAGTTTTATTTTTCTTGAATATATATTTACAAAATGTTACTTCAACATCATCATTCTAACATATATAAATACAAAATCCAATTTTTTTGATAACAATAGAATATACCTACAAAATATTAATTCAACATTTATTTTCTATCATATTTAGAAACAAAATCCATATTCATAAAGTGTACACAAAACATACTTATAATTTACTACTTCAAGATTACTCTTGTAGCATATTTAGAGACAAAATCACTAATTAAAGTAGAATTGTCAAAATTAAACATATCATTCTCAATCGATATCATAGCTATCTCATTCAAACGTTCTAAAATCATTGTAGCTGGTTTGGTCTCTTTTAGGTTTTCTTATTTTTTGATAGTTTTTTTTTATTACAATTAATACACATTATAAAGGCCTGGATTTTTTTTGTCATTGGGATTTTAATTAATACACATTATATGGGTCTTGAATTTTATTTTATTCTTTTTGTAATTGGGCCTTTAATTTCTTATTATTTTGTATACACGGGCTGGTTGGGATTGGATGTATATAATTTTTTTTTTAAGAACGTAACTGGGGGACCGCTCTGACGGTGGGACTTCAGCTGTCGTTTGGCCCGCCTAATGGGTGGGCCGGGCATGCATAGATATATCTATAATGCATGGTTGGAAGTGAAAAGATTAACGATGTTACCCATAGTACTTACCGTAAGCCGCCGCTCAAGGATGGAATCAATTAATTAAAAGAACTTTTGTGGTAAAAGCCCTCGGTTGCTTCGCCTTTAGCTGCATGCTATAAAATACGGACATGAACATGGATATACCACACAGAAAAGACAGATGAAACAATTCATATCAAAATTTAAAGAGACACACATATACTAACACACAATATAAAATAAGATTAAAAAATATTTATAATCATGCTAAATAAAACAGGTAATACATCAATTGACAAAATACTATGTGAGATTTTTTTTAAACTACTAGGTGAGCATTTGATGATCATAACTACAGATATTTGATTGGTTTTTTTAAAGATTACAATATATAAAATATTATATTTTATCACCTTTGATCAATAAATCTAAGTAAGAACAAGGTTTACCAAATTATAATATCGTAAATCATATTATTTGTCGAATCGTATATAACATATCTTGCATTCTGATCCTTTGATTGAAAAAAATGAAAAATCAGATTTATTTTTTTTAAAAAGGATGAAACAGCCGTTCTGGGGTTTGTTGACACTGTGTCGGAAACATGTCGCGCTATGGCGGATATTAATTTTATAAAAAAATTTATTCATATATTGTGTCACACCGTGTCGTGTCAGAAATGTGTCCGACACTGCGCATGGCTCTCAGAATGAAGTGTCGGTAGCTTCATAGCCTTCAAATATATCCTCCTTGTCGTCTAAGTCAGACGCTCATCTTGATGATCATAAGCAGTTTTGCATGGTCATTGGAACCTTACAATATTTATTATTTCCTCACCATGATATTGCACCCCCCCCCCGAGGTCAAGATTTTATCTCGATACATGCATCAACCCACTGATATTCGATAGAATTATGCCATACGCATTTTACACTATCTCGTTGGCACGGTTCATTATGGTGTTCAACTTTACAAATAGATACCCACCACTTAACATGCATTCTCTAATGCTTACTGGGTGGTAACAAAGACAAATTTGCCTCCACCAGTGCTTATGTGGTATATCTTGGCCGCAGTAGCACCTCTTGGAGCTCGAAGAAACAAACCACCATTTCACGTTCCTCCACTAAAGCGGAATATCGCTCTAGCGCAACTCCCACGGCCAAACTTCACTGGGTCACTTTTCCACTTTAAGATCTTGGTTTTCCTATCACTACCCGCCCGTGGTTGAAACGACAGTCTTGGGATGACCCAATCTTACGCCAATCCTGCATTCCGTTGCATTTGAAACATTTTTCCATTGATTATCATTATATTTAGGATCACAATCAGCATGGTCTCTTACGTGTCTCTCACGTCAATGCAAATGAATAACTTACTGACTTGCTCACGAAATCCTTGCCTCATCCTACTCTTTTACGCTTTTACATCAACGTGACAAGTTAGGGCAGCGGTCGCGTCCAACTTAGGAGGGGTATTGGAGATAAGTTAGAAATGATATAATTATTCATTCCTTCGTAATATCTTACCACACTTTGTAGATATTTTTAGTATATTTCTAGAATATTCTAGTTGTCTATTAATTAGTGTGTACATAAATAGTGCTTGAATGTATTCTCAATCACAATCAATATACAAGATCATTTTCACACATTTGTGTTATGTTTGTCCCATCTGTATCAACTTACAACAAATTCTATTACCGTGTCAAGGCCTCAACATATGAAGTCTATTACAACGTGGACTGAGTAGCCAACATCTAATGCTAAAAGTTGATTCATAACTCAAACTAGTGACGTGAATAACCAAAATATCTCAAGCTACTCAAAACAATGTTAACTATTCGGCATCTTTGACAATGCTGGATATCGTCGAGTGTATAATCTGGGCCTAAATTACTCCTAGAACGATTTATCAAGAACACTAACAATGGGGATGGAGATTGCGATATGATTTAGACTGAGCCTGAGAGTTAGTTTCTCTCAAGTTGCCTACGTATCCAATCTGTGTAATTGGAATCAAGTCTTTCGTAGTTTCTTAGGGTTGTTTATATATGGAGGCGTCTCGCCCTCTTTTCTTGTTGGACAAGTATATGAATCTTGAACCCTAAGGATTAATTCAGGTAAATCCCTTTCATAAGGGATAATTAAGATGGTGTTTAAATAATAAGATCAATGTCCTAAAATCACGGAATTCTTCCCATCGTTATCCTATTAAATAGGCACATGTGTGAATTATCAAGTAAGGAAAGACCTAGACGTCCTGCGCCGGGCTCCTCAGGCCATCTCGACCTGGGTTGCATGACCAGGTCCTTCCGCCACGACCGAGCTGCCTTGTAGTGGTCCAGTCGGGAAGGACCAGGACAGATCTCCCACCTGGGGTAAGGTTTGATTAACATGAGGGCCCTGGCCCTATAATACTTTTTCCACTATTTATCACGACGCCGCTATCTGGGTGACACATGGCGAGGTCTACTCCGGCCATCATCATAAGCCCCCCATGTCTGGCTAGACACTGTTAGGGTAGGGCGGACCTGACTGAGGCGGAACGCAGATCTGCTACCTCTCAGAGTCAGGGTTGACCTTGCCACGTGGCTGCATTGTTGTCATTAGTTAGCTATGACAGGTATGAAAAACCAAGCGTTTCTATTCACGCGTTAATGATGGGGCAGTTTTCCCCATACTACTTTTTGGGACTTATAACTCCCTAGTCTTGTCACGTCTCTTCAGACGTTACAACCCTCCATTTAAACCCGGAATTGAAGTCGGACGGTTTCCATTCTAGCTTTCATCTTCTTCAAAAGCAAGTAAGCAGTCCCTGACCTTTCCATTTTCGTTTCTGTATTGTTAATGAGTGAGCCAGTAATTCTTACTGATAGTTTGATCGAAGCCTTATTTGAGTCTAAATCAGAATCAGAAAGTGAGTCCTCCTATTTTAGGGTTAACTCCGAGAAACCTATTCTTCCACCGGTTGAAAACTCTGTTTCCAAACCTTTAATAAATCGTAGGGGATTCGAACACTTGGTTCTAGCCCCCCCAGTACGATCCGTTCTACAATGGCCCTCCACGTTCCTCTGGTACTTCAAAATTCGTTCTGACCTTAAAAGCACACATGGCTTTGAAGTCTCAAGCCATTTGTGATGGTACGACTCTAAGTTAACCAAGAAGGACCTATCATCCTTCTTAAACAAGACAAACCTGGAGAATCCCTTGTTCAAACCCATAGTTCCAAATTTCGGGGTTTATGCCTACCAGGCTCGGGCCGATTCTTGTGCCGTCTACGAAGAGCAATTCCTTTATGGCATGAGGTTTCCGATGTGTCTGCTTTACTAGTTGTTCTAGAACATTATGGTTTGGGGCTTGCCCAGATCATTCCGAACGGTATAAGGGCGATAGTGGGTTTCGCTATCTGGTGTCGATGTGCTTGCATCCCTTTCACCGTCCAATACTTCCGACTCTTCTACCAGTGCAAGCAGGTGCCGAAAATAGTGGTTATTACTGCTTTCCTCGTCGAGGAGAGTTCTTAAGAGAGGTCCAATTCATCGAGAAAGAAGGGGCTTCATACAAAGGGTGGAAGTCCCGGTTTTTCTTTATCTGCCCCGAGGTAGAACTTAACTTGGGTAGATGGAATACTGCCGACCTAAGAAGCGACCCCAGTCCTACAGATGTTGATAAGAAGTTGATAGATGACATTAGGAAGAGTGGCATCTACATCCGCATGAAGAAGTACTCATCTGCTCTGATTGAGTCTGCCCAATTACCTACTGCTGGGCCTGACCCGTACAAGGAGCTAACTAAAAAAAATATGAAACCCGTAGGGTTTTTACTTGCTGTATTCTCTCATTTTTATATGTGTATGGAGTAATTGTACTGACCCTTATGCATTACTGTTGACAGTGTCATCTTTTGCTGAGCTGGTTTCTGATGTCGATGAGGAGGAGGAAGTTCCTGTTGAAGCCCATCCTAAACAGGACTCTGAGAGGACTGTGAGTACCGACCTAGGTACTACTCGGTCTGCCGGGAACGTGCTGAATCCTGAGGCGTCCAGGATCCTGTCTCAGCTCCCTGAGGATGCTCATGTCTCTTCTTCTCATACCATTCCGATGGAGATGAAGGATATTGAGGAAGAAGAGAAAGAGTGAGAAGAGTTCCGGCTTCAGAAAAGGAAGCAAGTGGTGATCGTTGACACCCCTCGAAGGGGTAAATCAAAGAAAAAGAAGACATTTCCTCATCCCGTTGAAGAGATCGAGGACGTTGATCCAGAGGAAGACGCACCATTGGGTCAAGGACGTCTAGCTGAATTATCCGACCAGGACCTAGCTGATGTGGTAAGTCATCTTTCGGTGTCTTGAAACCTCTTATGTACTTTTACTCTTTTGTAATCTTTTAACCTTTCTGGGAGCTCAAATTGGTCAGAATTTTTGCAAAGACTCGCTGAGTCATCAGCCATTAAAGAAGCTCAAAAGAAGAGCATTGAGGAGTTAAGATCGAGCCGGGAGAGGCATAAGGAGTCTTCCAAGGCTAAGGACGAGGAGATGAAGGCCCTAAAGGGGCAGATCCAAGCTCATAAAGCTGAGCTGGAAAGAGTTCCGGAGAACCCAGATCGTAGTGAGTGTGCTACGGAGAACCCAGATCGTAGCTCGTAGTGAGTGTGCTACGGAGCTCCGGGCCGCCTCTGACAAGTACACCGCGGAGACGTCCGAGATGGGTCGGCACTTGACCCGGATCCGGGCTGAAAAGAATGAGCTAGAGGTTTCTCTCCCTGACCGGGCTGCTCAGGCTGTCCATGTGTATAAGTCTTCTGACCACTTTACTCGAGCTCTGAAGGTCCTACTGAACCCAGTCATGCAACATGGTTATATTGTTGGGGTTGATGAGGCCAAAGAGCAACGTGCCGAGCTGGTTCTTCCTGAGCTTCCTCATTATCGAACCATGTACAAGGCGGGTGCATGTCAGATCTACGATGACCGCCTGAGAGAGTTTAAGGAAGGAGAAGACATCGGGGCTAAGTATGCTAAACGCCGAGTACCGAGCCGGCTCCTTCCTCAACAGAGCGAAATCCTGGAGCCCAGTGTTGATTGCCTTTACTTGTGTTGTTAATACACATTTTATTTTATGGAATTTCTGTAAAACTTGTATGTTTTCAAGATGTTTGTGGTGCTCTTCCCACTGTACTTTTGTTTTCAATTCTATTTTGAGATTTATTTTGGGCTTAAGTACTTACCTGGTACCCCGTGCATCCCCCCAGTATGACATACATTACTTATTGTAGTGGATGGCATACATGGTTTTTGATTTTGAGCTCTTTGTGCTTTGTATGCTTGATGTTGAAGCTTGTTGTATGCAAACTTTCTGAGTCTGACCTGCAGTACTCAGTTAAAATTTTGGCCTGACCTGCAGACACGGGAAGATTGTGGTATGCAAACTTTTCGAGTCTGACCTGCAGTACTCAGTTAAAATTTTGGTTAGGCCTGCAGACTTGGGAAGTTTGTGGTATGCAAACTTTCCGTGTCTGACCTGCAGTACTCAGTTAAAATTTTGGCCAGACCTGCAGACTCGGGAAGTTTGTGGTATGCAAACTTTCTGAGTCTGACCTGTGACGTAGATCAAGTGATAATAAAATACTTGACCACCATAAACCAATACTAGCAAGAGGACTAGGTCCATCGTAGTATAGCTATAGCGAATCAAGGTTGTTGGTCCCTTGGAAAGGCTAACACAAGTTTAGAAGGGGGGGGGTGAATAAACTTGTCACCAAAAACTAATCCTGAACTGGAAAAGTCCCAGGAACTGAGTTTCTCTCAAACTCAAACGATCTTCGCTTTGTTCTGTCCCTTTTAACTGTGCATGCGGAGTTCAGTTAGCTCAACTGAATATAAGAACTGACTTATATTTAGTCTTGTTAACTGGCAGCGGATAAAACTAGCCTTTAGTGCAATAGATGTGTAAATAGAAAACTAGACCTTCTATGTATCAGTTAAGTGATGTCTCGGTGTCTGACGTTTGCTGAGAGATGATGCAATAAATAAAACAAACACAGATGCATAAGGTAAATCAACACATGATTTGTTTATGGAAGTTCCGGGTGGTGTAATCCCGTACGTCTCCCCTTCTCCTGTGGCGTAGGAGGTAACACTAGAATAATGAGATAACCATTACAAAATCCTAGCACTATGACAGTCCTTCACAACACCCTAGTTTCACTGTCTACACAAAATGAAGAAAGGTGAGATTGCTCCCTTCACAGTGCACACTGATCCTTTGGAGGTGGAATTGCTCCTTCACCAGCTCACCACTAATTCCAACACACAGTCCTCAAACTGCACCAACAGCTGTAGCAACACCGTATGAAGAAAGGTAGAATTGCTCTCTTCAAACTATGCACATCCAACCCTTTTTCACAAAGGTTAGGTTTAGAATTAATCAAGGATTAATTCAGTGAGCTGTCTGATTCTTCTGGATCTGACTTGTAGCTCCAAGATGTCTTCTTTCCCCCTTGATGGGTTACTGGATCTTTCTTTGAAGTCTTCAAGGCAATTTCGTTGGCTTCCCCTTTTTCTGGATATGTATGATCTGATTTTATAGATCTGGATTTGGATCTTTGAATATATGCTTGTAAAGCTCTTTTTCTGATCCTCCTCTCTCTTTTCTTGAATGAATCTCTTGTGTATTTATAGAGGTGATGTGACGGTTACTAGCTCTTGTAGCCGTTACACTTGTCATTTAGCCAACGTTCATATGTACGATCTTTTGTCGTATTGATAGTTTAAGTTCAATCAAGGCCTTAACTCAGTTTTCTACTCTTCTTCAAAACTGAGTACCTTGTTTACTTAATATCTGACTTTAATTGACTAAGTCGAGTACACCATTCGCTTTCTTCTTTTGGGTAGCTGATAATCTTTGTCCTTAAGATTATTCAGTTTTACATGATCTATAACTCAGTTTCAGGTCACCACAGACTTGCCTGAATCCTGATTTATAGTCACGACTTAATCAGCTTTTAACTGAGTTTTCCAACTTAGTTCTTCAATCTTCAATAACTGAGTCTGTGTCCCTCAGTTCTTCAGTCTTCTGGATAAGCCAACTTAGTCTGTGACCCTCAGCGAATTTATCTTCTTCAGTTTTAGCATAACTGAGTTTGAACCCTCAGTTCTTCAAGTGTGTATTCAGTTTTCTTGTTATAACTCAGTTTTCATGTTGTGACTCAGCTGTTCGCCTAGTTCCTGTTCTATTACAATGCTTGTCTGAAGCAACCTATACAAAGTTCAGACTCTAGATAGAACTTATACATTTGTCTCTAGACCATTTCTTGCTTCTTCTTTTATTATGCACTATAACAGTTAGTTACGACTTCATCATCATGTGGGTTATAAGTGATTTGTCTAATTTCGTGACGAATCATCATCAAAACATAAATAATATTTCCAACAATTTCCCCCTTTTTGATGATGTATCATAACCCTCCCTAAAAGCAATAATGAAAGAATAGTGCAAGAAATCATAACGAAACATCTTAAGATAGCAAAATAGAACAGCCAAGTTTATCACAAGATTCAAAATAGAATGTGATCGAGTTAAAAACTGAATTAGATTACATCTTTTCATTTTCCAGTGCCATTAACTTTTCACCAGCAAATATGCTCCTTTTTGTCTCTAAAAGTCTTCTTTCTTTTCTTTCTTCAACTGATTCACCATCTCTTGGCTTAATTTCCAGATATTCATTCAGCAGACTGTTTCCTTCTTCATTCTCTTGGTTTTTGAACTTGATCAGAATTTCTTTGAGTTCTTCTTCCATCAATTTCTCTTCTTCTTCTGAGATAAGATTTTCCTTCTCCTCTTTTCTTTCTGATTTCTTTTCAATTTCCCCCTTTGTTTGTGTCTCCTTATCTGTCAGTTTTTCAAGAGATTTGACACAGATTACAAGCTTCTTTCTAATACTCAACACTGCTTTAACTGTGGCTTTCTCATCATCCTCAGTTCTTGTATCTTTAAAATCTCCTTCTGCAATCAGCTCTTCAAACATACTGTCAACAACTTCTTCATTAATTTGAGTAGTTAGTAGATCAGCGTCTACTTGTCTATCTTGATCTTCTATCAGTTGTCTGGCATAAGCCTCTTCAGTCTTTTTCTTCTTTAGCTGCATCATCATCACCTACAGCTTCATCTTCCCCCTTGTTTGAAGATAAGCGATAGCAGTCTTCAAATAACTTTCGTAGGGTGATGATGTTTGAGTATTTGTTCAATCCTGAATAATGTATTCTTCCAATTAATTCATGCAGTTTGAACATTTTCTCCTGTAGATTTTGTATTAAACATTCAATGAATTCTTTCAGATTCTTCAGTTTCTCGAGCCAGAGATTCTCCAAATGCTGATTTGCTTATGGATGCCTCATGAGTTTTGGATGAGGAACCAGTTTCAGGATAGTAAAAGTGAGTATCATGAACTGTCAGTTCCTTTTCATACTCAGTTTCACAAAATTCTGCATCTTCCACAGCTTCTCTTTGTTTTTCAGTGTATTCCCCAAACATAGTAGTGGGAAATTCACTCCCTTCAGATACTTCATCAGTTTCAGTCTCTTCAGATTCTTCAATCTCTCTTTGATTACTTCTTCCATTTCTATATTATCTTCGCCATCATCGGTTTTAAACATCACTTTCATCAATATTGATTACCACTTTAGGTTCGGCTTCCATTGCACGAAGTTTGTTCCATAACCTCTTACGTCTCTTGAGTTCTTCTTTCATCTAAGTTCACAGCCCACTTGAACTGAGTCCAAGCTTTACTCAATTCCTCTTCTTCAATGATTTTCCTTTTCTTTGTTTCAGTGGCACTGATTTGAGTTTTGCTTTGGCTTCTGTAACTTTTGATATGGAAAAATGATCTAGTATCCTTTGCACTAGATAAGCAAATCCCTTTTTCAGTAAGAACGATTCTCCAGTATCTTCTCTTTCTTTGACTCTTTCTTTCTCGTCTGAAATTTGCTTTATCAACTGATTGAGAACAAATTTGTTCCAATTAAATCTCTTTTCAAACCAAATAGCATAAATCATCTTCATTTTGTCAGTTGAGAGAGTATAGAAATTTTGAGCATGACCAATGACGTTTCTGGTCAGAAGTATCGTCAAGAATGCAAACTCTCCTTTCTGCTGATAAATAGTGCCACTGTAATTTTTCTCCTTCTTGTTGATTGCCGTGATATTCCAAAGTTTGTCTTTTTCTTCTTTCCCAAAAGTGAAAGATGGAGAGCCTCCAATTATATCTAGACGGAACACTAGGGAAAGTAACTGTTCATCAATGGTGAAGCTTTTGTCTTGAACAGTTGTTTTGAAGCTTCTTCCATTGTTGATGATTTCGGCATTTACAGTAAAATCTCTAATCTTTGTCTGGACACAAAGTAGTGACCTTTGTATCAATCAAATTCTCCAAACCTCGAATCTTTTTAATCTTCCTTGTGATTTGAATTGAAAGAGTGGAGTTTGAGAATTTTTGACAGAAGTTGTCCAAGCTGGTGGTGATTCCATCGTCTATGTTGTATTGCTCCATTGATCTTTGATTTAGGGATCCTTGAATGCTTGATTTTGGGTGAGCAGGATTTTGTCAAGATTTTGCAATCGTTTTCAAATGAGAGTCGTGTCACAATCAATGAGATTATGTAGGGATGTACATCTACTTTTTCTCCCAGATTGACACGTGGCTTTGAGTGATTTGCCATGTCAGTCCAAACGTCAGATGGTAGCTGGAAAGTCTTTACTTCTTTGACAGTTTTGTCCTTCATCAGCTTTTGCCATCTCAGTCAGTTTTCTGAGGATTTTGCAAAGTGAACTGACTTTTCCTGCAAAACAGTTTAAGTTTTCTTTGGTACCCATATCTTTTGGGTCCGATTGAGTTAGTATTGAAATATTACTTTCAATTTCTTTGTTGAGAGAATTAAACCTTCTCAACTCTTTTTCTCGGATAAACCATTACGCTCAATTTTAGTTGATTTCACAAGGATTGTTTTAGATTTAACCTTATTAGTTTCCTTGTGCAATCCACTAAATCTTCCAGTATCTTGATTTCTAGAGTTTATACTTTTTAAAGCCTCAAGACTGGGTGGGGGTGTGGGATTATCATTGCTTTTGTCAGATTTACTGAACATTAATCTTTCACTAGTTTTGACACCTCGCCAAGAAACTTATTCCAATCTTTTGCTTTGTCAAGTTCTCTGTCTTTTAATTTTAGTTCCAACTTAAGTTTTTCAGTTAACTCGACAAGATCAAGGTTCTTCAGACTGAGTTCAGCAAATGATAACTGATTTGAAGAATGATTTGACGCAGTTTTAGGATTTGAATGTACATTCTTTTGTTGCTATAATGAATCTTTAATATCAACAGCCACTTGTGACTCATTTCCTTCTTCTTTTGAGAGGTCTCTTAGTGATGGAACTCCTCTGGATTCGTTAATATGAATATTGAAGTTTGTATCCACATCATCACTGATTTGAGGTTCTAGATTTGTATATAAATCAGTCGCACTGAACCTTTCGATCATTTGATCCTGAAAATCGATATATTTTTTGCAAACAATTAGTCGGGGTGAATAAGCCAACTTCTAGCTCTGATGTGTAGACATTGAAACTAAGTGAATCGATACAAGGTGAGGGTCTTCAACAAGCTGGTTTAAAAGGTATACTTGGATCTTCTTTCAAATGAAAGATTTGCTCGATACCAATTGTTGGTCCTTGGAAAGGCTAACACAAGTTTAGAGGGGGTGAATAAACTTGTCACCAAAAACTAATCTGAATCGAAAAGTCCCGTGAACGAGTTTCTCTGAAACTCAAAGCGATCTTCGCTTGTTTCTGTCCCTTTAACTTGTGCGGAGTTCAGTTAGCTCAACTGAATATAAGTTATTACTGACTTATATTTAGTCTTGTTAACTGGTAGCGGATAAAACTAGCCTTTAGTGCAATAGATGTGTAAATAGAAAACTAGACCTTCTATGTATCAGTTAAGTGCTGTCTCAGTGTCTGACGTTTGCTGAGAGATGATGCAATAAATAAAACAAACACAGATGCATAAGGTAAATCAACACATGATTTGTTTATGGAAGTTCCGGTGGTGTAATCCCGTCGTCTCCCCTTCTCCCTCGTGGCGTAGGAGGTAACACTAGAATAATGAGATAACCATTACAAAATCCTAGCACTATGACAAATCTTCATGACACCCTAGTTTCACTTTGTCTACACAAAATGAAGAAAGGTGAGATTGCTCCTTCACTCTGCACACTGATC
Organism: Gentiana macrophylla; assembly: GCA_026214975.1. Lineage (NCBI taxonomy): Eukaryota > Viridiplantae > Streptophyta > Magnoliopsida > Gentianales > Gentianaceae > Gentiana > Gentiana macrophylla. Next base: position 127,938,890 of record CM047805.1, on the reverse strand, counting down.
CTTTGGAGGTGGAATTGCTCCTTCACCAGCTCACCACTAATTCCAACACTCGACCTCAGATCGCACTAACAAATTAGCAACAACACCGTATGAAGAAAGGTAGAATTGCTCTCTTCAAACTATGCACAGCCAACCCTTTTTCACAAAGGTTAGGTTTAGAATTAATCAAGGATTAATTCAGTGAGCTGTCTGATTCTTCTGGATCTGACTTGTAGCTCCAAGATGCCTTCTTTCCCCCTTGATGGGTTACTGGATCTTTCTTTGAAGTCTTCAAGGCAATTTCGTTGGCTTCCCCTTTGTCTGGATATGTATGATCTGATTTTATAAATCTGGATTTGGATCTTTGAATATATACTTGTAAAGCTCTTTTTCTGATCCTCCTCTCTCTTTTCTTGAATGAATCTCTTGTGTATTTATAGAGGTGATGTGACGGTTACTAGCTCTTGTAGCCGTTACACTTGTCATTTAGCCAACGTTCATATGTACGATCTTTTGTCGTATTGATAGTTTAAGTTCAATCAAGGCCTTAACTCAGTTTTCTACTCTTCTTCAAAACTGAGTACCTTGTTTACTTAATATCTGACTTTAATTGACTAAGTCAAAGTACACCATTCAGTTTCTTCTTTTCGGGTAGCTGATAATCTTTGTCCTTAAGATTATTCAGTTTTACTTGATCTATAACTCAGTTTCAGGTCACCACAGACTTGCCTGAATCCTGATTTATAGTCACGACTTAATCAGCTTTTAACTGAGTTTGCCACCTTAGTTCTTCAATCTTCAATAACTGAGTCTGTGTCCCTCAGTTCTTCAGTCTTCTGGATAAGCCAACTGAGTCTGTGACCCTCAACGAATTTATCTTCTTCAGTTTTAGTATAACTGAGTTTGAACCCTTAGTTCTTCTAGTGCGTATTCAGTTTTCTTGTTATAACTCAGTTTTCATGTTGTGACTCAGCTGTTCGCCTAGTTTCTGTTCTATTACAATGCTTGTCTGAAGCAACCTATACAAAGTTCAGACTCTAGATAGAACTTATACATTTGTCTCTAGACCATTTCTTGCTTCTTCTTTTATTATGCACTATAACAGTTAGTTACGACTTCATCATCATGTGGGTTATAAGTGATTTGTCTAATTTCGTGACGAATCATCATCAAAACATAAATAATATTTCCAACAAAGGTCGATCCCACAGGGAACCAATTGTGAGATTGAATTGGGGAAGTAGGTGTACTGAGGTCAGAATGATGACAATCTGGGGAAGCAGATATGAGGTTCCAGGAGTCAAAAATGGTGTGAATTTGCTGGGAATTAAATGTGGTTTTGACCTTGTATGGGAGGAGAGTTTCATCAAAGGTGACATGTCTTGAGACAAAGAACTTTCTGGTGGGGGGATGAAAGCACTTGTACCCTTTGTACTGAGTGCTATAACCAACAAAGACACATGGAAGTGTCTTTGGATCAAACTTATGTTTCTTTGTATCCCATCGGTAGGGATAGCACCTACTACCAAAGAGTCTGAGGCTAGAATAGTTTGGTTGGGTGTTATGAAGAACAATGTGGGGTGAGTTCATATTCAGAGAAGTTGAGGGGATCCTGTTGATTAGATAGGCTGCTGTAGTGAAGGCTCTGCCCAAAGAAAAAGGGGCAGTCTGCTGTGGAATAACATAGTGAGCCCTAGTTCTCTTATTGTCCTATGTCTCCTTTCTACAAGGCATGTTTGCTCAGGTGTGTAAAGACAAGAGATCAGATGTGTGATGCCTGTTTTAAGGAAGTGGGAGGTGAGTCTATGATTGATAAATTCTCTTCCTCCATCAGAATGAAATCTCTTAATATGTTTATTAAATTGCCTTAAGACATATTGTTCAAAATTTAGGAAAACTTCAAAGAAATCAGATTTTTGTTTAACAGGAACAAGCCAAATGTATTTTGAATGGTCATCCACAAAGCAAACATAATACCTAAATTTTCCAATAGATTCAACTGGGGCAGCCCCCCATAAGTCACAATGAATTAAATCAAAATTACAAGAACTAGACTGATCAGATTGTAAGAAAGGCAGCTTGCTCAACTTGCCTAACTGACAACTCTCACACAGATGACCTTGTTTATTGGAACCTAAAACCTCTAGAGACCTTTATTCTTCATAACTTGAACTGTAGGAAATTGAATATGCCCTAACCGTTGATGCCATAATTCAGCAGTGCAGACCTAAAACGATGAGAAAAAAGAGCTTGAGGGTTACTGGGGAGAACATAGAGTTCTCCTCTAAGATCTCCCTTCATGAGGGCCTGTCTTGTCACCTTGTCCTTTAAGATAAACCCACTGTTAGTAAAGATACACTCAGTAGTATATTGTTTTGCTAATTGATTTACAAAAAGTAAATTTTTTTAAGGGCAGGTACATACAAGACATTTGCAATGGACACAGTTGAGTCATTTGAACATACGTGGACATCACCTATGCCTTTAATGCTCAATTGTGTCCCATCACCAATTAGAACAAATTTTGAACCTGAATATAGAGATAAATTATGTAGAATGTGTTTGTTACCTGTCATGTGGGTGGATGCACCTGTATCCACTATCCATTCTGTTTCAGCTATGGTGTTGTCCAGGGTAAGAGCAGACAAGGCATGTGGTATCTCATTGGTTTGAGGTTTATTTTTGTTGTTCCACCAACAGATCTTTGCCACATGTTCTTGAACACCACAGTGCTGACAAACCTCATCCCTATATTGATCCCTTTCAGTCATTGTCATTCTCCTGAAAACTTGAGTCCCATTTGTCCCTGGATTGGAGGTTGTATTTCCTCTAGGATTGGTCTGTTGTGCCTGGAATCCTCTACCTGTTGAACTGAACCTGGAGGAGTTGGAGGTTTGAGGTGTCCTTTGTCCATAAAAGGCCATCTGAGAGAAGTTGTTTGAATCTTTATTCACAGAGAACCAGGATCTCCTCTGATCTAGGCTTTGGAGCTGTGAGACTAGTTCAAAGTAGGTAGGCCTTGGTGGTTTTAGCATAGTTGTAGTGAAGGTTTCATATTCTAGGCCCAAGCTTGTTAGCGGATAATATACCTTTTCCGGATCTGTTATTGGTTTACCTATTGCTGCTAAACTGTCAAATAAGCCTTTGAATGTCCTGACATGCTCATTAATGTCCTTGTCTTCTGATTTCCTCAAATATGTGATCTGTTGTTTGAGATTGAATTCCCTCTCTTGGGAGTCTTGAGCATATGATCTATTTAATGCATCCCAGACACCATGAGCACTGTCCAGACCAATGACTAGGCCTAAGGACTCTTCAGATAAAGAGCCGATAAGCCATCCTCTTAGTAATCTATCAGATTTCCTCCATGCCACAAACTCAGGGTTTAATGCTTTTGTAGAAGATTCACTGTTTGGTGTTGATGGAGTGGTTGGACTGCCTTCTGATGGTGTGTTTATGGCAGTGGTAATAAACTATGTAGGAGCTGAGGTTTCATTAGTGAGGTGGCCTACAAGATCTTGACTTTCAGCTAAAGCTAGCACCTGTTCACGCCACAATGGATAGTTTTTGGAGTTTAATCTTAATGTAATGAAATTCACAACATTGAGTGATAGTGTTGCCATGGTGTATTTACACCAATCGCTCTGATACCATGTAGAAAAACTCAACACACACACACACACTTCAATTGAGACTGTATGAAAAATGTATTGAAGAACCTTTTTTATTATATTTTTTTCTTACTTACAACTGCAGTACATTTGTCTTATTTATAGTACAAAAAACCTAACCTTTCATTATGCATTATTTCGAACCTATTTCAAACTTTTGAGATAACCTGCTGATCTTTGGAGATAAACACACCGAATTGAGGTTACTACTATGCAAGGGAGTCTGATGGCCTTAATCTTCGACACCAGCATGTCCAGGTACTGTTTTAGCTTTTGAATTTGTAGGTAATTGCTTCCTTATCTCTCCAATCCATCATTATCTCTACCAAATTACCTTAGAGTCTTCTTTCATTCAAATTCTTGTTCATAAGCTGAGGGATCAAATCAATTTATTTGAATTTTAATCGATTTATCTTGTATTTTTGAATTCTCGATTGCTGCTGACTTGGTAACGGTCTGAATATTATTTGAATTTGAATGTTGCTCGTTATTACCCCCCCCCCCCCTCAAACGAGGCCGGGGTTGACGGCTGAGTTTGTGCCGAAGTTGTTGAAAAGGAACCTTAGGCAGGGCCTTAGTGAATATGTCTGCTAATTGTGCAGTAGCTGGTACATGTTTAGTGATCAATAGATGTCTGGCCACCTGCTCCCGTACATAGTGATAATCCAATTCTATGTGCTTACTCCTAGCGTGAAAGACCGGATTAATGGTCATATGAAGGGCACCGAGATTGTCTGAGTAGAGGATAGGTGTAGAAGTAAGAGAAACCCGTAGTTCTCGAAGTAGGTATGTGAGCCATGTAATTTCTGCTGCTGTATGGGCCATTGCATGATACTCAGCTTCAGAGCTGGACCTAGAGACTGTTGGCTGCTTCTTGGCACACAAGGATATAAGATTTGGGCCAAGAAAAGTACAGTTGCCTGTGGTGGAGCCCCCCTCGAAGCTATACTGTTGTTAACATAGTGATCTTGCTAGTGCAATCCTAATTTTCATGATCAAGTTTTTTGCACTGTTTCTGGAGACTTTGTCTCAATAAGTAAACTTAGTTATTTATTTTGGGTTTAGTTCTTTTCTTATATCTTACTTCTTCTTTTTTTATCTTTTGTTTTTGTTGGGAGTTTGTGATGATGTGAACAAAAGTATCAAACAATAGAACTGAGAAAACTAGATACAAAAAACGTAGAGTCGAGGTGAGACTCTTTCCTGCGAAAATTATTCGTTCCCTATTATTTGCCTCCGGGAATTTTTCTCGAATATGATCGCGGGATAAAACTACGTCCCCTTTTATCTTTGGCAACAAGATGAAAGGATGCTATAAAAGTTTTGGTAGAATATGTATCTTGAAACTTGAGATTTACAGAAAATATTCAAAAAGGTTGAATAATTCTTCTTGATCTTGTCTTATTATGATCTTGTTTCCCCCCAAGTGTAATATATATATGTCTCTTGTGTTTACACAATGATAAAACACAAGTTACACCCTTTCAGAATCAGTTGCAACTGAAAAAACCCGAAAGGATACCAACAAAACCGACCAAACCGCTTCAAAAGTTGCTTACTGGACGCCCGTTTGAAATCTGGACGCCCGTCTAAAGCAAACTGGACGGGCGTCCAGTTTCTTCAAACGCTCATCCGTCCAAACAAGTTTAGAACCAGTATTCAAATCTACACACTGGACGCCCGTCCAGAGAATCCGAACGTCCATCCAATAAAAGAGATTTAGAACACAGATCCAAATCCCGAACATCGACGCCCATCCAGTGAAGATGGACGCCCGTCTGAAAAAGAAGCCAAGGTGAACGCCCGTCCACATAAAATGTGTTAGGTGTGATGCCCGAAAGACAATTTTGTAATTGTTTTATTTAATAAATGAAATGATGTTATTATTCATATTTATTATTCTCATATTCACCGATGTGACAATAGTATTTACACTACGAAAAACCCTAAAGTATATCGTTTATGTAATCACTTAACTTTCGATGTATGGTATATACATAGGGAGGATTGAGTTAGTGAAGATGTACTTAAAATTCAATTAGCCCGTAGTGAAGTTAATCGAGTAGTATCGGGTCTCTCCTTTAACGTGCTATTAATGCGCCAAGAACACAATAGGTGTGATTGTTTTATCCGGACTTTCGGTTAAGAGAACCTAATGGGGCATTTATATATGATAGATATATCATATAGAAATTTGGACCGATTTGATTAGAGTTCACGATATAATTCCGTAATCGAGAAGTCTTATCGAATCAATGGATGATCATATTTATGGATATATCTTAATCTGAGGTGATCACGATCAACTGCTTGAATCGGTATGAAGTTTGACTTGACGATTAAGGATTACACCGAGTCTCAATGGTCCTGAATTACCCCATCTTGGCATTGTCTTCGGATTGAGTGAGTAGTCGTGTTATCACGGATCGGAATCCATTCCTTCCATTTATGGAAGTAGATAGACGATTCCTTTTATTTGTTAATCCTAGAAACCGATCGATCGTGCGAGTTCATATTACAATCGATTAGCTACCAAAGAGTTGTATGAATTAATTGATCACTAAGGGGTTAATGGTAAATAAGGATAAGAGGTTCTAAAAAGGGTTAACGGTAACTTCCCGATTTAGAATAAACAGTCTATGGAGGATTAATCCATATGTAATGATTATATCAATGGACACTTATTATTATTCTCGTGAGGAGATAAATATAATCTTATAATCGGAGGAGTGCAGTCACGGGATTATGGTGGCATATTCCTGTGATTGATTTATCGAATGTAATTATTCTATAATTATTTATTTGATTTATCGGAGCCGCTGATTATTAGTCCATGGTCCCCGACGTGCCTCCTAATATAGCATAGCTATTCTCGGACGTCGAATCCTAATAATATTAATTAAGTCCTTGTTGGGCTTTATTATAACGATATGTGAATTAATTGTTTAGAAGACTATTAAATTAGTTGGGCTAAATAATTAAATATGTGAAAAAGACTTTTTTCACAAACTTGGCCCAAAAATGGTGTTGGCCGAAATTAAGCCCTAGGGGATTTGATATTGGCGCCTCATGTGTTTAATTATTGACTAAGAAATTATTTTCTTGTGATTAATTAAGGCATGTGCTTAAATGTTTATTGGATAAATATTTTGAAAGCATATAATAAAAGATAAAGTTTATTCTAGAATATTCTAGGATTATCTTTTATTAAAAGGATTTATTTTGTTTGATAAATAAAATCCTTGTTGGACAAGGATCTCTTTCCTATATAAAGAGAGTTCTCCCAACACCAATACAACACAATTTTCGATTGCTCTATAATTTAGAAGCAAGAAATTTTCGGCCAAGTAGAGAGGAGGAGAAATCTTGGAGATTTTTCCGGTAGCATATCGGAAGGGTTCGAGTCGAGAATTCCTTACACCGGGAGTTGCTTGGATCACACGTACGGAAGATCGTGGTGCTCTTCACATCTTCTTGCATCCTTTTCTTTGCGGTTCTCCAACTTGAATTTTGAGATTCAAGAGGTATGATCTACATCCCCCTTGTAGAATAGATCTAGTTATTTTATTACGTGTATTATATAGATCTAGATCCTTAAAATCGCTTCCGTTGCGGATGATATTACTAACAGTGGTATCAGAGACAGGTTGATCTATATTTATACGTATAAAATATTATATCTAGGAGTGGTAAAACATGTAGATTTTTTTGTCCCAAATTTTTTTTTAAAAAAGGGGCCGAAATTTGTTTTATTTTTTATTATGAATGTCTTGGTTGAAGAGATGGATTGGGGTTGGTACTGTTTACTCGTTAGATCTATTGTAGCTCCTTTGTTAAGTAACAATTGAGCATAGGAATTATATTTATTTTATGTCAATTTTCGAAATTTATTTGTAAAAGTAGCATCTTTTATTGTAATTTTGAATATCCGGGCTGGAAAAGATGAAGATCTTGCTGGAAAATTGAAGATCAAGGCGAAACCCAAGGTATGAACGAGGATAAACGGATAAAATTTTATTAAAAACTGCTACAGGACTCTGCGACGCTGAAAAGCGTCGCTATAAGTCCTGTTTATAAAAAAATTGCATGCGGCTAGGGTTCTTCATGCATGCGGCTGTATGATTTTTTTTTTTGGTAAACCTAATTTCCTTTTTTTATTTTTTATTTTTTTAATTACTGCCGTTATGGCAGAGAAAAGAAAAAAAAATATTTTGGAAAATAATTGGTGCAGCCGCCAAATTGTAACAAAAAAAAAAAAAATTGGAAAATTATTTTTTTTTGGTAACAGCCGCATACATAAAAAAAAATAAAAAAAAAAAAAAAATTTAATTATAATAAATTGGATTTATTTAATTAAAAAGACATTTTCTCCTCTCGGGTGTTCGTGGTTCGTGATCCGGCGGTTCAAGTTCAAGATTCGAAGATCAAGACTCGAAGACATAGATTATGTAATTTATCGTTTTCCTAGGATAGATTAGATACGAAGTACCAACAATCCATCTCGGTGTTTAAATTTTCCGCAATTTATTTTTATGTGTTTGATCATAAAATAGATATAAAATCGAATTGCCATGACATACGATCATATCAAAATCCACTCCTTCCATACATGTAGAATTTTAATTTTGGTAATTAAAATAGGCATGTATACAAACTCGTATAATTAGTTGAAATTTAATTAATACGTGGTAATTAATGAATTTAGTAACTAATTAAAGATCCGAGGACGGGTTATGAAATCGTTAAGCTTTTCGGTGTGTGTTCTCGGTGAACCGCCTTAAAGCCCAAACGAGATCACGTTTTCAATTCGTAGTGTCTACGAGATTGAATGATGGTAAAAGAACAATAAATCTTGGATAAAAGCGGTTCGCTTATAGGTTGGGTGGTCAACTAAGCTAGGCTCGACCGACTTAACCCTCCTAGTGTGATGTATGCACGGGGTCCGGCAAGACTAAGCTACACCGGAGAGCGGAGGGTGATTCCTTCTTATCTCAATAAGGTCGTCTTGACCCGATTTCGTCCGGTATCACATATGTTCCAACGAATAGGACGGGTAGGCTTGCCTACGTTACCGACACCATTCGAATCCTTGATTTGATGAGCTTTTATGATAACATCAAAAGACGCGGGTTAGTTAACCCACAACCACTTCCAAATTATTGAGTGGGAGCGGGAGGCGACAGTACAACCCCACGGCCTCTACTATAGATACAAGTAAGTGAGAGAAGGGTGGCGCCTCGCGGCGCTTTGATTTTGTCCCCTACGGATGGTGTTCACCCCTATCAACATTCATGGCTTGGTCTCCGAAAGGATAGGATTTACGGGTACTCGTCGGGTCACCGACCTATCCTACGACGGCACACTCGGGCGCGTACTAAGAGATCCGATATAGTAGGTCACACTCATAAAGGATATTTTTGGTAATATCTAGGCTAAAAAAGGAAGGTAGTCAATGAATAAAGGGATGTTCGATTCTCGTGGGATGTTTGATTCTCACAAGTTATTCATTGATGAGATTGTCTCAATTTAACCGTCGTCTCTTTGACCTACCCTACGGCGGCACTGAGATGCGAGGTTAAAACCTTGGAATGGTAGAGTAGACTTAATTTTAGTTTACAATTCCTAAAATAAATTTATATAGTAGTGTTAAACTTGAATTAATGTATGTCATTTTATTTTCAGCAAAAATGTCTGCTCAAATTTCTGCTTTACTGTCTGAAAAATTAACGGGAAACAACTTTAAGAAATGGAAGTGTAACTTAAACGTGGTACTCACGTGTGAGAATGTGCAACATGTACTTACTTCGAATGCCCTACGTTGGCGATCCAAAACCTGGTAAAGTGAGATCGAGCAGCGTAATCGGCTGGATCGAAGCGAGATAACCGGGCTCGTGAGATCATCCAGCGGCGGTGTCGGAGGTTATTAGGACCCAGTTGAAGAGTTTGAGTCCGCAGGAGAAATCATGCGGAAACTTACTACGATGTTTGGATCACCTAGCAACCAAGCAAGACACGATGCCATCATCAGGTTGGCTGTTAACACGAAATTGAAGAAAGGTCAAGCAGTGAATGGTCATGTTCTAAATATGATCAGTTACTTCAATGACGCCGGTATTCATGGATCAAAGTTCGATGAAGCAACTCAAGTATCGATGATTTTGGAATCGTTGACTCACGAGTTTATCCCGTTCAAAACTCGATGATCGATGGGCAAATATGAGTTGACCATGACACGAGATCTTGAATGAACTGACTATCTACGAGGGCCTGCTATCGAAAGATAAGGTCCAAGTAGGGATAAGAAAGTCAAGCCAATATGGCCGGCCAGGTCATCAAACAAGCCTAAGGCCAAACCAAAGAAGAAGGGTAATGTTGCACCCGTGCTCCAAGCCAATGAAGAAAAAGAAAGCCAAGAAAGTTGATTTGGCCAAGCCCAAGGGCAAATGCTTTTCTTGTAAGGAGGTAGGACATTGGCGACGCCATTGTCCCGAATATCTTCGTGATGTGAAAGATGGCAAAGTCAAGGCTGTTGCTGGGAAAGATAAGAAAGGTAATTGGGAATTACTATTCTTAGAATCTTTTAACGTAGCTAAAGATGTGTCCACTTGGATACTTGATATTGGAGCTACTAACCATGTATGTTCTTCATTGCAGATTCTTAGTTCGTACGAGGAGCTGGAAGAGGGCTCTCAGTGATGATGCGAGTAGGCACTTTGGGCGCTCATTTCAAGCAAAGCGTGGGGAGCCGTGGAGTTGCATTTTAATAATAGAATTTTACATTTAGAAAATGTTTATTTTATTCTCAATTTCAGAGAAATTTGATTTCTTATTCTCGCTTTAGTTGAACAATCATTTTCTGCTTCAAGTTTGAATGGTGAATTTGTTATTTCAAAGAATGGCTTTGAATTGTGTTCAACTATAAATGAAAACGGTTTATATTTTGTAAGACCACATAAAGCTCCCCTACTTAATCTCGAAATGTTTAAAATCGCTCATCAAAGATCTCGCTAAAAGCGAAAGTTTCTCAAGTAAAAGAAGATAAAACATACTTGTGGCATTTGAGGCTCGGCCATATTTCCTTGGAAAGACTCAAAAGACTTGAAAAGGTTAATGCCTTAGGTGAGTCATCTGTTGACACACTACCTCGCCTGCAGTGTTGCCTGGAGGAAAAATGACTAAGCGTCCCTTCTCATCAAAGGGTAATAGAGCCCACGGGGACTCTAGACTTAGTGCATTCTGACCTTTGTGGTCCGATGAATGTACAAGCTAGAAGCGGATCTGAGTACTTTGTGACTTTCATTGATGACTACTCGAGATTCGGTTATGTTTATCTCTGCTGCATAGAAGTCCGAGGCTTTTGGAAAGTTCAAGGAATTCCAAGCGAAGCCGAAGGCAACTAGGCAAGTCATTGAAATGCCTTCGCTCGGATCGTGGAGGTGAGTATTTAGATCTCGAGTTCATTGGCTACTTGGTGAAAAAGAATTTGTTTCCAACGTTCGGCGCTAGACACCTCAAGAAAGCGGAGTTCTTTGAGAGGAGAAATAGGACATTCATTAACATGGTTAGATCAATGATGAGCTACGCCTCACTAACTATATCCTTTTGGGGTTATGCTTTAGAATCAGCGGTCTACATTTTGAATGCAGTACCGTCAAAGTCTGTCAAAAAGACACCCATAGAAATGTGGTCCGGACATCGCGAAAGCCTTCGTCACTTCCGTATATGGGGTTGTCCTGCACATGTGCTGATGGACAAGACTACCAAGCTACAATCACGTACGAAAGTATGTTTGTTTGTAGGCTATGCAAAAGGTACACGTGGTGGTCTATTTTACGATCCGGAAGATAACAAAGTGCTAGTCTCACTAACGCTACGTTTTTGGAGGAAAGTTATATGAAAGACCTCGGACCTCAAGTACAATTGTACTAGAGGAATTACTCTCCGATGACATCGAGCCTATTGTGGCTGCTGATGTTCCCCAGAAACAACACTAATAATACAACGATCACTTCCGACATTCCTGTTCCACCCCAGACGTCATCGCGAGAGTGGTTCGGCCACCGGCTCGGCACGGCATGGATTTAGAGGCAAACGTGAGTCGCCTCGATGGGTGGAAGATGATCCTCCGACCTATAAGAAGGCCTTCTTTGGATCACGATAAGGATAAATGGATTGACGAATGAATCAAGAGATGGAGTCTATGTACTCTAACTCAGTCTGGAAACTTGTAGAACTTCCTCAGGGTGAAAGGCCCATTGAATGTAAATGGCTCTACAAGCGAAAGAGAGGAGTAGATGGGAAGGTTGAAACCTTCAAAGCATGGCTGGTAGCCAAAGGTTACACACAGCGAGAGGGTATAGACTACGAGGAAACCTTCTCACCTGTGGCCATGATGAAAACCATCCGCATCCTCCTTTCGATTGCTGCATGTCTGGACTATGAAATCTGGCAAATGGATGTTAAGACAGCGTTTCTAAATGGCTTTCTTGACGAGGAAATCTATATGCAGCAACCAGAGGGATTCATTGAAGAAGGTCGAGAGCACAAGGTGTGCAAGTTGCTCAGATCCATTTATGGGTTGAAGCAAGCATCTCGTTCCTGGTATCATAGATTCGATCACACGATCAAGTCTTATGATTTCGAACAACACTTTGCTGAATCTTGTGTGTACAAGAAGGTTATCAAAGATAGTGTTGTATTTCTAGTTGTGTACGTTGATGACATACTCCTAATTGGCAACGATAAGGGGATGATGTCCGACGTGAAAAGTTGGTTGACCACGCAATTCCAAATGAAAGATTTGGGAGAAACGAGTTATGTTCTAGGGATCCAAATTATAAGGAGCACGCAAGAACAGGATGTTAGCTCTGTCCCAAGCAACTTATATAGATAAGGTCTTTGCACGCCTGAGATATGGAGAACGCAAAGAAGGGTTTTCTACCAACCCGTCACGGCGTTTACCTCTCTCTAAGACTCAGGGCCTCAAACCCACAAGAGGCTGAAGCTATGGGAAGAGTGCCATATGCCTCGGCTATTGGTAGTCTTATGTATGCCATGAGGTGTACGAGACTGACATTTGTTACGGCGTTGGATTAGTCGACCGTTTTCGACCAAATCCAGGGCAACCAGCCTTTGGGCAAAGATAATAAAGAATCTCATCAAATATTTGAAGAGAACCGAAATTATATGCTCGTCTCATTCGAGTGGGAGTTTGGAGCTAGCGGGGTACACGATTCGACTTTCGATCAGGCAGAGATGATTCTAAATCTACCCCTGGTTCAAGTTTACGCTTGGTGGCGGTGCGATAGAATGGAGAAGCCAAAAGCAATCCAAAGACACCGATTCAACAATGGAAGCCGAGTTCATAAGCGGCCTCGGAGGCGACTAAAGAAGCAGTTTGGTTAAGAAAGTTCATCAGCGGATTAGGCGTTGTCCCGAATGCTGAAGATCCTATTCCTCTCTATTGTGATAAGAATGGGGCCATTGCCAACTCTAGGGAACCTCGAAAGCACAGTAAGTCGAAGCATATAGAGAGAAAATACTGGGTGATCAACGATTTTGTCGATAGAGGGGACATTTCCGTCAAGAAAATCGCCTCCGCCGATAATCCTGCTGATCCATTCACCAAGACGCTGTCGATTGAAGCTTTTAGTCGACACTTGGAGACTATAGGTATTAGAGACATGTCTCATTTGCTTTAGAGCAAGTGGGAGTGATAGTTTGCTGTATTTTAAGTAACAGGGTGTGCTCTAAAACAATTAATCACATGCTTTCGTGCAAGTGGGAGATTGTTAGGTGTGATGCCCGAAAGACAATTTTGTAATTGTTTTATTTAATAAATGAAATGATGTTATTATTCATATTTATTATTCTCATATTCACCGATGTGACAATAGTATTTACACTACAGAAAACCCTAAAGTATATCGTTTATGTAATCACTTAACTCAGTGTATGGTATATACACAGGAGGATTGAGTTAGTGAAGATGTACTTAAAATTCAATTAGCCCGTAGTGAAGTTAATCGAGAGTATCGGGTCTCTCCTTTAACGTGCTATTAATGCGCCCAGAACACAATAGGTGTGATTGTCTTATCCGGACTTTCGGTTAAGAGAACCTAATGGGGCATTTATATATGATAGATATATCATATAGTAATTTGGACCGATTTGATTAGAGTTCACGATATAATTCCGTGTCGAGAAGTCTTATCGAATCAATGGATGATCATATTTATGGATATATCTTAATCTGAGGTGATCACAATCCAATCGCTTGAATCAATTATGAAGTTTGACTTGACGGTTAAGGATTACACCGAGTCTTTGGTCCGAATTACCCCATCTTGGCATTGTATCTTGGATTGAGTGAGTAGTCCGTGTGTTATCACGAGATCGGAATCCATTCCTTCCATTTATGGAAGTAGATAGACGCTTCCTTTATTTGTTAATCCTAGAAACGATCGATCGCAATGCGAGTTCATATTACAATCGATTAGCTACCAATGAGTTGTATGAATTAATTGATCACTAAGGGGTTAATGATAAATAAGGATAAGAGGTTCTAAAAGGGTTAACGGTAACTTCCCGATTTAGAATAAATGATCTATGGAGGATTAATCCATATGTAATGATTATATCAATGGACGCTTATTATTATTCTCGTGAGAGATAAATATAATCTTATAATCGGAGGAGTGCGATCACGGGATTATGGTGGCATATTCCTATGATTGATTTATCGAATGTAATTATTCTATAATTATTTATTTGATTTATCGGAGCGACGATTATTAGTCCATGGTCCCCGCGTGCCTCAATATATAGCATAGCTATTCTCGGACGTCGAATCCTAATAATATTAATTAAGTCCTTGTTGGGCTTTAATATAACGATATGTGAATTAATTGTTTGAAGACTATTAAATTAGTTGGGCTAAATAATTAAATATGTGAAAAAGACTTTTTTCACAAACTTGGCCCAAAAATGGTGTTGGCCGAAATTAAGCCCTAGGGGATTTGATATTGGCGCCTCATGTGTTTAATTATTGACTAAGAAATTATTTTCTTGTGATTAATTAAGGCATGTGCTTAAATGTTTATTGGATAAATATTTTGAAAGCATATAATAAAAGATAAAGTTTATTCTAGAATATTCTAGGATTATCTTTTATTAAAAGGATTTATTTTGTTTGATAAATAAAATCCTTGTTGGACAAGGATCTCTTTCCTATATAAAGAGAGTTCTCCCAACACCAATACAACACAATTTTCGATTGCTCTATAATTTAGAAGCAAGAAATTTTCGGCCAAGTAGAGAGGAGGAGAAATCTTGGAGATTTTTCCGGGTAGCATATCGGAAGGGTTCGAGTCGAGAATTCCTTACACCGGGAGTTGCTTGGATCACACGTACGGAAGATCGTGGTGCTCTTCACATCTTCTTGCATCCTTTTCTTTGCGGTTCTCCAACTTGAATTTTGAGATTCAAGAGGTATGATCTACATCCCCCTTGTAGAATAGATCTAGTTATTTTATTACGTGTATTATATAGATCTAGATCCTTAAAATCGCTTCCGTTGCGGATGATATTACTAACAAAATGGACGCCCGTCCAAACAGCAGCAAAATCCGGTTTTGTTCAACACTTGATCTAACACTTCTGTAAGCTTGCAAATGTCAATTATAAGCATGCACCCCGCATCTCCTAACTTATATCGATTGTTTCAAGCTTACCAAACCTCAAAACTAAGTCCAATTACACTAAATGACATTGGTGATATAATCACCAACAATCCTCCCCCATTTAGTGTAACCCTTGATTTAGTTAAAACATATCAACATACAACAATTCATCTTTCAATGATAATATCACGCAGATTGAATTACCATCTAGTATATTACACATTCCAAAATATTCTAGTATTGGGGTGTGACTAAGCATTGAACCCCTTTACATATTTGAATATTTCAAAGATAATACACAAATGAATTAAAGGACAACTATTATAGCTTGCATGACACTCTTTATCCAGGCCTTGTGTCCATATCAATTCAAGAGCATGTAGAAAGCCAACCCTAACTTTCTTGAAGCGGCCAAACTTCATACTCATATAGGTGAGTCTTATTAATCGTGTACCTGCAACAACACTATTTCATAAGACTTATTAAGATTAATATCAACCTCACATGCAGGTTTAGCACATACCTTCGGGACAAAACACATGTGCCAAATCTAAGTCACTAGGCCTTCCACATTGAATTCAGCCCCTAATGTCGTATTAGGAGGGAATTGGGTATCCTAATGCAAAGATTCAATGGGTTGTAGACACATCCCGACAACTGCCTTGATGAACAAGTCCTTAGCCAATGCCTTGGTCAAATGATCGGCTAAATTCTTTTGAGATCTCACAAAAGCAACAGATATCACCCCGTGAGTGATCAACTCACGAATCGAGCTATGCCTAACTCCAATATGTCGCGACTTTCCATTGTACACTTGACTATAACATTTAGCCAAGGTATTTTCACTATCTCAATTGATAGAAATTGGTGATATCGGTTTTGGCCACAATGGAATCTCATAAATCAAATGTTTAAGTCATTCCGCCTAAAACCAAATTGGCCAAGGCAATGAATTCTGATTCCATTGTTGAATTAGCATTACATGTTTGCTTCTTGGAAGCCCATGAGATGGAACCACCTCCAAGTAGAAACACCCAACCACTTGTTGAAGAATGATTCTCATTTGATATCCAACTAGCATCCGAGTCGCCTTCTATAACTGAAGGACGTCCAACATAAGTTAAACCAAAATCCTTGGTAAACTTAAGACACCTTAACACACGTGTCACCGCATGCCAATGAACATTACTTGGATTACTAGTATATCTACTAAGTTTTCCAACCGCATATGCAATGTCCGGACGAGTGCTAGTCATTGCATACATTAAACATCCTATAACTCGAGCATATTCAAGTTGAGATTCCGGTTTACCTGTATTCAACTCAAATTTCTCATGAGGATCCATGGGAGTTCTTGCCGGAACAGAATTTTCACAATTGAATTTCTTCAACATTTTCTCAATATAGTGAGATTGTGTCAAAGTAATTCCTTTGTCATTCCTTATGATTTTTATTCCAAGGATAACATCCGCCTCCCCCATGTCTTTCATTGAAAAACTTGATGACAAAAATGATTTACATTGGTCAACTTGATCTTGGTTTGTACCAAAGATCAACATGTCATCAACATATAGACAAATGATTACACCTTTTCCGGTTTCATCAAATTTGCTATACAAACACTTGTCCATTTGGTTAAGCTTAAAACCATTAGACAATACAACTTCATCAAATTTATTATGCCATTGTTTGGGAGCTTGTTTCAGCCCATACAATGATTTAACAAGCTTACATACTTTATGCTCATTTCCGGGTATTACAAAACCCTCCGGTTGTTTCATATAAATTTCCTCATCCAAATCCCCATTCAAGAAGGTTGTTTTTACATCCATTTGATGGATAACAAGATTGTTAATGGCTGCCAAGGCAATTAACAATCTAATAGTGGAGATTCTAGCAACCGGGGCATAAGTATCAAAATAATCAATGCCTTCTTTTTGTCTAAAGCCTTGTATCACCAACCAGGCTTTATACCTTTCAACGGATCCATCAATTTTCATTTTTCTTTTAAAGATCCATTTGCAACCCAATGGTTTACAACCACGTGGAAGATCCGTTAATATCCACGTATCATTGCCTAAAATGGAATCCATCTCATCATTAATGGCTTCCTTCCAAAAAGCAATATCCCGAGACTCCATAGCCTCTTTATAGGTTCTAGGATCATCATCAATATGATAACAATAAGCATATTGAAATCCTACTTCATCTCTTGTACCCTCCACCAAATAAGTTTGGAAATCGGGACCAAAAGATTTTTCTTTTCTTGCCCTTTTGCTTTTTCGAAGCACTAAAGGCTCATCTTGTGATTCCACACCACCACAACTTTCATTAATCCCAATAGGAACAATATTTCTAGGCCTTGAAATAGAAGAAAAGCGATTTTCATCAAAGAGAGCATCCTTTGATTCAATTACGGAATGAACCGCAACCGAATCATTTGGTTCTATAACATAGAACCTATATGCTTTGGAATGCAATGCATATCCAATAAAAATGCAATCAATGCCTCTTTCCCCCAAGGTTTTAATCTTGGGATTGGGTAGTCTTACGACTGCCCTACATCCCCAAACTCGCAAATAATGCAAGTTTGGCTTCTTCTTATACCAAAGCTCATATGGGGTAATAGGACTCTTTTTATTAGAATCCTATTCAATAAATAACAAAATTTCAACATATAGCTTCTCCCCAAAACCCTCACTCAATCCCGAGTAAGAAAGCATAGCATTCACCATCTCTTTTAGAGTTCGATTCTTTCTTTCAGCTATGTCATTTTGTTGTGGTGTATAAGGTGTAGTTCGTTCATGTATAATCCCACAAGATTCGAAAAATGGTGGATCAAAGTATTCTCCACCTCTATCCGTATGAAGTTTCTTTATTTTAGTTTCAAGTTGCAATTCTACTTCGTTTTTAAACACTTTAAACTTTTCCATTGCCTCGTCTTTGGTAAAAAGCAAGTAAACATAACAAATACGAGTGCAATCATCAATGAATGTAACAACATACTTTTTGTTTCCAAAAGATGGTGTAGAACTAAATTCACAAAGATCGCTATGAATAAGTTCCAAAATAGTTGATGACCTTTCAACACCTTTGAAAGGTTGTCTTACAATTTTAGTTAAGTTACAAGTATCACACTTATTCATAGTCGTACCACAAACAGGAATTAAGTCATTTTTAGACATTTGTAGCATTCTTCTAAAATGCACAGGACCTAATCTTGCATGCCACAAGTATGAATCATCAACATTAACAGTCATAACATTCATAGCAGCATTTTCATACAAACCATTACTAACAATATTAAGCATAAACATACCATTGTTAAGATAACCAAATCCTACAAATACACCATGTTTAGTTAATACATAACGAGAGGACTCATATACTTGTTTATAGCCCTCTTTACATAAAATACTACCGGAAACCAAGTTTTTCCGGATTAAAGGAACATGTAAAACATTGTTTAAGGTTAAAAATTTTCCAGAACTAAATTGCAAATTAACAATTCCTCTTCCAACAACAAAGGACTTAGACTCGTTTCCCATATGCACAATGGATCCGTCTTCAACCTTTTCATATGTTGAGAACCACGATCTATCCTTGCATACATGTCTTGTCGCTCCCGAGTCTATCCACCAACTAACATCATCATCCTGCAAATAACATGCTTCGGAAATCAGTGGTACATAATTCATATCAGAATTAAAGTCACAATCATTAACAAGTGTACCTTGATGTTTTGATGGATCCGGGTCTTTCGACCCCTGTCCCGAACCTTTACCGGTTCCTTTACCATTGTTATGCTTTCTAGCATGAAAATCCGCCCTAAAATGGCCTTCCTTACCGCAATACCAACAAGCCCCTTTAGGCTTTTTGTTGAACTTTGCTTTGTTCTTGTTGTTGTTGGAATCAAACTTTCTCTTGTTATTATTTTTCTTAGAAGTTTCCCCAACTTCAACCATGTTGATTGAAGTTGAGCCACCTGCAATGTTCTTACCGCAACCTACAACATTTTTACCACTTTCTTGCAAACGCAAACTTTCCTCTATCCTAAGATGAGAACCAAGTTCAATCAAAGAAAGTTCTTTCGTCTTATGTTTCAAGGAATTTTTAAAATCCCTCCAAGAGGGAGGCAACTTTTCAATGATGCTTGAAACACAAATGGACTCATCCATAGCCATTTTATGCATAGAGAACTGACCAAACAAACGCAATAATTCATGATATTGATCCATAACCGGACGATTATCGACCATAACATACTTCATAAAATTACCAACAAGAAATTTCTTACTTGATGCATCTTCACTCACATACTTAGCCTCCAAAGTATCCCACAACTCTTTAGATGTCTCAATTTCAAGGTAAGTATCAAAAAGACTATTAGACATACCGTTAAGGATGTGACCACGGCATATATAGTCGTCATTTTCCCACTTACTTTTTCTCCTCGACTCTTCCATGGTGCTGTTATCATCAATCTGAGGGCATGGCGTACTCAACACGTACACAACCTTCAATGCAGTCAAAAGGAAATGCATTTTCTTTTGCCACCTTCGGAAATCCTCACCATTGAATTGTTCCAATTTGTTGAAATTTGACGTCATCTCCTTGATACTCGACATTGTTCAAAACAACAATAATTTTCGCAGATTGTTGGGAGTTTGTGATGATGTGAACAAAAGTATCAAACAATAGAACTGAGAAAACTAGATACAAAAAATGTAGAGTCGAGGTGAGACTCTCTCCTGCGAAAATTATTCGTTCCCTATTATTTGCCTCCGGGAATTTTTCTCGAATATGATCGCGGGATAAAACTACGTCCCCTTTTATCTTTGGCAACAAGATGAAAGAATGCTATAAAAGTTTTGGTAGAATATGTATCTTGAAACTTGAGATTTACAGAAAATATTCAAAAAGGTTGAATAATTCTTCTTGATCTTTTCTTATTATGATTTTGTTTTCCCCCAAGTGTTATATATATATGTCTCTTGTGTTTATACAATGATAAAACACAAGTTACACCTTTCGAATCGAATTGCTTGCAAATCGAAAAACCCGAAAGGATACCAACAAAACCGACCAAATCGCTTTCAAAATCGCTTCTTTGGGCGCCCGTTTGAAATCTGGCGCCCGTCTAAAAGCAAAGCGGGCGGGCGCCCGCTTTTCTTCAAACGCTAAATCGTCCCAAACAAGTTTAGAACCGGATTCAAATCTACACACCGGACACCCGTCCGCCCAGAATCCAACGTCCGTCCAATAAAAGAGATTTAGAACTCAGATTCAAATCAACATCGATGCCCGTCCAGCGAAGATGGACGCCCGTCTGAAAAAGAAGCCAAGGTGAACGCCCGTCCACATAAAATGGACGCCCGTCCAAACAGCAGCAAAATCCGGTTTTGTTCAACACTTGATCTAACACTTCCGTAAGCTTGCAAATGTCAATTATAAGCATGCACCCCGCATCTCCTAACTTATATCGATTGTTTCAAGCTTACCAAACCTCAAAACTAAGTCCAATTACACTAAATGACATTGGTGATATAATCACCAACAATTTTTGTTTTTATTTTTCCTATTTTTGTTTTTTTGTGGTAATTTGTGCTCTGGTTGTCTGTGACCAGTTACTGGTTAAGTTCACAAGCACAAGAGAGATTTCGGGTGGACCATGGAAGACATTAATGGAATGTAAGTAATTGAATGTAATGCTTTTTTTCATTCGATTCCATCAATTTGGCATTTTATGAAACATAAAAATGAAATTTATTTTGATTCAAATAGAATGAAAATGAGTGATTTTCATTTCATTAAAAATGTTATGGAATGACTGGAAATAGAATGGAATAAAAAAATTTCTATTACATTGCCTACCAAATGCAATAATGGGTGATATCATTCCATTCTATTCCATTGCATTCTATTCAATCAGATTCATTCTATTCTATTACATTCCATCAATATCCAAACGAAGGGTAAGGGTATAAGCCCTAGTGTTAGCATGCATCAGATCGTCTTAGACACGGATAGGAAACCCATAGCACAGCCGCAGAGGGGATTGTTTCCGGGTAAGATACGATGTAGATGGAGTGGTCCCATACGTCGTGAGTAAGGTATATTCTTCGGGAACTGTGAAAGTGATACATCAAGATAGAGATGAAACCTTGATAGTCAATGGCAGTCGGTTGAAACACTACGTAGATGATCACTTTGACAGACAAAAGAAGGTACTTAATTACCCCGAAGAGCCAATTTCTGAGTGATTGGTTGAATAGTCGAGCTGATGACTTAAAATTCAGAACTACTTCTTAGTCCATTTTTCTCAATGGTTTTTGTTCGAGTCGCTTTTTTCTAGGATGTTTTAGATCGAGTCGTGGTTATTTTATGCTAGGCGTTTTATCGTCGTGTTCCAAAATATTTTGAGAAATGAATGCGCATTTTTTTATACTTTATACAGTAGTTTAATCATTTTCGGTAGAGTTATAACGTTTTGTATCAAGTGAGTATTTTTCTCTTTTTTTTATTTTTTTTATTTTGAGTCTGTATGGACCTACCTTTTGTTAAATTTTAATGGAACAATATTTGCCCTTTTTTTTTTTTTTTCGAAACGAAAGGAGGGAGATGGGAAATCGAACCCTGAACTTCTCACTTGAGGCCAGGGTAAATTCAGGTGGCTAACCAGTTGGGATGAGCTTAAGCTCATGCAGTTAATTTAAGCGTGCCGTTAATTTTTTGGTATTGATTTATTTTGTGTCACCTTACTGTTGGGTGTTGTGCCATTAAAGTTTTTTGAATGTGTAATATCGCCTAGAGCTATTTGCATTGATAGTTTCTAGGAAGCACGCTTGTGTTGATTTTTATTTTTTATTTTTTTATTTTGAGTTTGGTAAGACGACATTGAATTTTGTCGCATTGTGGATTAATGTCCGTTCTATGATTCCTAAACCGAAGGATATTTTATATAATATATAAATATTGGTATGAATATAACTTATTATGCCATGGCTCGGGTCGGTATTTTAGAAAAACAAATATTCATACCCTACTTTACTTATGACAGGTTTTGAAAA
This sequence comes from Gentiana macrophylla, assembly GCA_026214975.1. Classification (NCBI taxonomy): domain Eukaryota; kingdom Viridiplantae; phylum Streptophyta; class Magnoliopsida; order Gentianales; family Gentianaceae; genus Gentiana; species Gentiana macrophylla. Next base: position 127,916,489 of record CM047805.1, on the reverse strand, counting down.
ATAAAACACATATTTTACTCTACCCTTAAAGATACCCTAACCTGACTGGTAGGATAAAAATCAAAATTGTCTAATTCTCTACACTAACTAAACATTTATGAAGTAAAAGATTTCAATTCAAATAGGGTTGGAAAGGTAGTAGATATTGGACATATATACTTGACATTAACTAGTTTTGTTATGAGTGACAGAAAAACATTTATTGTGTGAAAATTTTATGAAGTTGTTTGTTGCAACATTCAAAAAGGGATTGACGGGGCTTGACATACTCGGCTTAAATTATTACAATGAAACATACTAATATTCTTTCAAATAAAAATGTAGCTACTGTAAAAGTGCAGCATGATCTTTTACGGTAAATTCAAAGCCAATATATGTATGTTTAAATAAAAACCACATTGCTGTTTAGTAAAATACAACATTTAATAACACTTGTTGTTTAGTAAATTATTCCCCCCTACATAGGGAAAATAAGGTGGTAAAGAGAACTAAATCAAAATACTAAAATAAGAGGACCCTGAATCGTGAATTAAAAAAATCGACAATGTATTTCATACTACCTCCATAATAAAATATAAATCTTATTAAACTTTTTTTTTTTTTTTTCCTGTAGTAATAGTATTTCTAACAGTTATTACATTCTTTCTGATAAATACATTTAATTTATTATCAAGCTAACCATATTTCAATACAATGCAACTATAGAATTAATGATACTCATATGGTATTTGTAAACTTTTTTATTATAAAATTTACAAACAACGATCCATTTTCTTATTATGTGTAAAAGCACTTCAAAAGACCCATATTTAGATTTATGTTGTGAGTCGGATGTAGTATTATACAAGGTTTATATATTCCTGAACCATAGATTTTACGGTGTTTCTAGACCAAATAATCACTATGTCAACAATTTCAAACCATATCGCTGTTGGTTGATTTTTAACATAGGGAACCACCATAAATCTCTTAAATTTTATTGGTTTGACACATCAACCAGAATTTGGTCCAGTATCATAGTAAATAATTTGTGTAAAGATTGCGTTTCTTAAGTGATAGAGATAAATCAATTTCACAGATCCACATTTATCATTTCACGCTCTTATCACTATTGATTATTATGACATATATCCGTCATTAATCGAGTCCTACGTTGTCAGTGGCGGACCTACGTTCAACTAAGGGGCAACTAATATATGTACTATGCCCCCTTGATCCGAAAACACACACTAATATATGTACTATGCATATAGTTTGCCCCGCCCCGCCCCTCCCCTTAAATTTTCTTTTTGCCTTTAAAAAAATTATTGTCACCAAGATCCTACGTCCACCTCTGTCCGTTGTATTTGTAGTCAATATTGACAATGTACATGTAGAGTTGTATATGGACTGCATAAGTCATTTTCCATTTTTAACTCTAAAATGTTACTCTTAATTTATTACAAATAAGAAAATTAAGAGGCGCAAACTAAATTCATACTACATATATTAGTGTATTTTTCAGATAAAAGAGGGATATTTGCCCGTTTTAGTTGTATGTAGATCTGTCATTGTGCGTGACATGTTTACAAACATGAACCTTTGCGGGACAAACAAAATAACTTGGAATGCAAATAACCTAATGATATGTCAAGCCCATAAAGAAGCCCGCGGATTCAAGTTGGGCCTCTAAGCAGGCCCAATATCGAATAGGGTCATTGGTCCAATCAGCTCGCATCTGTATAAGACGAGTTGGGCCAGTCTTATCACATCCCGACTCTCATTATTACGAAACTTATCATTGGTCATGAGAAGGGAATCGTGAGCAAAGCCTTCATACGCCACCTATCAGGCGAGACGAAGCACTGAGGGCCAAGTCGACCACCCCTCAGCCTGCAGCCCGCGCAACTAGGTAGAAAATTCATCAGTTACAGACAGTGAGCCCACAGCAACCGAGTTGCACACCAGCTCGCATGTTAGGAGTTCAACCCACAGCAACCGAGTTGCACACCTTTATGTACTCTTTTAGCCCTCAATGTAACCACCGATTATATAAGCCCCATAAATAGCATCACCTTAACCTTAACAAATGAGGAATAATAGAAAACACAGGCAAAGCCCTGCTAATTTGTTGACTGTCTTGGTGTTTTTCATATCTTCATATGTTTCTTGAGCTAAGAGGCCACGAAACTCCCAAAACACCATCCCAATCCAGATATCTACTCAAATCAACCGCTAAACCTTGTTTGTTCCGACAATATCACCTAATAATGTATAATGTGGTTGTAGATTGTGATCCTTGCTTGTTATTTAATTATACTATGTAGATATGCATGTTCAATGTGAAATTGAATTAATAGGCCATCATATCCGGGCATGAGAGACATGAATTCCCTTCGACATTATATTTCTTAGTGACCAAGTTGACGCTCATTCCTTACTATTTCATGAGCCTAATGTGTTTTGTGAGAAATGAAAGGATCCAAGTTGGAGTATTCCTCAAAAAGGCATCAGAAACCGGATTTGTGTTGGTTTACTTACTAAGCTTCTTTCATTTTTTCTCATATTGCTAGGATGTTGCCAGTTTTCTTTTTGAAGCAACCGTTTATAGTCAAGTTAAATAGTGGAATAAAGTTGTTTGATATTGTTTACATGTAGTTGGTTTTAATACTTCCGCATTTGTTGTTTTGTAATTGAGTCGAGTAAATATCACGTGTCACATTGGATTTTTAATATATATTAAGCATGCCAAACAACTTGTATTCCGAAACGGGTTGTTAGACAGAATATAATAAACCTATATATATTTATACACTTTATTTAAAAGCTCTATAATACAATATATATTTTATATATATATATATATATACTATAAAATCTCTCTCTATATATATATATATAATATAATCACTAGTCGAAGATGACGAGTGGACTTCAAAAAAGCCAAGGAAAATTGACGATATGTTCGAAGTTGGTGTTGAATATCCCTGGATCAGCCACAGCCTGTTGAAAAGAAGTAGTTGCTTGTGCTTCAGCCCACATGGAGGAGTCGTCGATCTCCGGCAGCTCAGTCTCCATATTTCCCCAAATTCCGGCAAACGTTATTGGTTGATCATTTTTTTCCACCTTGTCTTGATGATAACCACCACCATTAATGCTGCTTTCATTCGGCGAATGTTGTTCTTCATCTGAAACGGCAACACCACCGCCATTTCCCTCACGATCGCCGCCGCGGCCGCCATTGAACTCAGGTCCCACCTCTGGAATCGGGAAATTCATGTCAAAAGAACCTGTATTTAAAAGATTAAGAGTACTCGCAATATATACCGTAAATAAAATTATGAAAACTTTGATTTTTAAAAAAACAAATAATATTACACTAGATACTCTAATAACTTATTTAAAATAGTAAAATAAAAACTTATGATACACGTGCTCTAATACATCAAAGACGGGTCAGATGATTTGCCGGTTTTTTTAAATTGAATGTATCCACCCTCATATCATAAATGGTTCCGAACCCATTTTTCCACCAGCTGCACGTCACCTTATGACCTTTTGACATATTTATCGTGTGCAACAAGTGACTAGAAAAATATGATTGTGATATTTAATGCGTCAAACTAATATGGTTTTAATGACATATCATATTAAAACTTTTTTTATAAATACGTTAGATTACGATAATTATTGTGTCAAAATGGCCGTGAAACATCAAATTAGGACATTACGATCTTTTCCATCACACATGTTGATGGATTTCAATTATACGATTATGATTGATGATCCGCATTACCGTTGACAAAAGGATTTTCATCGATTTGATGGTCCGGCGCAGGCGGCTTGGGGAACGGTAAATGGTACAATTCAGGTACATTGATCCGTGCATTAGGTCCATAGAGTTTGAGAGCAGCGGCGTCGTAGGCGATGGCTGCTTCAAGAGAAGTGTCGAAGGTCCCAAGCCAAAGTCGAGCACCGCATTTGGGTTCGCGGATCTCAGATACCCATTTGCCCCAAGTACGCTGGCGGACGCCTTTGAATTTGCAGGAAAAGTTGTCCGGGCCGCCTTTGCCCCTCATGCAACCTTTTCTTGAGTTGGCTTGAGCTGCCAATCTCCTTGCTGCTTGAGATTGAGAAACTGGCTTCATGATTTCACCGGCCGGCCGGCTGCCTGTGTTTGAAGATAGAGAGAATGTAGATTATTGCTCACTGTGTGTGTGTGGTAAGATGAGCTCAAGAGGGTTAAATTTATAGATGGCCAGAAAGGTTACAAATCAAGGATAAAGGAGTGCGTACTATACGTGTCTGATTTTGCTTCTTCGAGTGATACTTGGCAAGACAAAACTTAAGGATAGTGAGCTGTTTTAATTTTTTTTTTTTTGTTTTTGTATTTTATTACTTCTTTCGTTTTAAATTATCTGATGTATTTCCACCGACCCATTTCAAGGACTAGTGTTTATTTTTTAGGATTCCCAAAATAAGCTTACGTTGTGCATTAATTGGTAAATTTTTTTAAATTCCCTCTACATTGTTTACAATAAAAAAAAATGTATACCATTAAAATTTTCAACAATTACTTAAAAAGGGTATGAGTGTAAAATATTAAACAATTTAATGAGATTTAAAGTATAAGCTATAATTTTCTTAATCTATGTGAAAAGTCAAATGTGACATTTAGAAGGGGACGGATGAGTAGTTATCAAAATCACGTATATTAAAAGTGACTTAATGCATTGATTTTAAAATAAAATGACTGAAATATCATTGGATATAATTAATGTGACAATCTTTTTATCTATCATATTGTAATAAATAAGGATAAAACAATAAAAGTGTAGTAAATGATGCATTGAAAATATAATTACATCACATAAAATGAAAGGGGAGAGTAATATGTGTGATGTATGTTGTATCATGACACTGTTCTATATTAAGTATCATCATTTTTTTTTATTTTTTTTTGAGATCAAAGTATCATCAATTAATTCCTTCAAAAAAAAGTATCAATTAAAACTTGTTATCTAGATCTACGTAGATTTTGTATAGCAATAATATAGTTATAACGAATAATAAAAACGAGAGGATGTGAGAATAATTACATAAAAGGTATACAAAAAAATAGAAATAATGAAAGTGGAAAATAAATTAGGTGATAATGACAACCACATGTGAAGAGATAAAAGTGTATTATGTGAAATAGAGGAAAAATGAAAGCTTCTAATGTATGACACATGGTATAACCTTCCTACAATTGTTGCACTATAAAATCTCTCTCAAATACATTGTGCGCTACCCCAAATTCACCGTTCGTCACAGTGTTTACGGTTGAATAGACCCAAATTTCACTGTTTCATTGTTTTTTTATATATACAAAAAATGACATCAAAAATGATGTCAGAACGATATCAGATGAAATGTGTACATAAAAGAACGAAAACAATAAAAATATATATATATGGTGAATGAATTATGATCAACACTAAAATCAAAAATATATATATATTTTTTGTACTTGAGTAACTGAGGGAATGTACATTGGGATTTTGAAAAATCAGGCATTGTCCCCCCCCCCCCCCCTCCCCCACCTTTTGGAATTAAAGTTGTAAAATGGACCACATTCGTTTTTAAGAAACACGTCATTATTATCGGCGTAAATATTGAATTTACGCCGATAATAGTGGCGTAAAACCACCCCCAATCTTGATGTGCATATCTACTCATTATTAGCGTAACGAGACCCATTTTACGCCATTAATAGTGGCGTAAAATGGCATTTATGATGTTAATAACAACGTAAATGATTGAATTTGATTATTGGCGTAACGAGTCCATTTTACGGAATATTATTGACTTTTTATGCTGATATTAATGGCGTAAAATAGGCTCGTTACGCCAATAATCGGCAATTCCCCGTCATTTCAATGTTATTTATATGTTAATTGCTTACCACAAAAAAAGTCTTACCTCAATCAAAAACCATAAACAAAATCGCCAAAATCCTGTGTTTAATCTTAAAGTTTGGTATCATCAAACAAAGAGGTTGCTCCATCAAAGAAGTTCGGCATAGGTAACTATTTTTTGTTTTTTTGCAACATCCAACTCAGTTTAACCCAGCATTTTTTGTTGTTTTGAATTTCATGAAGAAGATGATGAATATGATTATTAGCTGCTGAATTAACGCCTTTAGCTTTTCATATAATAATATAATAATTGTCTTTAGCTTTTTTATCATTTAATATCTTTAGTATATGTATATAATTCCGTTAGCCTTTTTTTTGTAATTTAATGGCTTAGTATATGCATATGTCTAATATTACTGACAATGTAACCTAACCAAATACGACGGTGACGGAATAACACATAACACATAACACAAATAAGAACGAACAACGACAATAACATCGACGACTTCCATTCTGCCTTTACGGTGAAAGCCTCCACCCGAAACCGAGGTTCTTGTAGGTCTAGGTTGTTTTCGATTTCACTCCTTCCTTCTAATCAGTTATGGCCTTCCTCATGCCTGCAACAAATGAGGTCCTATAGGACAGCTCGTAGAGGATTTGTAGGTTCTCTTGTTCATCTCTCCACTCAGCAGCTTGGTAAAGCCTCAGCCGGAAGTGAGGCATCTTGTAGATTATGTATTTCAAGTCTTTGTTTCGCCGACTCGTCCGGCATCTCCATCACTCCTCCCGGCCGTGGCACCGCCAGATATCTTAAACAATTAACAACCGGAAATTCAACAAAATCACACTAAGATCCAAACAAACAAAAAATCACCGTAACCTGGATATCCAATCTTATGTATATATATACTGTCACAAACGGATATGCACATGGATTCAGACTTTGTGTGTTTGTTTGTGACATGTATATATATATATATATATATATACACACACACACACACACACTGTCATAAACGAATATCATAAGGGTTCGGATATCGTGTGTGTTTGTTTGTGTATGGTATGTATAAATATATACAGTCACAAACGGATATTGTTTGTGTCATGTATATATGTATATTGGTTATCATAGTCGTGTCGAGTTCATTTTCATACTGTCCAAAGTTGTAACTGTTTTCAAGGAACCGTTTATATCACTTGCGTGAACAGGAATATTTCATTTGACGAAATGACGGATAAAATTAACAAGAGAGCTGGCATTGATCCTCTTGGGTATAAGCTGAACATTAAAGCCTTGTACACGACCAGTGGAACACACCAAATGCCTCTTGTTGAGATTTTTTACGATGACTCATGGTACGGTTACATTTGTGAAAAATTAGCAAATATTCTCGTGAAACTATGTGTTGATGCCAAAAAAGTGGTTAGTTATGATCCTCCGAGAGATATGAATGAGACCATGATTGATTTAAATGAGTGAACGATTGAATTAAATGAAGAAAACTACGGTGAAGATTTTCCCAATAATGATGACAATCTTGTTCGTTGTGCTCAACTAGATATTTTCTCAACAAGGGTTCCTGATATTTATCCTCTTGATAATGGAAGAGAACGATCGGATCATATGCCAGATTACGGGGTTTCTGATACACCATACTCGTCTGATTATATACTCAGTGAGGTACCAAATACATCATTCACTGAACTATTGTTTGGTAGCTCCAGTCAACCTTTTAACGATGCTACAATAGCTCCGACTATACCAGTTGTGAATACGAGTCGTCGATTACGTGGTGGACACCAAATTCTGAATACAAGTCAAAATGCTCCACCTACAACATATTGTAGTGTTCCGACTATTCAAGTTCAACCAAGTTTTACCCTAGGCGGTTCGTTTTTAAACCATAGTGTTGCACACCATGTTGAATCCCGACACACATATGGCAGTTGCAGTCGTGACGGAGGGAGTGATTCAAGTGATTTTGGAGACAGTCTTCCACCAATTGAAGTACCGTTGTGCCCTAGCACTGGGACGATTACCATTGAAGATGAAGATGGTTTGTATGCTGGAAGGTTGTTCAAAAATAAAGATGAGATGCGTGACATATTATGATATCACGCAATGAAGAATAGGTATCAGTTCAAACTGAAAAGGTCTGATAAGGATAAACTGTATTTGTAATGTAAGCGATCGAATAAATGTGAATGGAAGTTGAATGGTAGGAAGGCTGAGGGTGACGATGTCCACTATTTCAAGATAACCAAGTATGAGGCAAAGTATACATGTGGACTGGAAAACATAACTAATCAGCATGCTCAAGCCACACCTTCTTCTATAGGCCGTTTGGTAAGGAACAACATTATTGAACTTAAGGGAAAATTTAAAGCAAAGAATGTCCAAGTTGCGGTGAATAAAGAATTCGGCTTATCCCTTACTTATGACCAAGCTTATAGATGTATACAAGCGTCTGATTGGTGGAACTCCAAAACAGTCTTACAGTAAGTTGGCTGGCTACTTTCACATGGTTGAGGAAGAAAATTCCGATACATTGACACACATAGAAAGGGATAGCATGGGTAGGTTCAAGTATTGTTTTATGTCGTTGGGACCTAGTATTGATGGATTCAAGTTTTGTCGTCCTATACTATGCGTATATGGTACTCTTTTAAAGAATAAGTATGGGGGGACTTTATTAGTTGTTGTCGGAGTAGATGCGGGTGATCGCTTGTTTCCATTGGCCGTTGGCGTAGCCGATGGTGAGAGCAATGATTCATGGATGTATTTCTTTAACCACTTGAAGAAGGCAATCGGAGAACGTGATGATCTTGGAGATTTGTCATTTGTCTCCGATAGAAATCAGGCAATCAAGTTGTTGGTCCCTTAAAAGGCTTTAGTTAAGTTTAGAGGGGGTGAAAAACTTAACACTTAAAACTTTGAGTTAACAAATTGCAACTTCAAAGAATCTGCGATACTTCAAGAGTCTGTTTGAGACCTCAGTGAGCCTGGCCGATAAATGAGAGTTCATCGACATTCATTTTGTTGAATTTGTGCAAATGGAATAATATCAAAATTAAGCCTTGTTACTTGTTGTTAAATATGTTACTAAGTATTAGATACTCAAGAATGTATGTGTGTGATTTCGATTGCTAGATTCAAGAGTTGATATGAATAATGACTAAGTGCGTAAAGTAAATGCAGTAAGTAAGTAGAGAGATTTTTATAGTGGTTCCAGGTGATGTAATCTCAGACGCCCACTCTTCTCCCGTGATGTTGGAGGAAATTCACTAGTAATCTTTGAGTTATCTCATTACAAAGAATCCTAGATTGCTTGTCCTTCACCAATAACTATGGCTTCACAAATCTAAAACTAAGAATGGTAGGATTGTCGCTCCCGAGTCTTCCACTGGGTCCTTGAAGGGTAGAATTGCCTCTTCACCACTCTCCACCACAAACCAACAATTTTTCACACTGTGGATGCTTCACTGTCTTCAAAGAGTTCTTTATAAAATAAAGAATGAATCAAGTAAATGATTCACTTCAAAGCAGCCTTGATTAGATGATATAATCAGCAGCTTGCGCCTTCAAGTGTGTATGCTTGATGCAAATTTTAAACACGTAATGCACTTGAAGAAAATAACTAGATCAAGCACTTTAAGCTCAAGAAGTTCGTGAGGGTGTTTTTCACCAATGTTATCACTTGAAGTTTATTCCAAAATTCATCCTTTCCTTCTTGAGTTGAAAGTCCTCTATTTATAGGTAGGAATGCATGTGACTTGAATTTGAAATTCAAATGTGACTGCCTTTGTATTTGTCCCATCCTCACCGCATTCTCATCACTATTCATGTGGATCGACAATCGTCAGATTACTTTTTGACAAAGGCAATCATTCACCCTTTGACTTGTATCCAATGGATAAAAATATGGATCATCCTAACGCCTTTTTTAATCTCACCTTTGATTTGCTTGATAAGTCGAGGTAGTTGGTCGTTCTTATCCATGTAACTTCTCAATAATCTTGAATTAATCGAGGCATATATCAAGAGGTTCATTAGTCTCTGTCAGAAACCAATCATCTCATTGAATATCATATTTTTGTCTCAGAAATATAATGCAAATTGATTCCATTTATCCAACTTTTATTTGTGAAGTTAGATTACATCATTTTGAATATAACTAAGTTCCAAACATCATCCAACTTGTGGAACTTAGACCTTCTACACAAGGTATATGTAGTCAATTTAGGTCATCACAGACTTGCCTAAATTCTGATTCCATATTCTTGACATTAAATACTAATTTTGATCCCTTAGCCTTCATTTACTCGAGTTTGAACCTCACCTTCAGTCTTCGATCTTGAAGAAAGTTGCACAGTCCATCGACCTATCTACCCCATCGATTTAGACCACCAATGATAAATAAACAATACCATTTTACGATGTTTGTTTGATCAAACCTATTTATGAATCAAACTCTAATAAACCTATACATTTTATCTAGACATCTTTTTGCCTTTGCACTATAACAGCTAGTATGGCACTCATCATCAAAACTGAGAAATAAGTCCAACACAAGTCTTCCCTTGAAAGAGTGTTTCCAGATGCTTACCATGGATATTGCTACCACCACCTTGAAATGAACGTCAATGACACTTACGGTAAAAAAAGATATGGTGAGGAGACATTGAAGAAAGCAGCTTACACTTGTTCAGAACGGGAGTTCAAAATATTTTTTGACGAGATTAAGCAGAAAGATGAGGAGGTTCATACTTATTTGGAGAAGGTCGGAGTGAAATACTGGGCACAGCACATTTTCCTGGAACGCGATACGCTATCATGATAAGAAACTATGCTGAGAGCTTCAACGCTGTACTTCTCGAGGCACGTTTGATGAATATCAAGAATATGCTCGAGTTCGTTAGGAAGATGTTACAACGTTGGTATAATGAGCAGAGAGAGTTAGCATACGGCTGTAGTAGTGTATTAGCACCAGAAGTTGAAACGAAGGTGATGGATACCGTTCATCGTAGAATAAACTTCACGCTCTATCCCATCGACGCCGTTGAGTTTCAGGTGTCGAACCTTGATAGCAGTAGCAGAGTTAATCTCTACGAGCAGAAGTGCTATTGTGGAGAGTGGCAAGCACATAGGCTACCATGTGTACATGCCGGCTGCAGCTGTCGTAGAACGTCGTTTGAATATTTATGACGGTTGTCATCCTTATTTCAAAGCGGTGTGCGTCAAACGTATTTATGAAGGCCGCGTGTTTCATGTTTCTGTTGAAGAACATTGGAAACTCCCATATAATGTTCAAACAGACGTTATTCTTCCACCTATTGAGAGGGATAATGTGTCGGGAGACCGGATACGGCATGGATGAAAACGAGGCCGACGTAGAACGAAGAGGATACGTTCAAACGGAGAACGTAAAGCTGCCAGGATTAGGAGGATACTTTCGGTAGGCCGGCGTATCAAAAAATGTTCAACTTGTGGTCTTCCTGGACACAGAAAAGAAAAATGTCCTACACCACTTCATTTGGCTGGCCCACTCAATGTATAGTATAATTAGATTGTTAATTTGATGTATGAAAAGACTGACGAGTTTTGCTTTGTCTTTTCGATAACAATGTTCTGTAATCGTTTATGTTTCGCTCAACTTTTTGAATGCTTGCATGGCTATATAGAATATACTATATCCACATGGTGTTGTAGCTTTATATATGCCCAACCCCCCTCCCCCAATACTCCCATTCCAAACCCCAATTAATTCACGTAAAGAAATTGATTCCTCTTCCCAAAAACCAAAACTTGTAAAAAAAAACTTCTCACCTAACTAGCTATATAACCTTTCATCTCTATATTCTTCTTCATTTAAGCTATCAGTAATTTGGATCGTCCAAATCAGTAGAGTTTTCTTTTAGCTTCATTTTTAGCTTTTCTTAAATCTGTCGTCAAATCACTTTTTTAAAATGACAATGCCATCTTAGTGGAGAAAACACACAGCGATGGATACATTTTCCTTTAAAGGCAGGTCGCACAAGAACACAAAACAGTACGATTACTCAACAAGTATCCAACCGGGCTTACAAACTCTTTAAAAAGAAAGAGTAATGAAATAATTAGAAACAACAAATCAAAAAAATGAACAGTGATTTCTTTATTTGCAAATCAATATGATAGTCCCCTCTACTAGAGATGGAAGAACCACCTCATGTGATCGTCGAAGATCATCCATTACAATTGCGAGTAGAAAGAAAGAAAAAACAAGAAATAATAGAACATAACTCGATGACCTCACACACAAATCTGTAAAAGCAAACAATAAATACGATAAAATACTTAAACAAACCAAGGGTGGTCACTATAGATGACATGGGAGGTTTCCGAAGAAATGTCATCCATGTCATACTCCGGTACATTAAAATCTTTTGCGATAGCCATGATAAGAAATGGAAAATAGATATAACCTACCACTACCTCCAAGCAATATGTCACAAATCCTAATAATGATGTAACGTCCAACGTCAACTTCGTAATGGAGAAATGCGTACACCAAAACGTACAAATCAAATGGCGGTTCAAGAATGTGTATAGTACAATAGAGGCTATTGAAGAACTATTTGATCATAACACGCTCCCATTCGGTAGGCAATTGACAGCGAGCAATTAGACGTTACAATTCACGAACGTTGGAAGCCCCGTTGAAGAAATCACTGGATGCTTCAACTCCACTTACACCATAGTAGTTATTGATCCAGTCCACCTCCAAGGCAACATCTACTCCACGTAATTTGTGCACCCCTGATGCTATGGGGCGGTACTCCCCAGCTACGTTTGACTTGACAACTGCATAGAATTCATGAACAATTGATCTATTCATAGTCGATGTCGATACGGGACTATTTGCGAGGAGCTCCAATGAAAGTCTGCGTACGAGACTCTTCATCTTTGTAGGTAGACTCTCCCATTCAATTCTCCTATCTCCAATAATAGCTCTATCTTGAAAGAGCCAAATCCAATTGTGACGCTCTTCATCTGTTCTGAACCTCAACCTCAGTGTCTGAAGGTCGTAATAGTGATCAATAACACCCCTCCTAGTCATTAACAAACACAGGTTGATGAGGATTCAATAGAGGATCCTCATACTCGGGGGAATTTGGTTCATGCCATTCCGGATGAGGGGAAATCGGTTCAGACATTGTGATTAAGGTGAAGTAAAGTAGAAGGTTATGCATATGTAGTTTAATAGGTCATGGTATATATAGAGTTGTCAAATGTGTAAAAGTGCAATCTCATTTGACGACAATGTTATCGTCGTAAGATGCCATTTGACGGCAATATTATCGTCGTAAAAACATGCACGACTGATGACAAGACATGACACTGTACCCATGTGTCCTGCCTGCGGTCATAAATCACCACCACTTGACGTGTGAGACCTGCCGATAGTGACCACACTTGGCAGGGAATCTCATTTGATGACAATATTATCGTCATAAGATGCCATTTGACGGCAATATTATCATCGTAAAATCATGCACGACTGATGACAAGATATGACATTGTACCCATGTGTCATGCCTACAGTCATAAATCACCATCACTTGACGTGTGGGACCCGCCGATAGCGACCACACTTGGTAGGGAATCTCATTTGACGACAATATTATCGTCGTAAAATCCCTAGACCCCATGCACGACTGTTGACAAGACATGACACTGTACCCATGTGTCCTGCCTACGGTCATAAATCACCATCACTTGACATGTGGGACCCGCCGATAGCGCCCACACAAGGCAGGGAATCTCATTTAACGACAATATTATCGACGTAAGAGGCCATTTGATGACAATATTATCGTTGCAAAATCCCTAGACCCCATGTGTCCTGCCTACGGTCATAACTCACCACCATGTTCAGTCCCGCCCCATTCTCCTTATATATACTATAAGGCATCCCATATATTCATGCAAGAACGAACAAATTGTTCACTCAAACTCTCCCTACAAATACATATGTTTATTTGCTTCCAACGAAATGTCTGACTCGGATTATGGTTTCCCTCTTGACGTGAACTCGCATTCCCATGTGTTTGATAACGAGGGCAGGGAAGATGCGTCTTATAACGAGCAGACACTCTTAACTATGTTCCCTGATAATGGGGATAGACATTATTTCGAGACAAACTGGATTGGTAGAGCTATAGTAGTAGAGATGAGGTTATCGTGGGATAGTCTGCCTACACGCTTGAGAGATAGGTTCCTCAGAAATGGGTGGTCTGGTTTTGTAAACACCCCCGATGGAACGGTGAGTATGAATCGGTCTATCGTTTGTGAGTACTATGCAATTGTTAAGAGTGGGAGACTTTGGGGGAGAACTGCAAGCGCACCGTGAAGCCTGCGAGGCGTTTCTGTCAGTTTGGGAGCTGGGTGGATCAACCGCTACTATGGCATTCCAGAAGTCCCAGACGGTGAAGAATTTTTCAGGCATCATCCTAGGATTGTGCTGGACAATGGGAGGGATTTGATGTATGAACTGGCTGATGCATTTGGTGGGACTCATCTTTGGGGTCCTAACTAAAGGAAAAATGATGGTTTGGTTGAATATATTCCTGCTAGATTAAATGCCGAGTGGGTACGTGTCATGCTTATGTTTCTTGCAAATCGAGTCCATGGTACCATAAATCACGTTCAACCAAACTTGGATATGTACATCCTTGCATACGCAGTTTTATATCATCGAGTTAACGTGGGAAGATACATCATGGATAGGGTTAACAGGATAGCGGGGGGGAGACATGGTGATGGTTATATCATTTTCCCATTTCTTATCACGGCTATGGCCAGAAGCTTTGGGATACCGGAAAATAACACAGATGACATTGTTTGGCAAAGCCCACCTATCGTATTTAATGATCACCCTTGGTTTATTTAAGCGTCATCTTATTGTTATCTCAATGTATCATTACTCTTTCTTTTTTATGTATGTAAGCCCCGTATGTAAGTTAATGTATCATTACTCTCTTTCTTTTTATGTTGTAAACTATGTTTGCTTTTACTTACCAGAGTATGACAATGATTGTCATGTACCAGAGTATGACAATGATGACATTGATCAGGAAACCTTCCTATCATCTTTAGTGACCACACTTGGTTTGTTTAGGAGCAAACATTTCAACTTTTCAGTTGATCGATAATTATGTATATTTTATAAATGAAATAACCGAATTCTTCAAATTTTGGATGGTCATAACTCACCACCACTTAATCAACAGGGATATAAATTTATAATATAAAAAGCAAACAAAATTTATAATATAAATATTACAACGCCATAACTTTAGTTAAAACCAAAAAAAAATGTCAAATGTTGGACGTACACAACTTCAAGTCATCTAATATACAAATTACACCGCTTTACATTGACAAAATATATCTACAACCACCAAATGCTTATACATTCACCAAAAGTACCTACATATCTATGCAGTGATTAAACAACTCCACACAAAGTTTATGTCTTAACCACGGCATATTTTCAGCTTTGATTATAGTAAACTTTTCTTATGCAGCAAATGCTCAATGAACTTGAGCGTGTATACCCCACAGTCACCCCTGTGAAGAATGTAAATTTTTTTAATCAAAGGATAAGAAGATAATGTAAACTGTATAATAT
The DNA here is from genome assembly GCA_026214975.1 of Gentiana macrophylla. NCBI lineage: Eukaryota > Viridiplantae > Streptophyta > Magnoliopsida > Gentianales > Gentianaceae > Gentiana > Gentiana macrophylla. Next base: position 127,900,930 of record CM047805.1, on the reverse strand, counting down.
GATAAATAGTTTGAAGTTTATAACACTCACGGGATTGGCATTTGTGGTACAGCGTTTGCCTTAACTACTCTAACCGTAATAGAAGGCTTCTCTGGATCAAGCATTTTTGGGAGTCCACGTAGACGAGCGTCAATCTCAAACACTCTCCTCAACGCAACACCGAATGCTCTGATACGATACTTCATATGAGGCCTATCCTTATATTCATCCCCCACCAGACAATCAAACACTCTAACCTTCCACTCAGGAATAGACACTTGGACAGCTGCCCAGTGACCAGGATTAATGGCCCAGGGAATGTGCGCCATGGTGTTTTCATCCCATTTCTTGACCGACTCAATCGCATGATCTGGAATCTCCGTTGTGTCAGGCGTCTTTCCCTGATCTATATGACCTAGCCGCAAAATGAGGTGAAATCAGAGTAGGCAATGGTCCTATGCGGTATAAAGCATTCTGGATGTGCTTCCATTTGGAATTCTATAAGGTCCAAAAAAGCCTCGATTTGCTATACGCATGCAAAAAGAAGTTAGAGATAATGACAGTGAGAAATATGAAAATTTCAGGAATATGAACATGAAGTCACAAGAATATACATCTCGGTCTAACTCTTTATACTGCTCATGGAGACGTTCGAACCACACCTTGCCCGCCCGATCTACAATATGTGTTCCACCTGCGTAGCCCATTGGAATTTCTATTGGGGTGGATTTTCTTGTTCGTACCAGGACAGAAAATTGTTTTCCAGCTCTTCCGGAAATTTTTTCAACGGTGTCCATCTCACAACATTGGCACCGGGCAGACTGACTACGTGCGACCCATCAGTTAAATGCCGTGGTTGTTTAGTAGTCTGACGGATCGTCAATCTTCTGTTAATTGCATCAGCCGCCTTTCGTTCCCCAATTAAACAACACTTGGACCAGCAACTAAAAAATATTCAATACATGATCGAGTTAGAAAGTTTTTCACAATGTAATTTCTAGTTTCAAAATTAAAAATCAAATAACTTACTATAATTGATCCCAGGCTCCACAACCGATGCCTGGCTAGTGGCAGTACATGCCCTTGTCGTAGCCTCGGGAGTATCTATACCAAATATAGTCAAGATGACAAATTAACGATAACAAACAATAAAATACCTATGTTAATAATACAAAATTCAATATAAAATAACTTACTAGATGGAAAATTTGATGGGGCTTCAGGAAAGACTACGCCATGCGCTTTAAGAGCGGCTTCTTCTTTCGAGAGTATATAATCGTCGGAGTTGAAAGTCTTATGTAAATTATCATCGGATGCAGCTTCTCGATCCAAATGAACAGGCACGGGTGTGGTGAATCCAATAGCCTCGGCGGTCTGCATGCGAGGTGTTTGTTGATCAGGCCTCTGACGGGATGTGGGTGTTTGATTAGTCTGAGGCGGCTGTTGCAGATTTGATTGTGTGGGATGTGTCGAATTAGACTGTGGCTGGTTGGCCGCTCCACGTTCAGTGTTGCCTTGTCCGGCGCCACCAAAAGGCCCCGGCCAATCACTGCTTGGACCCTATAATTCAAACGACCGAATAAGTATTTCATTACGAACTTGTTAAAAAGTATTAAAAATCCCAATAAAATCATACCTGCCTAACCGTCGGTGCAAGATAAACTCTATTCAAAATGACGCTGTGATCATTTAACACTTTGTCCTGTGCATTGAGCCATGCTTTAATGATAGCGAATTCAGCATTCAATGTGGACTGGTTTTTCGTTATTGCCACATCGATCATCTTACCAACCGCATCAATTATCGGGTCTCCTCGAACAGTGTTCCCTCCATCAACAACAGGATCTCGTTCGTCATTGTCAATATCAAAACCCTTATCCCATAAATCGTCACAATCTTCTTCGTCACGGGTCTCCTTATCCCGAAAAACTCCACTCCCGGAAGTTGGTCCATGTCTAAGAGTGGAAGGTGCATCATTATGGTCAACACGAGGAACATTGGATCGATTAGTACCCGCAGTCGTGGCAATCTGAGAATATTTATCCAATTTACGCTTCCCACGAGCGTCCGGGCCCTTAGGCCGTGAGGGGAGTTCTTTGGGTGGCTATTGGGGAGGTTTTTGAAATACACGTGGGGGAGGTGCAATTTGGTCTACAGATAGCCCGAACCGACGTAGCAATACTACTTCTCCGTTCTCGGCCACCATACTCATTTACATTCCGACCTGTAGAAAAAAAAACAATCAACACATTTAAAAGAATCTTTAATCATGCTATTGACATAATCTTAAATGCATGTTATTAAATGTAATACATGAATATTACCTCAGACATAACTTTAGTTCCCATCGTGGGTCCACGCGGTGTAGTATTTGTGAGGTCCCATCTCAACATCCGAGGAATGACATCGTGGCTTATACGTTTACAAAACGGAGGCACGGTCTGTTGCAAACGTGGGAAAAGTTCATAACCCCAGTAGGTAAACCCAGGTGCCCACCCCTCAACCGCTGGCTTGTGATTGTTTTTATCCTCCGGTTGTTGACTAAAGCGTTTAACAATCACCATGAGATGTGCTATCTTGTCGTAAGTAATTCGCCACAAGTACTCCCCCCATGCAAAATCTTGTACACGTTCCAAATCTTCAACGAGGTAGAATATATGTTTCGGGATTCCAAGATTGTCGTTCCAGCCTAAAAGATATCCATAAATGAAATACACTAGCCCTAACCGGTATACAACCTCACCATTATGATGATCGTCTCCAACAGGATGACCAAATGCACGCTCCAAGTCTTTTATGGTAACTGCTCCATTTTGATAACTTTCCAAGTAACATCTCTTTCCAAAGCACATAGAAGTGCTACCAACATCCACATCATCAATGCCGCCAAACTTTAAGTCGGAAATCATTGCGAATTATCTCCTGCCAAACACGGATGTCTCTCCCGAGTTTCCAAACCTAAAATGTAGCTCATCGGGCCTGTCGGGGTATATCATGTTGAATCCAATATATCGCATAAGCCCTCCTGAGAACTTCCGATCTTTATGCGCCGTTACAAAATCCTTAAATATGGACTTTTTAAATCTGTCTACAAAATCTACACCACCCGGAACCGAGACCGCACTAAAATGATTTAAAACAGCTGTCATCATAGCGATCTCCCCTTTATAATTCCACTGTCCCTTGAAATGACGCGTAGGATCGATTATATACGCTCCGTGTGGGCCCACATGCTGCAATTCACAGTATAACGAACATGCATAAATATTTCATCATATTAAAATATATATATATATATATATATATATATATATATATATATATATATATTATTTTTCTATAAATATGTATATATAAATGTCAAGTTTTAGGTCTTAATATTTTGATTTTCAAATAAAATGTATATATATATATACACATTTTAAATGAAAATGAACATGATATGACTATTAAGTCCTAACTTGACATTTTTATACATATGTATAGACATGTAAAGTTGATATATATATATATATATATATATATATATATATATATATATATATATATATATACACACACACACACACACATTTGATATGAAAATGAACACGACACGACAATTACGTAAAACTTGACATGTATATACCTATACAGAAAAATATAATACATACATATATATATATATATATATATATATATATATAGACACATATATACATTTTATATGCATATGTATATACGTGTGAAGTTAGGACTTAATAGTCGTGTCGTGTTCATTTTCATATACACGACACGAATATTACGTAAAACTTGTCATATATAAACATATGTGTACACACGGATATATGTTAGAGTCGTGTCGTCTCGTGTCGTCTCTCTTTTCATAAAAAATGTTATGAGTCATTATTAAAAAAACACGTCTAATATGTTTATAAGTTTTGTCATTTACTAACGTAATACATATATACATATATACATGACACAAACAGTTGCACACATACACGTGCATATCCGTTTGTGACAGTATACATATACATAAGATTGAAAATTAGTTTAGTCATTCATTATCCAAGTTACGGTGATGTTTTGTTTGTTTGGATCTTAGTGTGATTTTGTTGAATTTCCGGTTGTTAATTGTTTATGATACGGCGGTGCCACGACGGGAGGAGTGATGGAGATGCCGGACGAGTCCGGCGAAACAGCACTGAAATACATAATCTACAGGATGCCTCATTTCCGGCTGAGGCTTTACCAAGCTGCTGAGTGAAGAGATAAACAAGAGAACCTACAAATCCTTTACGAGTTGTCCTATAGGACCTCATTTCTTGCAGGCATGAGGAAGGCCATAACTGGTGAGAAGGAAGGAGTGGAATCGAAAACAACCTAGACCTACAAGAACCTCGCTTTCGGGTGGAGGCTTTCACCGTAAAGGCAGAACGGAAGTCGTCGATGTTAATTGTCGTTGTTCGTTCTTATTTGTGTTATGTGTTATTAGTTATTTTGTCGCCTTCGTATTTGGTTAGGTTACACATTGTCAGTAATATTAGGCATATGCATATACTAAGCCATTAAATTACAAAAAAAGCTAAGGCAATTATATACATATACTAAAGATATTAAATGATAAAAAAGCTAAAGGCAATCCGGGAATTAAATATGATACAAGGATATTAAATATCAAATTATACTTAAATTTTTACAATGCAATAAGTGTATGAAATTAATTTTGCTAATACATATACATATAATTTTGCACATAATTTTGCTAAAGCATATGCACATAATTTTGCTATCCTACTATCTAATACAAAGACAAGGGGGATCATTGTGGGCTTGCCACGTGTCACCCCCTGATTGGTCCGGCCATTAAATTTTTTTTTTTACTTTGAATTTTTCTTTTTTTTTAATCACATATTTTTTTTAAATAGATCATATATATATTCTATCTTATTTCCTCTACGATATGTTTGTGTGTCCGAACGACGTCTTTCGATATTTTAGTGTGTCCAAATGACGTCCTCCGTGTGTCCGAACGATGTCCGAACGATCTGAACGAGGACGTCCTCCGTGTGTCCGGACGATGTCCTCCGATCCGAAAGACATCCTCCGACTAAATATGAACCCGATGAATTGGAACACCCATATAGGCTGTCCGAACGACGTCCTTCGACATTTTAGTGTGTCCAAACGACATCCTCCGAATTAGGTCCTCCGAACAAAGACGTACTCTGTGTGTCCAAATGATGTCCTCCGATCTAAACGAGGACGTCCTCCGTGTGCCCGAACGATGTCCTCCGTGTGCCCGGACGACATCCTCCGATCCGAAAGACGTCCTCCGACTCAATATGAACCCGATGAATTGGAACCCCCCATATAGGCTTATTGAGCGATAACCCCTCTTGCAGCACTAGACATAGGATTTTCTGAGGACAGGCTTTTTTTTTCCGGGAGATTGATCGCTGACAGCCTGACACGTGGCGTCCCCTATTGGCTGAAAGGTTTTTTTTTTTTTTGACTTTGAATTTTTTTTTTAATCACATGTTTTTTTTAATAGATCACATATATATATTCTATCTTATTTCTTCTACGATATGCTTGTGTGTCCGAACGAAGACGTCCTCCGATATTTTAGTGTGCCCGAACGACGTCCTCCGAATTAGGTCCTCCGAACAAAGACATCCTCCGTGTGTCCAAACGATGTCCTCTGATCCGAACGAGGACGTCCTCCGTGTGCCCGAACGATGTCCTCCGTGTGTCCGGGCAATATCCTCCAAATCGAAAGACGTCCTCCGACTCAATATGAACCCAATGAATTGGAATCCCCTATATAGGCTTATTGAGCGATAACCCAAGTTGCAGCACTAGACATAGGATTTCTGAGGATTGGCTTTTTTTTTCCTTTCTAGGTCACATATATATATCCTACATTATTTCCTCTACGATATGTTTGTGTGTCCGAACGAGGGCGTCCTCCGATATGTTGATGTGTCCGAACGATGTCCTCCAAACGAGGACGTCCTCCGAATTAGGTCCTCCAAACGAGGACGTCCTAGGTGTGTCAGAACGATGTCCTCCGATTCGAACGAGTACGTCCTCCGTGTGTCTGAACGATGTCCTCCGATCCAAAAGACATCCTCCGACTGAATATGAACCCGATGAATTGGAACCCCCATATATGCTTATTGAGCGATAACCCAACTTGCAGCACTAGACATAGGATTTCCGAGGATAAGTTTCCTTTTTAAATTTTTTTCCCTAGATCACATATATATATCCTACCTTATTTACGATATGTTTGTGTGTCCAAACGAGGACGTCCTCCAATCCGAACGAGGATGTCCTCTGTGTGTCCAAACGATGTCCTCCGATCTGAGCGATGTGCTCCGATCCGAACGAGGACTTCCTCCGCCTGTCCCAACGACTTCCTCGTTCGGATCGGAGACGTCCTCCGATCCGAACGAGGACGCCTCCGTGTGTCCGAACGATCGATGTCCTCCGATCCGAACGAGACGACCTCCGTGTGTCCGAACGATGTCCTCCGATCCAAACGAGGACGTCGTTCAACGATGTCCTCCGATCCGAACGAGGACGTCCTTCGTGTGTCCGAACGTCCTCCGATCCGAACGAGGACGTCCTCCGATCTAAAGTCCGATCCGAACGATGTCCTCCGATCTGAATGAGGACGTCCACCGATCCGAACGAGGACTTCCTCCGTCTGTCCCAACGATGTCGTCTTCTTATCCGAACGAGGACGTCCTCCGTGTGTCCGAACGAGTTCGTCCTCCGTATGTCCGAACGATGTCCTCCGATCCGAAAGACGTCCTCCGATTCAATATGAACCCGCTGAATTGAAACCCCCCCATATATGCTTATTGAGCGATAACCCAACTTGCAGCACAGGACATAGGATTTCTGAGGAGAGGTTTTTTTTTTTTTTTTTTTCTCTAGATCACATATATATATTCTACCATATCTCCTCTACGATATGTTGTATGTCCAAACGACCTCCTCAACCGCCTCTAAACGACCTTTTCCAAACGACCTCAAAAACCGCCTCCGCTTTTTTATTTTTTCCCTAGATCGAAGGGGGCAGGAAGGGGGAGAGGACACGTAGCACTTTTATGTTTTTTTTTTGGTTTTATTTTATGATTATTAAATGACACTAATTATATTTCATTAATTATGATGATAAAAGTCTAGAATATTTTTTATGTGAAGACATCGGTGTGTATTGCCGTGGTTTTGAACTTTTTCGATTCCCGGTGTACGTTTCCTTACGATATGGGACTGTTGTGGGGCTGACACGTGGCCCCTTTTTTTTTTTTTAAAATTTTTTTTTTGTGTTGTGTTATTTTTTTGTTATTGTATATTTTTGTGTTTTCTTTTATTTCTTCGTAGCTTTTTTACATAATGTAATATCGTTTGTATAACGCTTTCTTCTCCGGGGTCCTTTATGCTTCTTACGTTTTTTTTTTGTTTTTATTGCCGTGGTTTTGAATTTTTTCGATTCCCGGTGTAAAATGGGATGTTCATGGATATCCATTATGTTACAAACTCTTGAAACCGTAGATGATGCCGACACGGCGGCGCAGGCGTCGGTGGACAGATGGTTGTTGTTGGAGTGAAACTTCATCCTCAGAATAGAGAGCTTTTGACATGGGATTTGGTGAAATTGGCTCAGCCATGAGATCGTGTCATAGCTCTTTATGTTCTTCAGTTCTTAGTAATAATGGCATGTCCTTTGCACTCTTTAATTGCTCTTTTTTTCTTTGAGTAGATTATTGTATTTTTTTTTCATATGAACAATTATCCTACTTTATAACGATCCCTTTAGCAGTAAATTGATGATTCTGCTGAAAATTGTGATGCAGAAATTGTGGATCATGATGGAAATGCAACACTCTTATCTCTTGTAAAAGCTTTTAATTCTGTTTTAGTTGTGTATGAAAGCTTCCGCAATCTTCTCGTTTTGATACTTAATATGGAACTTAGGTGAATTTATGTTGGTTATTGAAAAAATTTCATTCAATATTTATCTATTAAATGCTCATTAAGCTAATTCTATTTGTATCTTTTTTCCGTATGAGGCAGCTAGCAAAGTGTTTCAGTGTTAACAAGAGTGGCCACTCTCTACCACAAGGAAATCGGAGCTGCTGAAAAGTTTGAAGAACTACCAGAGAAAATTGAAGTTGTTTGTGAAACAGTTGGTACGTTAATATCTTATCCAATGAAGTCATTGTCTTAGATTACAAGAATTTGTGTAGTTTAGATACTAGAATTAAATAGTAATACCTTTGCCCCTCGACATACATCATTTTTATAAAAGATGGTTCCTTATTATTTGCATTTTAGAATACCCCAAAAGAACATTTCTAGGAAAATTTGATTTTATTCATTGATCCTTGCCTATCTAACAACTTTTCAAACTTTACAACCAATGCAATAATGACTTTATAAAATCAAATTGTGAAAACATCAGAAGAGACGTATTGGGGTGTTGTACATTTTAGTAGCTCCTCTGTACATTTTAATAGCTCCGTTGTAAAAGATGAATGTGTTGTAGCCAAAATACACCATTAATACTGCAGTGGGCATTCACCGTGCCTTGCACGGTGTTAACCACTAATTTAGTATTACAATGCTAAAATTATACAAGGGAATAAACATCATTTTCACATTATTGGTATATAATATATTATATAATAATTATGTGAAAATGATTATGAGATTATACTAAACTATATATGATACAAAAAACATTTGTTTTTTCTCCATAAAATAAAAAAATTACAATATTAACGCCACTATTATTGGCGTTAAACCAGATTTAACGCCAATAATAGTGGCGTAAAAACAATGTTTACGCCAATAATATTGGCGTTAAAACTCGTTTAACACCAATAACTGGTTCATCGTCTTCACCGTTCCGTTCATCACATTCTACACAACAATTTACACAATTTACACAACAATAATAAACATCATCAAAAAAAAATGAATATTCAGCCATTTTGCACAAAAATAATAATGAAAACAACAAATTTCTGATACACATAAGAATCACCTCATCGTGTATCTTTGGTTGTGTGTCCGAAACCATTTGCTCGATTTGTTCAACATCATCCATAGAATCCATTTGAATATCAACCGAGTTGGGGAGAAATTTGCGGAATTTAGGGAAAAAGGGTTAGTTGTTCGAATGAAGAAAATTTGGGAAAGAGAAGAAGATTAGCAAACTACATTTGTAACACCAATATTATTGGCGTAACGAGTGCCATTTTACGCCATTATTATTTGCGTAAAATATATTTTACGCTGCTATTATTAGCGTAAAATGTGTCTAGTTACGCCAATAATCAGTTCTTTGTCAATTCAAATATTTACGCTATTATTAACATCGTTAATGCCATTTTACGCCACTATTATTGGCGTAAAATGGGTCTCGATACGCCAATAATGAGTGGATATGCAGATTACGGCTTTGGGGTGGCTAAAAATTGATTTTACGCCGCTATAACGGCGTGTTACCTGAAATCGAATGTGGTGCAATTTGAAACTTTAATTCCAAGGGGGGATAAAGCCTGATTTTCCAAAATCCCCAATGTACATTACAGTGGAAAGGAAATCGTACTTCTGATTGTGCTTTTTACATTAAAGTCCAAAAACAATTCTCAACCTTTATTTAGTGTAACCTTTCATACCGTGTCATACTACTCCCTCGTAAAATATAAGATATATTTAGAATTTTTACGCAGATTAATAAAGTGGATGTATAACATAAATTTTAGATAGAATTTACTAAAACACCCTGTACATATCGTTAATGAAATAGTTATAAGTAATGGTAATTGTTTGGAGTGTTACTAAGTTCTGGGTAAAATATAGAAAAAAACAATAAATGCTCAAATGATAATTTAACGCCCAGTTCTGGGTACCGAGTTTTTATCAATACATAGGACGTTCGGCACGTTATATTTCGAGGGGGTTTATTGTCAAAAAGAATAATTTGAACGTAGAAATATGCAAAGAGGACAGTGGAATATTTTTCTGGGTAAAAAGGGTATATCCTTATTCCACTGTGATAGTGCAACATTATATTTGGGGTCAGTTCCACTGCGGCAAACAGTGGATTTTGGGTTATGAACAGTGGATTTATCCTTATCACCCAATTTATATTTTCACTGTCCTGATTCCCATTTTTCTCTCTTTTTTGTCTTTTTAAATCATTCTCCCTATATTCTGTTGTATTATTCTGCAAATCATTAAAATCAATCACTATTATTATCATTTAAATAAGTATTGTTTTTTCTTTTTTTTATAGGAGTATTGGTTAACCAAACGAGTTGAGAACACGTCTTCTCACAAATCTATTGAAATTCGGAGCGAGATACAAATTTTGACGATTTTTTTTGATTAATTAATACAAAAACAACCGACGTACAATATTTTTAAACCGGTAAATAAATACTTGAAAGTGTTGATTGAACTTTAATAAATATTCAGTGATGTTAATATTTACTAAACTTGTCACTACCAAGTATGTCCAACGGGTCTGGATCATCTGCCGTGTTTATTTTGCAGTGAATTTTGCTGTAATAGCACCAGATGACGCCACGTGTATAGAATAGATGCAGCCCGTCAATTTTTTTTCCTACACAACTTAAGAGAAACGACGTTCTTCATCATATTTCACTTTTTTCAACCCTTTACCCGCCAAAACATATGTCTTGCGTTCTTCATCGCAAATTCTTCATCTCCATTCACAAATTGCAGTTGTTCGGGCAAGATACTGTCAAGTTTTAAGAATTTTCGCAACAAAACGATGCTCATCGTCTATCTCGGGCTGAATTCACCATCTTTCACCATGATTTTGAACTGAAAAACGAAGAAAACTATGCAAGGGGTAAGCTTTCCTAATTTTGATTGTTTATGTAACTTTATAAATTTAAGGTTATTGTAGCCTTCATTTGTTAGTTTAAGGTGAAGTTGTGAATTTAGGGTTTATTGGTGAAATCGGGTAATTTTGAATTTAGGGTTATTAGTTGTTTAATTGTTATTTTGTAGGGTTTATTGGTTGGTTTTGTGTTTGAAACGTAGTTTTTTTAATTGGTGTTTGATCGCGTGTAAGTCACTAACGTCGATATTACTAGCAAGAATACTAGGTACATCGTAGTATAGTAAATGCGAGTCAAAGAGTATCCCACAGAGACAATGCAACTATAAGTATAAACTATTCTAACATAATTAAGAAGCAACATAGAGGAGGTCATTGACCAACAATAACATAAAAGAAAACAAATATGGTATTCCTCTCTCTCTCCTCACCAATTTACTAACTTGGATTAGTTAATCGTTATGTTTACTTCCCCACATAATTTCCTTAGATTAATTGCGAGCTTTCGTTTTAATTATCATTATCAGCTACGGGTGCAATTCCTACTCCTATCTACTCCGACAATGGAAGTATACAATCTATACGCAAACTACCCTCCTTAATTGGTCCGTAATAGCCCATACGCATAAAGAACTAGAACTGCCGATATTGAGCACTAACTCATACCGCTAACCCGCTGAGACAAATATCGACATTGACCAAAGACGTTCTGGGGTCCATTCTAGACTATGTCCAAACTTAGCACTTCACTATTCTTATTTCATGCCAGTTTACGATTACAATAAGCAGATTGGCCAGATCTAAACTACTGTTAATTAAACCTGTCGATCAACGCAGCTGTAGTGAATCCCAATTTTAGGTTTTCTAAATATTGCCTTGGTAAACCGGTATAGACCGCCGGGTTACCGAGGTCAGCTTTTCCTAATTTCTGGATCTACATTGCTCTGATACGATTAAAATAAGTAAATTATGGGGTCTTTAAACATACAGATTGACTAAAACACATAAATACAAACATGTCTACCATATTGAAGACAATAAAGGAACGTTCAAAGCTTTATACCTTCAACGATGGAGATCTAGCTCAATCTACTCAAGCTAAAGATGATGGAAGAAGGGAGGAAACCAGAAATAACTCTCCAAAGCTCAAGAAAATTTTATTTCATAATAATAATTGTAATATATTCAAAGATATTCAAGATGTATGTAATAATCAGTTGATGCGGCCTTATATAGATACAATGACCGACTTAAGAGTCTCTAAAACCCTAACCGACCTAGTTGAGGTGGCAGAATCAATTTCGTGTCGAACAAGTTGCCGGTTTACCGGGCCTAGCCCTCGGGTTACCGGACCTACTTTTTCTCTCTTTCTTCAGCAGGCTTCTTCTTGGACTTAAATCACTTCGACCAATGTACTTCGTTCGGTCCAGATCCGGTACATCCTATAAATCATGCAAAACGAGACAAAATAGTACCAAAACCTCAGGAAAATAGCATAGATGCATAATACGATCCTGAAAACACTCACATAGCATTCGACATATATTCCATATAATAATGAGACTATTTATCCTCTCTTGAGCAGAATTCGGGGTGAATAAAAAAATTATTTTTACCATTTAGAGCGTTATCAACTACCCCACACTTAGCTTTTGATCGTCCCGAGCAAAAAAGGCGAAAAGAAAACAACACCCCTGATCAATACACAAGTTAATTAAAAAAAACTATGCCTCACAAAGTCAAGATCAAGATCATGCCACTCATTTCCATCAGTAACACATTAAACACTATTCACGTTATGAGCCAATGTGTGTGTGCAATAACTTTCACAACCGCTTAGTAATGCAGACTATCTCACATTATGTCAACCCGTAGTCGAACTAATCAGTCTCGAACATGTTATTTATTAATTAATTGAGCTGGCAAGACGGATCGAGAACTGAGCATATATTACTCTTAGGCTCACGTTTATCGGTCTATGCAAAAGTCGTTCGTCTTACGCTCCGTCGACTAAACTATTGCCAAAGAGAATATAGATGTTTATATTTCAATGCACTCATTGATTTAGCTATCCTCACGGCCCCACTCATGATAAACTACCGAATCCGAAATTCCTTTGCCTTTCTAAGCATTGGTGGAACATGATTCGTGATGAAACCAGGGTCAACTCTAGTCAAAGTAATATGCTATCGACTACACACCAAGGGAAGTGAGTCATACGTGCTTAAAATGGTGGCTCATAACAGAATATGTGCTTAATACGCCACTACTTCAGAAGTGGACACTTACTCTTACTCGTACAAAGTAAAACAAAGATGAAGTCAATTAACTCTAAAAGATCAAAGATATCATAATATTTCGAAATTCTGTCGAAAGGAATCAAAGTGTAAGTGGTGAATCGTGCATCAAAGAGAATCAAGATAATCACGCAATTCATGGAATATAATGCTAAGAAGCTAAGTGACGTCCCTTACCCCCCCCCCCACTTAATCGAAACATTGTCTCCAATGTGTAAGATGGAAAATAAAAATGAAAAGGAACTTAGCTTCGGTTAAGCGTGGAACAAAAGAAGAATCGGATCGTCTGACAAATCATCGGGCTCATGTAAATAATCCTTGAAGAATCTGCGCTAATATCTCAAACAAACCAAGAAGAATGGTGGTGACAAGAAACTGTATAATAAAATGGTGGCGGTAAAAGAGAAAACAAATAACTCCAAAACAAATTATGCCGACAAAATTATTATATTATAAAATTCCGCTACATCAACTAGATCGGAATGAAAAATAAAATAAAAACAAGAAAATGGAAAACAATAATAAAAAGAAAGAAAATCTAATCGTCATCAGAATAACCCTCCCAGTCATCTCTAGGCTCAAAACCGGGAGGTGGACCAGAACTGGAGGCAGCAGTGGTGGAAGAGGATGCTCTATGACGAGGGGCAGTCCTAGGTGGCGGGGTCGAGGAAGGTATGCCAAAGTAATCGATAATCCTATCCATCTTGCGGTGCAAACTCGCAGTCTCTCACGAGTGCTCCTAAAGCAAGGCTCTCTGAGTCCTCGGTGCTCTGTGTACCGGAGTACGCTCTCTTTCAGCTCGTCCAACCCATATTTGTACTCTTGAAACTGACTGCAAACTGATCATCGGCTCACGGTCTTCCCAATCATCAATGACGAGCATCTTCACCTCGTCCTCCAAAGCAAACATATCAATCATCGGCCCGTATGGTAACAGCTCACGCTCAGAAGCGGCAGCAAGCTCGTGGATACGGCTATGCATCAGTAGACCGATGTTGATTAGAGATCCCTGCTCTAGATAAAACATCAACTCCGCCCTCTTGGTGGTGACAGAGACCGTGTGCTTAGTCGGTAGAAGGCGAGCACAAACAAATCTATTTACCATCTTCCGGTCCCAGGATAACTCAATCTCTAGGAAGATGGTGGGGGCTCCAGCAGGATTGCGCTTCCATTGCACCCAAAAGCACTCAACAATCATGTTCATCCTCTCATGATCTTTAATATTTCTCGAGGATGTGTACTCATCCGGGCCCACCGGTGGATGTCTAACCCTAAAATGAGTGTTGATCCGCTCGATAGAGAAGTCAACCTTGATACCGTGAACCATAGCATATGTTGCTCCGAGGTTATGCGAAACATATGCATAGAATTCCCTTACCACCGTGGCGTTGAACCAGGCCGGTGCCTCAGCCATGTCCAATATATCTTGTGCTTGTAGGGCACCCGGCAAAATTGAACCGCAATCGTCCAGTTCTACCCCTCGTTCTCGAGCCACTGGTCTTGCATTCCAATGTCCTCAGAATGACTCGTAGATAGCTAAAGAATGGAATTGCTCAACCCTATCGATTAAGGGATTAACATCTCCATACACACTCTGATAACCACTAGGACGAACTGCTGAACATTGACGCTTAGGACCCATCCTGAATGAGTATAGGAACTGATCCTGAGGCTGTTTTTGAAAAATTACCCTCGGTAAACCGGAGATAGGGTGCGGTTTACCGGCCTGAAATTTTCTAATTTCTTTCCGGGACTGTGCTTCTGGTGATGGAAGAAGAAGATCTGCAACACTTCACTGTTGCAGCAACAATACAGATCAGCAACAGGGGTGGTGGATGTGGTGTTTAGGGTTTGGAAAAATGGAAGGAAATGGTTTGGTTATGATGGTGATATGGTGGTGATGGTGGCCGAATTAGATGGAGGAAGAAGAAATGGGAGAAGTTTGGTGATTTAGGAGAAAGTATTTGATAAGAATGATGAGATTGGTGATGAATGAGTGGTTTAAATAGGAAGAAATGAGTGAAGGTGGATGGATTTAGTAGGATAATGGGTAGAGAAGTTATTAGGGTGAGGAAATTGAGGAGGTGATTGATGGGATTGAGGTGGAGTTATGGTGGAGTGTGGGAAAGGATGAAAATTTTGAAAAGAGGGGAAAAAAGGTGGCGTTTCTACTGACTGACCGTATCTGGTGCAATGTGTGTCCTCCACATGTCTCTAAAAATTAAGCTTTAAGAGCTGACATTCAGAAATCTAAAAATCCACCCTCGGTAAACCGGAGGTAGCCTAGGTTTTACCGGGGGTACTTTTTCCCAGATTTTGCTTTCTGACTTCACTACACGCTATGCTCAACCTCTCTGTTCAATTCTGACCTCAAATTGATTAGATCTTCACTCTTCAATTGTTATTTAAACCTAACCTACTTCACTAGAATCCGCAACGAGTAAAAAAAACCTTTCCACAACCATTCGGTTTCAAGCCTAAGGGTGCGGTAGGATGAAAAAAAGCTCGTCCTTTCATCTGGCTACTTTTATTCATTCCTAATCTACCTAAGGGTTTAAAGAAAATAGTTCTAAGTGTATAGTCGCTAGCTTGACTTTCTTCAGATCTCCGATCATTCAAGGGTTGGAGCTTTAACTTGCCAAAATTTTGCTCCAGAGGCTTGTACCTTTAAAGAACCTTGTTGAGCTCTCTTCCTAGCACGCCTTTCTCTCTTAGATTGCATGCTATGTCTGCCTCTGTGTTGAGATTTAGACTTTGAACCCAAGGACTCCACGTTTTCCACTTTTAGCTCAACTCGTTCACTACGTAACACGGAAGGACTAGCTTCCGTGAGCATCTTTTCGTGGTCCTTCTTTTCTCTTTCTCTCAGCATTAGTTTCATAAATTCTTGCTCAACAGTTTCTACTACAACCTCTCTATTCTTATGCCCCTCTATTTCCATAATTTCCACCTTTCCTGAAGCATACGTCATCTTGCAACTTTCCGGTCTGTTTTCTAGGGGTTCTAAGATCTTAAAAGATACAACGTCATTATTCAATCTCAAAGTAATCTCCCCATTATAAAAATCCATAACCGCCCTACTTGTCGCTAAAAAGGGTCTCCCTAACAAAACTGGGGCACTTGGGTCTTCAGGTACATCTATGACCGTGAAGTCAATAGGATATGTGAACCCTCCTGCCTTAATCATACACTTCTTAAGCAGACCAACAGGCATATCTCTAGTTCTATCGACGAAGGTCCTGGTCCTGGTTTGATTCATTACGACCGGAAGCTTGATCTTTTGACAGAGGGAAAAAGGTAGAATGTTGCAACTCGAGCCAGAGTCGCAAAGACCTAATCCTACTGATATACCATTAACAAAAATCGGGAGTTTGAACGTGCCAGGGTCTCCTAACTTTACCACGGTGTCTGAGTCTGGGTAATCCTCAGGCTCAGAAAACATCGTGTCAGGATCCTCTTCTGGATCATCAGAATCATAATCCGAAGACGATATATCAATTAACTCACAAGGGAACTCACCTGGACGATACGTGCTATACTCCTTAAAGTTCTTTTCAAGCTCTTGCTTGATTGCTTCTTTCTCCTTTTCCAACCGTTTCTTTATAGCTTCATAATGATCTCTTGCTTCAGATCCAGGGTACATAGAAATCGGTGTGATGTTCAATATCGTTCTAGGCATATTGTTTGACTTGTTTGCTCTTTTTCAACTCTAATTTGATCGAATTTCTAAGGTGTTCTGATCTTCCTGCGAAAAGAGAAAATAAAACAAGGAAAGGGTTAGCAACTTCCGCTTCAGTTGGGTGTGATCCCAACTGTTGCGGACCTACTAACTAAAATCAACAGGGAATAACACAAAATAACATGAACTGTACATAAATTGATTTTTTAGGCCTCGGTAACCCGGGGGTTAGCCACGGTAAACCGGCCCTAAAATTTCTTTTTCAGGCAGTTTAACATGTGCAGGGTTGATACAGAATGACTCAAGACTCAAAATAAAATAAAATAAAATAAAAACGACTTCTTAATTAGAATTAAAACGTTTATATTTACAATTGGCCATTGTCCCCGGCAACGGCACCAAAAATCTTGATCGCGTGTAAGTCACTAACGTCGATATTACTAGCAAGAATACTAGGTACATCGTAGTATAGTAAATGCGAGTCAATGTCGATCCTACAGAGACAATGCAACTATAAGTATAAACTATTCTAACCTACTTAAGAAGCAGTATAGAAGCGGTCATTGGCCAACAATAACATTAAAGAAAACAAATACGGTATTCCTCTCCCTCTCCTCACCAATTTACTAACTTGGATTAGTTAATCGTTATGTTTACTCCCCCACATAATTTCCTTAGATTAATCACGAGCTTTCGTTTTAATTATCATTATCAGCTACGGGTGCAATTCCTACTCCTATCTACTCCGACAATGGCAGTAGACAATCTATAAGCAAGCTACCCTCCTTAATTGGTCCGTAATAGCCCATACACATAAAGAACTAGAAGTGCCGATATTGAGCGCTAACTCATACCGTTAACCCGCCTAGACAGCTGTCGACATTGACCAGCACGTTCCTATGGTCCATTCTAGACTATGTCCAAACTTAGCATTTCACTATTCGTGTTTCATGCCGCCACGATTACAATAAGCGATTGGCGGATCTAACCTCATCGTTAATTAAACATGTCGATCAACGTAGCTGTAATGAATCCCAGTTTTAGGTTTTCTAAATATTGCCTCGTAAACCGGTATAGACCGCCGGGTTACCGAGGTCAGCTTTTCTAATTTCTGGATCTGCATTGCTCCGATACAATTAAAATAAGTAAATTATGGGGTCTTTAAACTTGCAGATTAACTAAAACACATAAATACGAACAGATCTACCATATTGAAGACAATAAAAGAACGTTCAAAACTTCATACCTTCAACAATGAAGATCTAGCTCGATCTATTAAAGCTAGAGATGATAAAAGAAGGGAGGAAACCAGAAATAACTCTCCAAAGCTCAAGAAAACTTTATTGCATAATAATAATTATAATATATTCAAAGATATTCAAGATGTATGTAATAATCAGTTGATGCGGCCTTATATAGATACAATGACAGACTTAAGAGTCTCTAAAACCCTAACCGGCCTAGTTGAGGCGGCATAATCAATTTCGTGTCGAACAAGTCGCCGGTTTACCGGGCCTAGCCATCGGGTAACCGGGCCTACTTTTCCTCTCTTTCTTCAGCAGGCTTCTTCTTGGACTTAAATCACTTGGCCAAATGTACTTCTTTCGGTCCAGATTCATTCTCCGATGCTCCAGATCCGGTTCATCCTATAAATCTTGCAAAACGAGATAAAACAGTACCAAAACCTCGGGAAAATAGCATAGATGCAGAATTACGATCCTGGAAACACTCACATAGAATTTGACTATATTCTATATAAAACGAGCCTTTTTATCCTCTCTTGAGCATAATTCGGGATGGATAAAGGTATAATTATTGGTACCGTTTAGAGCCTACAACTAATGCTAAACCTTAAATTCACAATTGCCCCTAATTTAACAATTAAACCCTAAATTCACAATTGCACTTTAACTTAACAAATAAAAGCTAGAATAACCCTAGATTTTCAATGTTACCTAAAGAATCAAGATCAGTTAAACAATCTTACCCCTTCCATGGTTTTCTTTGTTTTTCAGTTCAAATGCACGGTGAAAGATTGTGAATTCAACCGAGATACAGAGAAGGACGATGAGAATCACATTTTTGCTTGATTCTCAATACTTCACAATGATCATCTGCAATGGGATGAAGAACGCAATGTTTTGGCGGGTAAAGGGTTGAAAAAAGTGAAATGCTTCTCTTAAGTCGTGTATGAAAAAAAAAAATTGATGGCCCTAATCTATTCTATACACGTGGCATTATCTGAAGCTATTACAGCAAAATTCACGCTAAAATCAACACGACAGACGATCCAGACCCCATCTATCATGGTGTTGGACATACTTGGTAGTGACAAGTTTAGTAAATATTAACATCACACAATATTTATTAAAGTTCAATCAACACTTTCAAGTATTTATTTACCTGTTAAAAAATATTGTATGTCGGTTTGTTTTTGTATTAATTAATCAAAAAAAATCGTCATAATTTGTATTTCCCTCCGAATTTGAATAGATTTGTGAGAAGACATGTTCTCAATTCGTTTGGTTAACCAATACTCCTATAAAAAATAGCAAAAAACAATACTTATTTAGATGATAATAATAGTGACTCCTTTTATAATTAAATGTCAATAAGGACATTTACACAATTTCATTAAGCTAGAAGTCCAGCTTAATATTTGATAAGTCATTAAGGACAAACACATTATTTTATACCTAAATTGCCCTTATTTCCCAAAAGATCAAATCACTTTCCTTCATCGTCTCATCGACGTAAATTTATGTGCGCCTAAATTTCTGTTCTGTCTCTTTTCCCTTCTTCCGTTGATATTTGAATCTGCAATTGATTCGAATCTTCGTTTCCGTCTTTCATCCAATTCGTAATCGGAAGACGCTTAATCGATTGCGGTTGTGTTTTGACAAAAAATTTGCTAGATTTTGGTGGAAAACGATTTATTCGATTGCGGTTGGGTTTTGACAAAAAAAAAATTGCTAGATTTTGAGCAAAATCGATTTATTCAAACGATTTGTTCAAGGCGCCCTCATTGCAGCAACGCTTTCGGCAAATTCCAGGGGTTAAGATTCAAGGCACAGAAGCAAGTCGCGCATTCGTTCAGATTTCATCTGTTTACCCTTTAGATGTTGTTGGTCACCAAGATGCATTACTTCAACATAGGCATGTGAACAATGTGAAAAATCTTGTTATTAAGTACTTGCCAATTGAGATAAACTGGTATTGAGAACTCAATGAGAAGTAGGTGATGCTAAAATTGATTATGGCATACCCCTTCTGAGATAGCCCTTGAGTTCAAGGGTTCGACTCTCAGAGATCGATTCCGGATGTAGTAGGGTTGATTGTGGCCCAGATCACAATTGCATAAAAGTCTATTCTGTGTCGTGACATATTCTTTTTCGTCTTGTTTTCAACTGTTAAAGAAATTTGACTGGAATTCACTTTGAACAACTTGTTGGAAAGAATTCTCATCATATTATTGAGGCCACCTTCAAAGATTTTGCTAGGGCCCTTCGGCATGAAACAAAATATGATTCACAGCGTCAAAGATGTGTTCCAAGGTGACATTTTTTTATTTCCTGGTGAAGTTAAATCAATTTCTCAAGATTTTGTTTTGAAGATTTACTTTTTATTTACAAGGGAATTCACAAAACATGTATGTTTTTTCATGTTTGCTAATTCAACCACCCTTTTTGTCTATGTGTTTGATGTTTATGTGCAGCTCAAAAGGAGTTCTATCAAGAACTTATATCTTAACATGCCCCAGAGCGTGTGGAATGGAATATTAAAAAGACATGGTATACATATCCATTTCCAATGGATCTCCTATTGATATTAATGATGTAATACCAGTCGAACGATTGTTGTTGTGTACTATTAGACATGCACAAATGAGAATCACAATGGCTAAGTTTGATAGAAATGTTTTTCTTGGATGCATGTATTCAATTATGGAGTTTATCTTGATAGCTGCATTCTTTCTTCCATAGCACGTGAAGGAGTTCTAAAATGTTTTTTTTTTTTCTGTTCTTCCCCTTTTTATTGAATCAATTATTGAACCACAAAAAGTGAATCAGAATGTTTTGAACTCAATTAAAAACAGTGAACTAGAGTGTTTTGAACTAAATTAAAAACAGTAAATTAGATTGTTTTGAACTCAATTAAAAACAGTGAATCAGAGTAATTTGCTAGTTACAACCAGTGAACTGAACTATAAACAGTGAACTGCAAACGGTGAACTACAAATAGTAAACTACAAAAAAGTGTTTGAGATGAACTAAAATAGTGAAATACAAAAAAAATGAACTATAAAAGTGAACTTGCAAAAGTCGATTGGGAAGAACAGAGTTCAAAGTGAACTCGCAAAAGTGGATTGGGAAGAATATAGTTCAGATCATGGTTGAGATGAACTAAAATAGTGAACTACACAAACAGTGAATTACAATAATAATGAACCACAAACAGTGAACCAAAGTATTTTAAACTCAGTTAATAACTGTGAACCAGAGTATTTTGCTAGCTAATAGTGAATAAGTAGATTGGAGGATCAGAGTTACGAAATAACATTGTAGTACTACATTGATACATTAGACCCAATCATGAAAGTGGAGAAGAACATGATGTCATGTATGCGTAGGTGTAAAACAGTGAACCAGAGAGTTTTGAGCTCAGTGTAAAATAGTGAACTAGAGTATATTTCTATCTAACCGTGAACCACAAACAGTGAACTACAAATATTGAATTACCTAAATGAACTCACAAAAAGGGACTCAAAAAGTGAACTAACAATAGTAAACTTCCAATTGTTAACCATAATAGTGAAACTACAATTATAAACGACTAAAATAGAACTTTGGTTTGGAGTGAATTAGTAATGTGAAGTAGGTGTGAAATAGTGAGCCAGAGTGTTTTAAACTCAAACAGTGAACTACAAAAGTGAACTCACAAAAATAGTGAACCACAAACACTGAATTACAATTGTAAACCCTAAAAGTGAACTCAAAAAGTGAACTAACAATAGTAAACTTCCAATTGTTAACTACAATTATAAACTCGTAAAAGTGAAATTTGGTTTGAAGTAAATTAGTTGTGAAATAAGTGTTAAACGGTGAACCAGAGTGTTTTGAACTCAATGAAAAACAGTGAACCAGAGTATTTTGCTAAAGTTAAGTCACAACATTTGTTGCAGCTGCAAAGGATTGGGAAGAATATAGTTGAGATGAACTAAAATAGTGAACTACAACAACAGTGAATTACAATAATATTGAACCACAAACAACGAACTACAAAAGTGAACTCGCGAAAAAAAAACTGAAAAAAGGAACTAATAATAGTAAACTTCCAACGGTTAACTACAATAGTGAAGTTCAATTATAAACTCGTAAAAGTGAACTTTCGTTTGAAATGAATTAGTAATGTGAAATATGTGTGAAACAGTGAGCCAGAGTGTTTTGAACTCAATGAAAAACATTGAACCAGAGTATTTTGCTAAAGCTAAGCCACAACCTTTTTTGCAGCTGCAATGGATTGGGAAGAATAGAGTTGAGATCATTGTTGAGATGAACTAAAATAGTGAACTACAACAACGGTGACTTAGAGTAACATTGTATTACTACATGAAACATTAGACTCAGTCATGAAAGTGAACTAGAGTGTTTTGAACTCAATGAAACAGTGAACCAGGGTGTTTTGAACTCAATGAAAACAATGAACCAAAGTATTTTGCTAGCTAATACTGAATAAGTATATTTAAAGATCGGAGTCACCCAATAACATTGTATTACTACATTGAAACATTAGACTCACTCATGAAAGTGGACAAGAACATGTTGTCATTTTTGCTTAGATGTGAAACAGTGAATCTTAGTGTTTTGAGCTCAATGTAAAACAGTGAACCAGAGTATATTGCTAGCTAACAGTGAACAAGTAGATTTAAGAATCAGAGTTGCCCAATAACAGCGAATTAGTACATTGAAACATGTTAATGATACTCTGGGTTAACCTTCATTGATAACACTTTCACATTCATAAGCTAGCTTTAGTTGAATCTTATATTGTTTACTACAATGTAGCTTCCACTGTTTGATATGATGCTTGAACGAAAAACCCAACCGAATTCTATAATAAGTACACTACATGGAAATATGTTTTTTTTTTCCCCAAGAGAACGAAAGAAGATACATAAGGAAGGCAAACCAAAAGATCAAAATCTAAACACCCAGCAAGGAAAGGAACCTTTCCATTGGGTTTCTGATCTAAGCTTAACTCCAAAAGAGGCCAACTTATGAGGTAATAAGGTATCTGATCTAGGTTTGTACAAAATTTCTGATAATCTTCTCAACTAATAGCTTGCTATCTTCAAAGAGGCATTTGCATGCCACCGGGTAATTTGCATCACCATAAATCCCATTTGTATGGACTTAGCAATCAGTAACAATACAAACATCCTAATCCCCTTTTAAGCATTCCAAAAGGACCCATCTCTGCAGTAGCCTCAACTGCAAGAGAAGAAACCAAATTACCACCTAGAGAAAACCAGGTCTCCAGAAGGTTGCCTCCAGCATAAAAAACAGCAGTACCAAGCCCTGTTTGAAAATTGTTTCACCAAGCTGCATCCACTTAAATAACAAAAATGAAGCGTGAAGTAAGATTATCAGCATTAGAGTCAAGGTTTCCCTCCAAAAGAGAATTTGCTGCCTACAAAAAGAAGGATCCGATAGCTTTGAAGTCCCAAATTTAACTTGCACTCTTGTGCTAGCTATGCTCACATTTCATCTTAAGCTGAGCCATACATATACTCAAGAAATCCAATGAGCAGACGGCCATTTCCCAAACCCTGTCTGCATCTGCAACAAAATTGAAATGAAAATATAAAAGCACTTCTTCAGAAACCTGACAATCCCACTGCCACCAAAAATAATGAAACACACACACTGAAGAAACCAGCAGAAGTCTTGAAAAAATGCAGTCTTCCAATGTATGCTCTCAAATTTTTACATAATTTTTATGCATGATGAACACAAGAATACCTGCATACTAATAACCCAATTTGAGCAATTGGCACCATAGATCCCACATTTGACACCATGTGTATGTAGGCAACCATATCAATAAGATAGTGAGCTTGCAGTACAAGAACTAAATTTAAGGTTAAGTTATAAACAAAAGACTAATGTTTTTGAGTGCAAGAAGAATCCAAGGAATGTATTTTTGGCATACAGAGGACACCTCTGTTTTTACAGATTTAGCTTCGAAATTAAGGAAATGCTATTGTCACAACATGTTTTTAAAGCTTGATAAATTCAACATGTCACTTAAAAAGAACCACAGCAACTACTGCAAACAGTTAATATCAGCTCAAAAAAACACAAATTGTAGCAGCTGGTATGCATAACAAGTTGCACATGCCACATGCATTAATAGATTTCCATGATTTAATTACCAAGTTCACCATAAAATGCTAGGCATTCCAAACATATTTGTTTGCCCTTTGCTATTGATCTATCAATAAATCAATTTTTCGAACTTTGTTATTTAAAAAACGGTTAAACCCTAACCGTGAGGGCCCCTCGCCCCCGATCCCACATGAATGCGATGAGAGGTTAATCAGGAGCCTAGAGCTTAGAGTCAAGGGCTGTCTTAGTTCCCCATCACTGAAGTTTTAGCCATCGGAAATCAACCCCTTTTACGGGAATCGAACCTCTGACCTCCAGCTTAGGGTCCGGATTGTCATTACAACACCTCAGCTCCTCACCACTAGGCCATATCCAGGGGATTCGAACTTTGTTATTTAACTTTCTAGCTAGAAGTCTAAGATGAGTCGGGGAAGTAATACTGTATAACTCTCATGTTCTCCCTAATTTTCTGATGTCCTGTATTAGAATTCCTAAGGGAGTGCTAAAAACTATTAATTGTAGCAGCTGGTATGTGTTAAAGCACAAGATAAAGATGATGTTCAAATTAGAGATATGATAGAGTTTATTTCAAATAAATTTTAAGTGATATTTATCTTTTAGTTTTATTATTAATTATATTTATTTTGAATTAGGTTTGTTATCCAATTTATCTCCTATATAAAGGAGGTTCAATGTATCTTTTTAATCAATCAATAAAACACCAGCATTTTCTTTATCGTTTGCGTATTCTGAAATTCTTTATGGTATCAGAGACGGGGCGAGGGATCTAACACCTTAACGGGTGCCTCGCCTGCCTTCTCTCCGCTTCTCATATATAAACCATCCAACTCTTCTTATCTCCTAATCAAAGACCAGTCCAACGAATCCAAAATCACCCATGCAAATACATATCAACCATGAATTGCTATCTGTCCACTAAACACTTTGGAAATCGCCAACCCTTCACCATGCAACAACTTTAATCCCAACATTTATTTTTATTTAATTTTTTCGTCCAGTTCTTTTTATTTTTGGTGTTTTATGGCAATAAATTACATATGCATCAATCTTTTTTTTGTCATATATTCTTTATCTAAACTTTGTTAGACAGATTCCCTCCGTCAACATTGCGAACAAGAGATCACAATTGCAGTCTGAGAGAATATTGAACCGACTTTTCGACAAAAAAAGAAAGAGCCACGGATCAAAAGCCAAGAGCCAGAGCCAAAAGAGCCAAGAGCCATGAGCTACAACCGTGGGTGTCAATAAGTCGTATCAAACTCTTCATTAACGGCAAACGTTGTCTCCAACCTCGACAACGTTTGAGGGAGGGTGTTAAAGCACAAGATAAAGATGATGTTCAAATTAGGGATATGATAGAGTTTATTTCAAATAAATTTTTAAGTGATATTTATCTTTTAGTTTTATTATTAATTATATTTATTTTGAATTAGGTTTGTTATCCAATTTATCTCCTATATAAAGGAGGTTCAATGTATCTTTTTAATCAATCAATAAAACACCAGCATTTTCTTTATCGTTTGCGTATTCTGAAATTCTTTAGTATGCAGGCAACCATATCAATAAGAAATCACACTCTGCGTGTTATGTTTGAGTGAGCTCTGATTTGAAGCAGATTTCTCTGAGAAATTCATAATTTTTTATCTTCAATTCAGAGATTCTTTTTCTCCGATTGCGATGGGGCTGAGCAGAGAAAAGTGAACTACTTCATGTTTACCAGGTGAACAACAGTAAAAATGAATGAGAAGATTAGGGCAACTACTTTGACAGATTTCAACCAGCCAAGCATGAAAGTTCGTTCTATCAAAAGAAAATAAATCAACTCAAATCATATGCATGTTATGGTAAACAATTTCTGATTGAGCTCTGATTTCAAGCGGATATCTGTGAGGAAATTTCCAATTTGAAGCCAATTTCGAATTGTAAGAATCAATAGATCTAAGAACGTAAAGAATTGATAGATGTTAAAGCCGATCGATCTGGTTCACTTTTTGTTGAACGAATTGCCCTTGAATTCACTGGCGGATCCAGCAATATATTTCAATGGTGTCACCGGAGTCTAAAACTACATCTTTTATCTAAAAGTCTAAAACTACATCTTTTATCTAAAAAAAAAATACCAGTGGGGTCACCGAAGTCTAAAACATCAATTTTTATCGACAAAATGACATTTTTTAACAACAAAACTACATAGTTTTAATACTTAAATTTTTTTTTCTATTTTTTAGAAATTGAGTGGGGTCACGTGACCCTCCCTTGGGTATGCTGGATCCGCCAGTGCTTGAATTGCGGTTGTGTTTGAAGCCGAACTTGTGTTTTTGGGTTTTTCAATTGGGATTTGGGTGAAGAACAGGTAAGAACGTATGAACTGCTATGACCGGTGTGATTTTTGGGTTTTCTATGAGAAGGTTAAAATGGTTCGTTCAGTTAATTGTTTTTTTGTCCTTATAGACTTAGGGAAATTTTATTATGGTTCTGGATCAATGATGACTTGGTGATCCAGGGTCAATAGAAAAATGACAAATAACACAAGGGCCCACCGTGTAAAATATAAATTCCATGTATTGACGTTTTTATCCTTCTTATAAGAGATTTCATTGATGGACAAGTATGACATGATGGTCCTGGACCACCATAAAACCACTGACTTATGTAATTATCTTTACCCTTAATGTCTGTTGAAATTATAACTGTGTCGTTGTAAGCATTTCTCCCTTGATTTTAATGATTTGCAGACAGAATATATTGGTACAATATTTAGGTAATGATATATTTGACCCAAATTAATACAATGTATCTAGACTATTCTACATCCTTAATACATTCTTCAAACATATGAAAATCATCCTTAAGGATGAGCTTTTATTGTATTTTTTATATATTCCACGAACATTTTGACCAAGCAAAATTCATATTCTCATCAATCTTTTTTATTCATGTTCCACTTCATTTTGACCAATAATAATAAAGGCACTGCTACAGCCACACCGCGCGTGTAAGTGCGCATCCAATATTATCGGTGATCTGATTGATTGATCGGTGTTAGATCATATTATAATATAGATCTAACACCGATCAATCAATGCAGATCATCCGATAATGCCAGATAATATGATCTAACACCGATCAACGGTGCAGATCACCGATGTGGCCGGATGTGGCGCACACGGGTGTGGCACTATCATTTCCGAATAATAAAATATATATAATATGAAAATCCTCTTTTCTTTTTCTTTTTTTTACGAAGAATCTGAAAATCATCTCTTAACGATGGAATTTGACCAGTTAACCCTCACACACAAGAAAGGATATATGAAATGAAATGACATATCACCACACGTCAAACAGCCGTAAAATGACAATAACAACCGCGTTTTATATATATATATGTCCTTTTCCGACTTTTCCACGTTGGCAAAGTTGTCATTATCATCACCGCTTGCTCTTCCTATACCCCTTGTATAAAACCGAGGCCTCCGGGGCTGGGATTGCTATCTCTTGCATTGAGGTTTTTGAGGATAGTGTCGGCCGGAAAGATATCATCAGAATAATTAAAAAAGTTTAAGCTTTTTGTTCAGTATTTTCGAGGGTTTAATGGCTTCAACAACAGAAGAGGGCCAGGTGATCTCCATTCACAACGTTGACGAGTGGAAAGCCAATTTCATCAGTGGAAAGGAATCCAATAAATTGGTAAGTTGTAATTAAAGGTTGCATATCATTTAATTTTTACTTTATTTTTTGTTTCAATGTCTGCGCATAGTCTGAGTAACTTGGGTTTTGATGCCGATGCTTTGCACCTGTAAACCCCAAAAGATATATCGAATTAAAAAAAAAAGCCCTTAAATTTCGTCTGGTTTTTAGGGTTGACGGATTTTTACAGATTGAGTACATGGACTATGGTTCTGTTTTGCCTGAGTATTTATACATCATTATTTGTTTTTTTGTGTGATTTTAATGGATTTGCTAAATTGCTGCTTTCGAACGTTTATCAATGGTTCTGGCAGATTAAGGCCTGCAAATTTTTTCTTGTGATCATTTGTTTCCTTGTTTAACTGGGTTGAATCCAAATGATGTTTATGAAATATTTCTTTTTTTGTGTTCCTTAATTCCTTGATTGGTGAGTTTTTCAATTTGTTCCTCTATCAAGCACTATTGACCTACTTTGATTGGACCAGATGGAAGAAGCTTGTTTGTATTTGGGCTGCTTCTTGTTATTTTGGTTAGTTTACTACTGTCCTCTTATGAGGTGTTTCTCCCTCCACTGCTTCTTCCCCAATCCCTACCTTGGGGGTGTTAGCCGAGGTTCGCGTTTGTGAGCTGGTTGAGTTTGATCTTGTTTAATCTCGAACATTTCTTTTGGATATGATTTGATTTATTTCTTTTGGATATGATTTGAAATCAATCATGAATATCAATCTCAATCATTCTCAAGCATGAATTATGTTTGACTTGAACGGTTTACTTTTTTTAATCTTTGTTTAATTAGTGTAAACAGTGCAATATGAAAGTCAATTATCGTACTTGACAATTTATGAAAGCACGATGTGCTACAAGTTGAAGAAATCATTTTTCTTGCTTTGACCTTGGCTTGAGTTAAAAGGTTCTTGTGATTGTGTTTTAGTTCAATATTCATATGAAGTTCTTGCTTGAACTCGAATTTGAAAAAATCGATAGTCTACTCGAATGGATAAGTTTTATACTTGGATCATTTAAACCACTATCCCTATACCCCTGTTCTGTCATTCTGGGACTTCATGATTCCTTGTATTTTCCTATTGGTGTCTGTTCGCTTGTGATTCATGCCATACTTTGAATTGGAATCCCAGTTGAGATTCGTATATGGTTCCTCTAGATAGCCTTGATGATGTACACAAAACATGTGCAGTTGATTGTTGAATGATTATTATGGCAGACTGATTCCTAATATGCATTTCCTTTTGGTTGGTCTCTCATAGGTTGTGGTGGATTTTACCGCTTCTTGGTGCGGACCTTGCCGTTTCATTGCACCAATTCTGGCTGAGCTCGCCAAAAAGCTGCATCATGTCATATTTCTGAAAGTTGATGTTGATGAAGTCAGGGTATGTATTACTGTTTTCCATAACGTGATAATTTCGTGTGTGTGTATGTTTTTATTTCGTTGCTAATTTGGTGCTGATTTTGCAGCCTGTGGCTGAAGAATACCAGGTGGAGGCAATGCCGACTTTCCTTTTCCTGAAGGAGGGTAATGTTGTGGACAGGTTTGTGGGTGCAAATAAGGATGGACTTATTAAGAAAATTAACGAGCTTTCTGCTGCTCCTACTACTACTACCGCAACTGCATAGACACTGTTCTATATGCATTTATGGTTTTAATGTCTGTGTTTAGACCCTCTTTGTCTGTGTACTTAAGTATTGTATTCTACGTTTCCTTGGTACTGTCTTTGACATATTTCTAAGTGTTTGTGGTTAGAATAATGTACTTTTCTGAAGTTTTTTATATGTAATAATCGTGTGATTTGTGATTTACAATTGTTGGTTATATACACACTATACTTACAGGCCATCACACTGGATCAACTTTCCAGAAGTGGATTATTAACTTAGGATTAGACTTTCTGAAGGTTGATTCGGTGAGGCGTATTGGGAAACTTACTGTGGTCCAAGACTCCCTTTATGAAAGATGAATATGCGCTATGCTTAAAAGCTTATTTATGCGCAATGTTCATGTCTGCTGCAACTTGTTCACTCGAAGAGACGGGCATATTATGGAGTTCTTGTGACTTGTGCCCACAGTGGAGAATCATGTTCTCTTCCTTTTCCATTTGGGTGGGTTAATATTCATAGCATGATGATTATTCCCCACAATCCTTCACATTCTCATTATCAAGTTGATTACGAATCTAACATAGTGTCCCATCCTGCTCAAAAAACATAGTGTCCCATAGAGATTTTTTAAGGCTTCAATCTAATGGTATCAACTTCATCATGAATTCTTTGGCCCAAGAACCAAGATTTGAACACAAAAACAATTACAAAAGTTAATAAGAAAATGAAAAACATAAATTACAAACACTAGAAAAAAAAGAAAAAAAAAAAGGATAAAAAATTGAGCAACCAAAATTTGAACTCAAAACCTTAATGTAAGTAATTAGGCACTTTACAAACTGGCCTACAAGGATAGTTTAGTTAAAAAAGTTCGAAATAATTTACATACACAGTGTTAATATTATTAGAGGGGTATAATACTATGTCTTTGGGTAAACCAAAAACATGCCCGGTCATTTAATTATGATTTTAAGCCTGTTTATATTTATCCCAATACTTATAAACCCAAAGTCCACTATATATCATTCCCGGTTGATGGCCCGTTTCCCACCAAAAGCCTGGTTGTCGCGTTACCTATTATACCCGTATTCCTTAAATCACATTATGGGATCTTTAAGGTCCAAAGTCCAAACTATAACTAGCGGGAGTGAATGGTTTTTGACACTAATCCTCAATGTATGAGGTTAGATCAAAGATCAAGTGGCTAAATACGGAAATTACGAATATATAACATTTTTTTAGATCTTAATCCTACTTAATACAAGTCCAATGACGTATAGATCAAACCAATTAAGTCAGATAAGGAATGCAATGATAGGTTTGATCGGAATGCATTAGCACTTGTGGAACTGGTGAACTTCTGACGTAAGATTCTTGAATGTGCTTAGATCATACCCGCTTCATTTTTTTATCAATCACTTTTGGTATAAACACACAGACTAAGAAAGTGATTAATGTGTATGAAATATGGTATGAAATGACAAGATTGTCCTTCTCTTTTCATTTGACTATTCTTTCCTTGTCACCAAATATTGTCATATAGATTATTGAGTTAACTTCTTATCTTCTCAAATCTCAAACATTAAAAACTTTTATCTTAAAAAGTGCGTTTCCCTTGCCTTCCATCCAACTTCAGTTTTGATTTTTTATTTACAGTCAACTTTTCTTTTCATTTTGGCAGCCTACCAAATTCTCCCTTCCTGGCTTTTGCGATCCCCCTGCTATTGTTAAATATATATATATATATATATATATATATATATATATATATATATATATATATATATATATATATTTTTTTTTTTCATTTCTAATCTTTATGGATATTGGAAATCAAAACACCTTTTTTCTTATTCATTCTAATTAAGATGAGTATAAGAGGGAAAATTTTATAATACAACCATTGTATTGTATGATGGTTGTACCAAGTGACAACCATTCATTCTAACCTCTCACACATGATAAAAATGTATTATATGAAAGAGAGTAAAAACGAATGGCTCTAAAGTATGTCATTTGGTACAATCTTCCTACAACTGTTGTACCATAAAACCTCTCGTTTAAGAGTGAAAATAAGTAATAAATGTTGTATTGATAATCTAGAAGACCGATAAATGTAACTAAAATCATTTTTCAAAAGTGATAGATAAAAAACGCAGGGAGTACAATATTGCAATAAACAATCACAACAGTCAAGTAACAAGATTAAAGTGTAGAAAGTAGAGAACACAAGGGTTATACAAAATCCATCAAAGATGTATAAATTACCACCATCCAGTTAATCATGGAGTACCAAGTGTGACATTGGATTTGAATCTCCCTTCAGTGGGTTTTCTTTTATTCAAATAGATATCGGGTTACACAAAGAGTTAAAACTTTAAGCAAACACCAAGCCACATCCTGGTCAACAAGAAAATGCCAGACTTCACCCAAACAATCTCTTAGATGCAATGACTTAAATTTCAAAAAGTCTTTCAAGTCCAAAACGATTATGTGGTGTATTGAGCTGAATTTACACTGGGCACTCGCAGCATAAGCCCTATATGGTGCTCTATCCCTAAAATGAAGATAAAAAATAGAGTTTGCCTCAAATATCATCCACAGCAGAGTCCCTATCCCTATTTATTTTTAGGGATATGAACAGTGCATCTCTACTTGTGGAGATGCACTATTCACGCCCTAAACATATTTAATTATTAAAAATTATAGGGATAGGGATAGGGATGCTGCTGGAGTGAAATAATAAATATTTAATGTGTATACATAGGGTTGTGAGGTAGAATATGTACTATTTAATATTATTTGAAATGTTTAGAGGTAAGAATATGGATGCTGTTGGGGGGTTTTTGAATTGAAATATTGTAAAATAGGGATATGTATTATTTTAGGGATAAAATTTAGGGATTCTGCTGGGAGTGCCAACTTGCTTGTGAATCTCAACATGGTACTCTAAAAACAAAAAAATGTTGTAAGGGCATTCATAGCAGAAACCCTATATGGTGCCCTATCTCTAAAATGAAGATAAAAAATAGAATTTACCCCAAATAGCCCCTACAACAGAGACTATATCCCTATTTATTTTTAGGGATATGAACAGTGCATCCCCACATTTGAGGATGCACTATTCACGTCCCCAAACATATTTAATTATAAAAAATGATAGGGATAAGGATAGGGATGCCGCTGGAGTGAAATAATAAATATTTAATGTGTATGGATAGAGTTGTGAAGTAGAATATATATTATTCAATAGTATTTGAAATGTTATAAGGATAATGATAGAGATGCTGTTGTGGAGTGTTTTTGAATTGGAATGTTGTAAAATAGAGATATGTAGTATTTTAGGGATAAAATTTGGTGCATCTGCTACTAATGCCCTAAGCATCCGCAAATCCACAAGCCAGTTTATAACACAACTGTCAAATCAACACTGATAAATAAAAACCTTGTCACTAAATCTCAACCAGAACTGAATGATATACGGAGTATAAGCCTAATTCAGACTTGAGAGAAGATGAAACAAAACCTTAGCTTTGGCAAAAGTATCAATAGTCTTCTACGATCTCAATATAAGCCCTTTTATAGGCATAAAGTGACAGCAGCCTCAATTAGTAAATAGCCATTGCATTTAAAAATTAAGTTCGATCATATTTCCAGTCGTTTGAAGCCAATGAAAATTACTCCCTTCTTCCTCTATTTGTCAAGATATTTCTGATAAAGATTTGAGCTCAACAGGACCAGCAATCAATCGTAGGACAGAGAAGCTGATCAAATCAATTAAAGACTTATTAATCATTTGAGTCCATTGGATCATATTTGATCTTGTGGTTCTATTTGTGGGCATAAAGGCTGATCGATTAATTAAGGTAATTATACCATAATTAATGTGCACAAGTGCATCAAACTTGTATCACATGAATCATGAAGTCAATTAGATCAAACAATGTATGATATGCTTCTTGATGAAGTTCTTGATGTCTTCATGATTTTTGTCTTTGATCTTGCAATGTAGCTTGATAAAATGTTGTAAGACACTTGTATAATATATGTATTAGATCAATAAAGCTTTGTTCCTTGTAGTGTAAGTGATACATATCATTTGGCATTAGTATACGATGAATTATATAGATACAATATCAATTATGAGAGGATTTTGATCTTAATTTAATGAGGGAAATACTTCTTTTAATGACATGAATAAGAATATCATATTAGATCAAGCCCTAATACATACAACCAGGGACGGACCCAAGTAGAGAAGGGAGTCAGTGTCATCACTGAGAGCAATTGTAATGACTTTAAAATGGAAGTCATTTAATACGACTCAGTCAGGATGTAGGCTATATTTTTCTTGTGTAGTACTCCCTCCGTTTTTATATATATGTCGCAGAGAAAAGAATCACACAGATTAAGAAAGTAATTAATATGTGTATCGGAAATGTATTTTTTTATTGGAGATGTAAATATTTTGTTGGTAAAGGAAAAAAAAAATAATAAATGCTGCATTGGAAATGTAAAATGACAGATAAATAAAAAAATGACAAAACCTAAAATGTGACAGATAAAAAAAACGGAGGGAGTAATAGCTTCAAAATAGATTTTAAAATTTTTGACTTCACCTAGATGGACATCTATATATAGATGTCAATCTAGACTCCCATCCAGTTTAAACAAAAATATTTGACTGGCTAAAAGTTTAAACAAGTCAATTTTTATAGGCATTTTTTTTTATGTTCACGTCAATTTTTTCCTTTTTATTTTATTTTTTAGTTTAGATTTTGTTTCAATATTTGATTTTTTTTTTTAATTTATGATTAAGCTACTACGTGGATTGACTTGATTCACAGTACCATTGACATCTATTTGGTGGTTCCATAAAAAATAGACTCCATAATTTCAAAATGCCACTACAATTTGAGATCTGTAAAACGTTGTAGTTATGTTGGTAAAAGAATGTAAAAACATTATTAATGTCCCAAAGTGATTTTCAAATTTGTTTCGATATCTTTTAAAAAAAATTCCGAGTTCACCACTATATGTAACTAATATAGACGTGCATTTTCCGTTTAGTTCTTATATATCGAAAATCCAACGTCTCGAATTTCGTTTCGGTATATATTTGTCAAGCAACAACTTAATTAATTCAAATAATAAATGACAATGTTTTTTTGGCAATTCCGATTAGTTGGGTTTTTCTTTTCAAAGACTAAACATTTAAGAAGTGCATTACTAATTTACTATACCATTTTTTCGAACTTATGCAGGTTTTTTTTTCTTCTTTTTCCACTTTATCCCACAACAATTGTTTTCATAACACTCAATAATTTGACATCATAATCGTAATTATGAAATTAAAGCAAGATGGGGACTACAATATTTATATAAATAGAAGACGTACCAACCATGTTCGACGACCTATTATTAATTGTACATGTAGGCCTTTTTATGTCTATCAGACATAGACCCTATCCAATTATTTGTGTCTCCTTAATTATGATTTATTATTTCCTAAGATTAAAAAGGATCTAACAACCCTTCAAAAAAAAAAAAAAAAAATAAAAAAATCTAACAAACCACCGCTAACTCATTTGATTTTATAGTTGTCGGAGAGTAGTATTAATAATGTTGTGCCCGGAAAGCATTCGCATCAATATCTATGACCATTTTTTGGGTAAAAAAAAACTTTGAACATTTTTTCTATATACAAACTCAAACACTTTAATTCTTGCTTTACATAATTTCTATAAAGATTTAATTGTATCCGAATCTCTATTATACAATCATAAAACATAAGACATATTATTATTATTATTATAATTATTATTGAGACTCCTAATTAATGAGTTGATAGAAGATCCATATAACGTAATACTTGTGTAACATAAATAATTATAATCATAAACACATATAGTGAATAATATATATTGAAATGATAATATATATTTTATTGAGAGTCATAACATGTTAACAGAAAATTATTATATATACGCTCAATCTAAAAGATAGTGTTTGTAAAATACGTTCCAAAATCACATCATTTTGATTTATTAGGTTTTTGTTTTGAAATTAATATCATTTTTCTTGTACATAAATTTTAGAATGGTTTTAGTCCAAATCATATTGATGTCCAAATCAATAGTAATAAATAAATTTAAGGTGGATGTCTATCTATCTGTAGAAAAAAAAAAAACCACCAATCACATTATTTAAAAATGATGATATAGTTGTTTTTTTTTCTTAATCCACGACCATCGTAAAATCATTATGGGTCGCATGATCTGATTCACATTTGCTAGGAATTTGCAATGAAACCACCAAGAAGTATATGGGAGCATGCAATCACATTAGTATGTCATCTTGGAGCGCGTATATTTACTAACATCCTACACATTTTAAGCCCATTTTTTCTTCTTTCAACTTTTTAAAAGAAGAATGGGAAGTATATTCATAATAGGGAATGAGGAGAATGACATAAATATTTCATCAATTGAGTAAAAGGGCAGTTTTTAAAACTTTTGCGTAAAGCGACAAAACTATTTATTCATCACAAAATTCAATTGTGTTGAAATTCACCAATTTAAGTATATGGGAGCATGCAATCACATTTTCAAAATATGTCATCTTGGAGCGCGTATATTTACTAACATCCTACATTTCATTTTAAGCCCATTTTAAAATTATCTTCTTTCAACTTTTGTCAAATTCTTAAAAATATTTGGGAATCCCTATTTTCCATCATAATATGAGTCGCAACTTAGAATACACAATTAAGAAATTTGGAATTAAATTAAGTAAAGATAAACTTTCACATGCTAAATCTCTTCAAATGTTTTTTTTAGGGGCTCTTCAAATGTGAATTAATAGACATGTTATCATTGATTTTCACATCAATTGTTCGTTCAAGTTAGAGAAAAAGATTGAAAGACGTGATCATAAAGCCTTTTTTTTTTTTTTTTTTTTTTTTTTTTTTTTTTTTTTTTTTGCATCCATTGAACTTGAGAGCGAGATACACAAAGTAGAATCAACACCTTTCCTTAAAACAAGATACGTGCGATATGTTTTTCTTTAATTCTCCAACAATAAGGGGCATAGTAACAATTACCTCAATATCGTTAGATAGCATCATGATGATGATGGTCGTCCCTTAAGCAATGCCCCACAAAGCCATGGTCTGAGCCATACAAAAATAATTGAAATATAGTTTATTTTATATGTGTTGGAGATGATGGACATAAGAGCATACCATGAGCTCGGCCAATCACTTAGCAGCTGTGGCGGACCCAGAATCAGGGACGGAGCCAGAAATTTTTGTTCGGGTGGGCTTAGAATTTTTTTTTTCGAAGTTATTTATATGGCATAATTTTCTAAAAAAGAATATAATTTATTTATATTTTATGATGTATTTTTTTTTACTTCCCGCACCACACTACAAACGTTGATTCCAATATCAATTCATCGGATCTATGTTACTCACAAGTGACATTTCCGTAGCCATAACGTGAGTGTCGTCATTGACGCTGTGTTTTAAACGTCGGGTACCACTCACGTTAAATTCATTAAAAATAAGGAAAATTCTATTTCAAGCACCACGTTTTTACTTCACTTGACACCCTTATATACTTCAGACATTCTTAAAATTACTGTTAGCACCACCATAATGTTTTTATTATTTTTGTACAACATAACGTTTGTGTCACTGACGTTTATTTTCAGTACGGGCGTCACTGACACCGACGTTGATTTTCAATACCAACATCAGTGACACTGATATTATAGTTATAAATGTATCATCGGTGAAAAATGTCAGACCACTAACGTTTTCAACGAAACAAAACGTCATTGGCACTGATGCGCGTACGTGGTGCCGAAAAAGCATTTTGTTGGTGGTGGTGAAATAAATGAAAATAATAAATAAAATTAAAAAATGTGTCAATATATAGTAAATTCGTGGTACCGATAGAAGCCGCCAAAAATAATTGTGGTGCTTGAAATAATGTATTGAGTGTTTGAAACGATCGTGGTATTGGAAATAAAAGTTTGATGTCAATGTAACCATTTTTTTGTTGTAACAAATACTTTTAGTGGCTCAGGTTAGGTGGGGTCTATAAGGCTAATTATCTAGTGGACTGATGAGTTAATGGGCTGAACATACATACTATATAGAAAAAAATAAAAAGGGTCGGGTGGGCTTAGCCCCTCAAATTTATCATACTTAAGTTCCGCCCTTGCCTCGAATATTTTTTCAATGCAATCGTAAATATTTAATACACTAAATAATTTTTTTTCATTGGGTTCGAAATATTTTTCTATAGTAAAATGTAGAGTATTTTTATTTTTAGCGGGGTCCATGGACCCCCCTATCATACACGTAGATCCGCCCCTGCTTAGCAGATTAGCTCATTGGATGTATTAGACAAAATCTTCTTAGATTCTTGTGTGTTATTTTGTTGCCGTCTACATTATGTTTGTTATGAATTTTTTAGCAAACGTGGCTATTTAGAGTGGTGTAACTGTACCCTCTTGTTCATTTCGATGAAATCCATCTAAAGAATCTTTTCTCTAAGTTGGTATCAGAGCCAACGGGTGGAAATGTCCAGCGGTCCTCCACCGTCAGCACCACTCTCATGGTGGCTGCACCAACAAACACAACCCCAACCTCAACAAATGTCACCAGCTCAACCCAAGCAAGTGTTGTCACACAAGCTTCTCACTACTCAGCTAGACTCTCTTCTTTCACTACATTCCCAACTCATTCAAGCGCATCCATACCTTCTCCTACACTCATAAGACTCTTTCCTTCTATGTTTTCTCTAACGATGTTGCCTCACCCAACGTCACTATTTGGTGGCAATTTTAACCAGACATGCAATGTAAAATTGGACTTGCCGATTGCTTGGATCCATGAATGAATAGGCTCTCACAGAAGTTGTTGGATGCTCAACAGTTTCAGAGGTATGACATACACTTGAAGCTATGTTCAATTGTCAGGATCAATCCAGAATCTTGGAGTTCAAAGATGACCTAAATAAAACTGAGAAGGGTTCAAGGTCTATGGCCGATTATCAGTCATTAATGAAAAGTTATGTTGCCAACCTTGTTGTTGGGTGTCATATCCCTAATTCTGAGCTTGTCCTAGTTACTCATGTTGGTCTAACTAAGGATTATGAGTCGGTTAATGTTAATATCACTTCCAGGGTTATCTCTTTTACTTGACCAAAAGTTCAGTCTCAACTTCTGACTCATGAAAGGCTTATATTCAGATTTAGTTCTTCAGCTGTCTCCGTTGATCTGGGTGCGCCAATGGCAAATGCTGCATGTACTTGACCAAATGCAAGAAAGGGAAGTACTATACCACCGCTGAGCCATGGATCTTCCGGAAGATGAAGACCTTTCAATTCTAATCAGAATAGGGGGTGAAGAGGCAAAGACAGGGGTCATAAAAGAGGAAGTAACAACACTGGACCTTGATTAACCTGCCAAATCTGCCAGAAACCTGGGCATATAGCCACTGCTTGCTTGCATCATTTTGAATCAGATTAAGTGGCCCATCCTCTACTTTGTCAACTTTAAAAAAAAGTCTCTGCATATATGGCCTCAACTAACACTAACTATCTTTATTAAGGTGCCACTAACCGCATAACAACCGATTTAAACAACTTGAGTCTCAAAACCTTATATGATGGCTCAAAAACCTTGGTGATTGGAAATGGCAAGACAATTTGCATAGCTGATCACATATATTCAAGTGTTTTGTCACTTTTCCTTACATCACACGCTCCATCTTTTCGATCAATATTCTTCAAGTCCCTGATATAGCTAAGAATCTCTTGAGCATATCCCAATTGATATCAAATACTGATATTATTATTGAATTCTCTAAGAAATTGTGTTGTGTTAAGGACAAAGCCACAAAGATTACCATGTTCGAAAGATGCTTTAAGGATGGATCATACCAAGTCCAAAACACTTCCAAGACAGTGTCTTCGGCCAAAGAGATATCCTTACTCCAAAGCCAGCCTCAAGTCTGATTCTAGTACTAGTTTTAGTGTTGTAGTTCCTTTTGATGTGTTATCCAAAGGGATATTAGAACTTTGGCATAGAAGACTAAGTCATCCTAATGTAAAGATTTTATACTCATTCATGAAATTTATTAATGTTTCAGTGAATGAAAAACATTCTTTTTATGAAGGATGTCAATATGGAAAATTACATTCAATTCCATTTCCCAGTGTTGCAAAAGTTACCACACAACTTCTACAACTAGTTCACACTGATTTTTGGGGTCCATCCCTGTAAGATTTGTTAGAGGATATATGTACTATATTCACTTTTTGATGATTATATCTTTTTTACTTGGATTTATCCTTTAAAACATAAGTCATATGTTATCAGTGCTTTCCTTCAATTTGAGAATTTTGTTGAAAATTAATTAGATCTTAAGATCAAACAAGTCTAGTTTGACTAGGGAGGAGAATACATAATCTTTGAAACTAGATTTAAGGAGTTTGGAATATCCTTTAGATATCATTGTCCTCACACACATGAACAAAATAGTAAAGCTGAAAAAACAACATAGACATATCACTGAAATAGGTCTGACCCTTCTAGCCTTGGTTGGAATGCTTCTTAAACTTTGGTGGTAGAGTTTTCAGTATCATATCTATCTCATTAAC
This sequence comes from Gentiana macrophylla, assembly GCA_026214975.1. NCBI lineage: Eukaryota > Viridiplantae > Streptophyta > Magnoliopsida > Gentianales > Gentianaceae > Gentiana > Gentiana macrophylla. The sequence goes on along the minus strand of CM047805.1, from coordinate 127,860,713 downwards.
AATCTCCGAACACCAGGTCTTCTCATGATATATCCTTTTGAGAAACTCTACCACAGTCCCTAGACAATTCCATGTACGGAGTTTTTGGTTGTGCTTATTATCATTTGATTAGACCATATCACACTCATAAATTCCAATTCCACACTCAAAATATACTTATGTTGGCATCAGTCCTTGTCACAAGGGATATCTGTGTCTCGATTCTTCAAGAAATATTTATATTCACTAGGAATGTCTCATTTGATGAACACACCTTCCCCTACAAAACCATGAAAGAACCTACATCTCCTACACCATATCTAGTCCAAATTTCGAAATCAACTTACCTCCTACTAGCTTTGGTACAACATCTTCCAAATTTTATCTCTCAAATGTCCCTGAACAACCATATGCTTTTAGCACTGTTAACACTCCAACACCTTCCTCCCTTAGTATTCTTTCTCCTGCTCCTACACCATCTGCTCATGTACCATCACTCTTTGGCACACCATCTACTTATTGAGATCAGGGTTCACTTGATCTCTTTTCTTCAAATTCTACTCACTGTTCAGCGTCACCTACTTCCTCTCGGTCCTTTTTTACCTACTCACCATAAGCAAACTACCAAGAGAGGTATATTCAAACTTAAAAGCTTTCTAGCCTTTGATAAGCTGGAATTCTTACCAACCATGAAATATGAGTAATAAGACCTCATTGACAATCACACACGAATGTTAGTTCCACCACATCCATCTCAAAATCTTGTTGGAAGCAAATGGGTGTATAAACTCAAGATTAAAACTGATGGAACCATCCTAAGCACAAGGCAAGACTAGTGGCTAAGAGGTTCCACCAACAGGCTGGTATAGATTACAGTGAAACATTTAGTCTTATTGCAAAATCATCCGCAATTTAAGTTGTTTTCGGTGTTTTTGTCTCATTGAATTAACCTGTTTAGCAGGTTGATACGAACAATGCATTCTTAAATGAGAGGTTAAAAGAGTCTATCTACATGCCGCAGTTAGAGGGATTTGTTCATTCAGCTAAACCTCGATATATGTGTCATCTTAAGGAGACTTTGTATAGACTCAATCTCAGTTACTGAGGTTGGTATTTGTTCAATCAATATCTGACATTTCCTTGTTTATGTTTCATTAAAGGTTTGTTGTTCTGTATGTGTTGATTTATGTTGATGACTTCATCATAACTGAAAATTCTGAGTCTTCTATCAAGAAAGTTGTTGTTCTGCTAACAACAGATTTCCACTTAAATATCTTGGCCCTTTGTCTAATTTTCTGGGAATGGAGGTGTATATGGACTCTACTGAACTAGTTTTTTTCCTCGAAGTAGTATACTTTGCAACTTCTTCATAAATTGGACATGGACCACCATAAACCATGTCCTACACCCATGGTTACTGGGAAATTATTATGACCTAATGATGGACCACCTCTGTCAAATCCTACACAATACAAAAGTGTTGTTGGTACCGCACAATATCCCACATTTACCAGGCCAGGTATCTCTTTTGTAGTGAACACATTAAGTCAATTTATTCATGTTCAAACATAAGAACACTAAAAGGCTTTCAAAAGGGTGCTCATGTATATTTAATGGACTATTCATTATGATTTACACTTAAAGGCCTTAGCTAGTGTCAGATTGATAGTCTTCTTAGATGCATATTTGAGCGTGATCCTTATGACAGAAAATCTGTTGCTGCTTATTGTGTTTTCAAGGGGTCATCTTAGTACCTGGTCCTCCAAGAAACAACCTGTTGTATCCGAGTCAAACACATAATCAGAGTACTGTCCCCTAACCCATCTCACTACTGAGCTCGTTGTTAGGTGTAGTGCCCGAAGACAATTTGTGTAATTGTTTTTAACAATGGATGATGATTTTATCTCACCTTATTACTTGCTTTGTGCTTGTAAATAATACATCACAAACCCTAAGTATATCAAGATGTAACCGCTTAACTCAAAGTGTATGGCATGCACGTGAGGATTGAGTTAGTGGTGATATACTTAAATCTGTTAGTCCGTGGTGAACTTAATCGAGTTTAGGGTCTCTTGATTAAAACACCAATAATGCGCCTAACACCTTAGGTGTGATAGTCTTATCCGGATCTGCCGGTAGAGGGTACCTACGCGGGGCATTTATATATGATGGCATTCATATAGTAATCGACCGATTTAATCTGAATTTCTCGGTATAATTCCGTAATCGAGGAATCTTATTAAATCATTAGATGATCATATATGGATCAACCTTAATCTCGAGGTGATCACGCGATCTCGCTTGTCCCGGGTAGTGTTTGATGTGTTAGTTACGGTTCACTTTAATATGTGTTCCAAGCCACTTCTCATTGGCACTATCTCCGGATGAGTGAGTAGTTCTGATTTTCACGGACATGGAATCCATTCCTTCCTCGCGAAAGTAGAGAGACAAATCCCTTATTTGTTAGCCCTAAGAAAGTGATCGATCCTGGAGTTCACATTTGACTAATTAGCTACTAGTCGATATGTGTGCTAATTGATCATCGAGGGTTAATGGTAAATAAGGATAAGATATTCTCGAAGTCGGGTTCACGGAGACTTCCCACCGTAATGGACAATCTATGGAGGTTAATCCGTATGTAGTGATTATATCAATGGACGCTTATTCACTCTATGGGTTGAGTATAAGTATACATCTATAATCGGTAGAGTTCAGCTGGTTTATGGTGGCGTAATCCCGGAATTAATAATTAATGTACTTATTCTGCTCGATGAATAATTAATTATTGAGCTACTTGGTTATAGTCCCATTGGTCCCCCGCATGGCGTTCACACGTAATTCGAATGATATTCTTGTTATTTGAGCTCGAGAATAATTAATTGGTCGGGCCAATTAATTGATATGCATGAATATTATTTAGTTGGGCTAAATAATATAATACACATAAAAGACATTTTATGCGCTTTTAAACCCTAGGTGGTGGCGCCATACTTCATTAAATGCAAGATTTGATTTTCTTGTGTGATTAATGATTAATAAAAGATGATTTATTTGTAATTGATTGATTGATTAATCACAATCTTTTATAAATGGAATTATCCTTTATTGTGATTTCTTTTTATTATTTATTTAATTAATTAGAAACTTGAGGCTAAGGATTTACTCTCCTATATAAAGAGAGTTCTTCCAAGACATATGTGACTTGAAAATTTCGCCCACTCATTAAAAAGAGAGAAAAATTTGTTTCTCTTGTCTGGGTTTTAGAGGAAGAAAAACGGTGTTGCATATCAAGGAGGTTCGTTTATCAAGCAGGGTGTCCACCAACCGCCGTTTGGAGAACACATCGGAAGATCAAGGCTTCTCTTCCCGTTATTGGTAACATGATCTTAAACCCCCTTGTAGTAGTTTAAGTCCTTTAATTATGTGTTTTGATATATAAATCGTGATTCATCCGCTGTGCGTAGATCTAATTCGTTTAGATCTAAGAACCTGCATCCTTTCATGTGGTATCAGAGAAAGGTTCCACGATTTATATAGTTATAATCGTAATTAAACGACTTAAAGGAGTGGAATTGCATGTAGGTAAATCTTATTTATTGTTTTATGCATTGATAGTGATAAATTGTTATGGTTGAAGAGATGGATTGGGGTTGGCATCATTTACCCGTTAGATCTATTGTAAACTCATATAAACGATGAAAATTTCGTTTACATGAGTATAGGAAATTATGTAATTTATTTTTATTGCAAGTTTAATTTCCAGAAAATAGATCTGTACAGTCGCTGTTTAGTTTTTTCGTTTTTTCCGTTGTTTGAGCCGTTAAAACGAAGATCTCTCCGGTCAGAATCAAGATTGGAAGTTGATAAACAATCCCACAAAATTTGGCATCGATCAGAGTCCGTTTGGATGTCCGTTCGTTGATGAGAAGAGGCAGCTGTAACAGAAAAACACAGGATTCACAGAAACCCTACCTGTGACTTCCTCGAATTTCTGGGAGAGTTTGGACCGTTGAAACGCAAATCCAACCGGTAAGATCGATAAATATGGAGTTTGTGACGTAGGATAAAAATTTCAGCTCGATCGGGATTCATCTAGATTCCCAATCGGCCTCGGGAAGTCATTGATGTGCTGCTGTAAAAGTCAGATTCAGCAGCAAATTGGGCGGCTCACTGGAGAAAATTGACAAGTCAAAGCTCCGATCCAACCGTCCATATTGAAGCCAAAGGAGTGAGGAACAGATCTGGAAAGTTTCGTCCCGATCCGAGTTCGTTTGATATGCCGATCGTCGAAGATTATAAACAGCTGCAGATTAGGGTTTTAATTTATTTTCGAATAGATTAGTTACGGGGTGCAATCGGTCCATCTCGCTGTTTATTTTCCGCACTAGTATACATGTGTAGATTGTATGAGTAGAACTGAAAATTGCCATGACATGCATCATATCATGAATTCCACTCCATATGCATACATGTAGAAATTAATTGAGGAATTAGTTAGGCATGTATAAAACACACGATTAGTTTTAATTAATTGTTTGATATTAATTAGAAACTAATTAGGTAAAACCGAGAAACACGGTTTTTTTCAATCGTCGAGGTTGGGTGATGGATTCTCGGTGAATCCCACTCACGAAAGCATAAGGAGTAAAATCCGAAACCTCGTGGTTAAGGTGTTGGATTCTCGGTGAATTCCACCTTACCTAAGACGAGATTATGTTTTTGTTCCGTAGTGTCTACGTGAATGTTTGATGTTTAAGGATTGGATAATCACGGGCAAACAGGTTCGAAAGTGGTTTAACCACGGTTGGGTGGTCAACAGTAGCTACGGCTCAATCGACTTCACCCTCCACGTGTGGCGTTTGCACGGGGGTCTGGCAATACTGAGCCATCCGAAGAGCCACTACGGCTCAACGGAGCTCTCCTAGCCTTGACCCGTCCGGCGGCCACATATGTTCTAACGAATAGGTCGGGTGGGCTAGCCCACATAACCGACAACATTCGGGCCTATGATTTATTGTTCCTTAATGTAACATCAAGTCCAAAAACGTGATCGATGAAACCCACCACTTTTTCAAAATATTGAGTGGGAGCGAGAGAGGCGACAAATGACCCCACGGCCTCTACTGCTGACACAAGCAACGTGAGAGAATGGTGACGCCTCGTGCCGGTTTTGATTTCGGCCCCCTAAGGAAGGCCTTCACCGGTATCAAAATTCAAGGCTTGGTCTCCGAAAAGATAGGATTTTGGGTACTCGCTGAGTCACTGACCGACCCTAAGGCGGCACACTCGGGGTCTATCTAAAAATCTGAGACAGTAGGTCACACTCATAAAGGGTATTTTTGGTAGTACCTTGGCTGAAAAAGGAAAGGTGATTGACGATCACAAATGAGATGTTCGATTCTCAAGTTGATCTTCAATATTAATCGAAACCTCTTTGACCTACCCTAAGGCGGCACTGAGGTGAGAGATTAAGTCCTTGGAACGGTAGGATAGACTATAAGTACTTAGTTTATGTTCCTAAAATTTATTAGTAGTGTATGATTTGGATTTATCTTCTGTCAATTTTATTTACAACTATTTATATCTCTCTGGGTGCTAGACGCTTGTGTAAAATTGACTAGTAATGACTTCGTTAAAAAGTGGTAAGTAACTAGAACGTTGTAATTATTGATCTTACATGCGATTAATTTTTCGGAAGAGATATTTCTCTTGAGCCTTCAAGACTTAAGTGACGTAAATAGTATGTCACTGCATTGTCACTCGTGTTGAACGAGAGACAACGATAGTTAGTTTGAAAGATGATTGGGACGATAAAATTCTTCTAGTGAATTTTAATTGTGTAGTGTCTACACGAGAAATTTTCTAATAGAAAATTGGAGAATCATCGCTTAAAGTGTCGCTAGTTAGGCGGTATTTGGAACCAATAAACTAGTGGGAGCTTTTATCTCGTTGTTTTTCTAATTTCTAATTTATTAGAAAATTAGTCCCACTGGTAACGCTTTCATTAGACATCCCACGCTTCACGAGTAGTGTCTACTCAATTGAACTGCTAGTTCAAGACTATTTCCTTTTAAGGAAAGTTAAGAATGGGAAAGAATGTCTATAAGTGTTAATCATCTTAATCAAGTTTTGAGGCTAAACCGAAACATTAATTAAAGAAAGTATAGGATAAGGAAAGTGATTTCGGATCACTTAACCAATGAATCCTTAGCGACTTTCTTAAACCGAGTAACTTGACTCGGTAGCTTAGTTCTTTGGAAGAACAAGAAAGCTGTGCATTAACGATTAATAGAGTAACAACGGGCAGTAATTTCAGCTAGAATAGTGGGAGTGATATAAGGAAATGAATTACGGATTCTATCCTTGAATATCACAGAAAAATTTATTTTTCTGTTTACAGATTCGTTGAAACAATTGGATTCACTTTCAACTCGATATAATGTTGCCTCATAGAAAGTGAGTATGACATTTGTAGTACGAATCCAAGACTCGGACTTTTGTTTGATAAAGTCAGAACCACTAAGAAAAGCTGAATAAGTATAACACATCTAAAACTATTAAAGGTAAAAGGTTTCCGTATTAAGATAAACGACCCTTCAATATCTATTAATTAGTGCATATATCCTAGAGATAAGACCTGACGACTGGCTAAGGGTGATTCCTATCTCCCAGTCTGGGAACACTATCTCAAAGGAACAATGACTAAGTTTCCTTTCAATCGGGAGAGGGTAATAGATTTGAAGAGGTAACATAGCTTGTTCATAATGACCTTCGGGGTCTAATGAGATATACAAGCTAGCGGGAGATTTTGAGTGGTGACATTTTGTCTGATAACTACTCGAAACGCGATTTAGTTTATCAAAAGAATACGAGGAGGAGTCTCTGATTTTAGCAGAGAATAGAGTATTCCATGCTCAGAAGTAGGCTATAGCATAGTCTTGGGACTGATGCTCGGCCCGCCTTCCTAGTGGAATGTTTCTCACCGAGGAAGAAACCATGACTTGCCTCGATATAGTTATTAATGTGCTACAATACATCGTTAAACTCGATTAAGATAATTGGTTGCAAAATAACGGTTAACATTATTATGTAAACCGAGAAGTCTACATAGAAGATGCCAGTGAATTTATGGATAATGAGTGAATTCGGTTCACACCACTTCCATAAATGTAGGCATTTAGCATTTAATGCTTGAAGGTAGGATCGAGATTTTGCGCGATACGTTCGATTGTGACTGTCGTGAAATATCTTAATGAGACGAGTGAAGGTTGATTATAAGATTCTTGAGATCGTAAAGTGACAGTTGAATGTCACAAGCCTTCGATAGAATCTATAAGTAACAACCTTAAACCTTGGAGTACGGTTACCCAAAGGTAGTTACTATCGATTTAATCGGACCACGCCCAACATCGGTTGTTGGTGATTACATTGATAAATACTACTAGATCGGATGTCAATACACCACGCAGCGGTGGGAGTATGGTTTAACCATTGACCCATTGTGGTTTTGTGGACTTTACGGTCTCTTTGGGGTGATTGATAACCTATGGCTCTTAGTGGGTCAGTATAGGATTCTCGATCATAGAGGTTGGTTTGACACCTTTTAACCTCGTAAATGGAGTTTTTGTACTCCGCTTTGTTCGATCTATTGTAGAACCACCCGAGTGTCTCAGCCCCCAGTGGGAGCAATTGGATCTACATAGAAAAGAGACGAATGAATAGGAAAGTTTAAACTTTCAAAGCAAAGTTGAGTGGTATAGGGGTGATTCCCGACAAGTAGAGAGTTAACTGCACCTTGAACTCTCTCACCACTCGGTCTTGCTAGATTTCGTTAGAAAACAGAAAAATGGGGTGATTCCCCGAGACTTTCTTGCCGAACAACGGAATCAATTCATTCGTAATGTATGGTTTTAGCTAAGAATGAATAAAAGATTCGTTACAAAGCGTAAGATAGGGTGATTCCCTAATACCTTTTGCGAGACTAACGATATCTTAATTTATTCAGAAAGAACCATTGGTAGGAAGCCTGCCATGGCTTATATCCTTTGTGGATTTAAGAGAACCTCTCGGTCATTTAAAAGTCACATGTTTTAAAATATGTGGACTTGACCAAAATATTGATAAGTTTTTTCGTAGACTAGATATCAATATTGGTAAAGTAGTAGCATTAGTGTTCATAAATGATAACACTAAAACGGTTGGAAACAACATGTGTGTGCTATCTGAAGTCAGAAACTGACACGCCAAGATTCTCTGGATGAGAGAATTGGACTATGTTCTAAGAATCTGATTCGGTCAAATTCACGAGAATGAGTCATTGGCTATCCCACCGATCTTATTGAATAAGATGATTATGCATATATGGTTGCAAAAGATTTATCGAGAGTTTTCCTACCCTACCTCTCGTGAATGATTCTCCAAATCTTCGGATAAAGAGAAAATGGGATAGTAGTCTCTCCGGATAAGGGCAAGTCACTTAACACGAGTCAATTGCAATCAAATCTCGGATTCGAGCATTGAATAGCGGTTTAGTACGTCCTCAAGTATCTTTAGAGAACGAGGAATCATATGCTTGTATATTCAGGTGCAAACTTGAATATGGTTGACTACACTGATTCTGACTTGTAGTCAGATTAAGGATGATCATTAAGTTGATCTCGGGCTCAGTGTTTACTCATAGTGCTTAGAATTTCCTTTTTGGTCCGAAGTAATTCCGGTGTCCGATAAGCCGATATCACTTCATCGTGAAAACAAGTGAAGAGATAGCTTAGAAGGATCTTCGACTCACTTTAGAGGTCAAAAGCATATTGAGGGAGAGTACCGCTGATTGGAAGGACCGACAACGTTTCAATCCTAAAGATCGCCTCTCGAGTCGACAACCTAACTAATCGAGTGTACCAAGTCGAGTGCTTGGAGGGTACGGCATTGATGGATATCTCTCATCCGCTTTTAGAGCAAGTGTAGTGAGAGTGTTGTGAATAAGATGAGAAAGGGTGTGCTCTAAAACAATCGTTGCTTGTCATTTCGTGCAAGTGGAGATTGTTAGGTGTAGTGCCGAAAGACAATTTGTGTAATTGTTTTTAACAATGGATGATGATTTTATCTCACCTTATTACTTGCTTTGTGCTTGTAAATAATACACTAATCTTGCAAACCCTAAGTATATCAAGATGTAACCGCTTAACTCGGTGTATGGCATGCACGTGAGGATTGAGTTAGTGGTGATATACTTAAATCATTAGTCCGTGGTGAACTTAATCGAGTTTAGGGTCTCTTGATTAAAACACCAATAATGCGCCTGAACACCTTAGGGTGTGATAGTCTTATCCGGACTTGTCGATGAGGGTACCTACGTGGGGCATTTATATATGATGGCATTCATATAGTATTGGACCGATTTAATCTGAATTTCTCGGTATAATTCCGTAATCGAGGAATCTTATTAAATCATTAGATGATCATATATGGATCAACCTTAATCTGAGGTGATCACGGGATGTCTTTGCTTGTCCCGGGTAGTGTTTGATGTGTTAGTTACGGTTCACTTTAATATGTGTTCCAAGCCACTTCTCATTGGCACTATCTCCGCATTTGAGTGAGTAGTTCGATTTTCACAGACATGGAATCCATTCCTTCCTCGGAAGTAGAGAGACAGTCCCCTTATTTGTTAGCCCTAAGAAAGTGATCGATCCTGGGAGTTCACATTTGACTAATTAGCTACTAGTCAGATATGCGTGCTAATTGATCATTAGGGGGTTAATGGTAAATAAGGATAAGATATTCTGAGTCGGGTTCACGGAGACTTCCCACTCAGAATGGACAGTCTATGGAGGGTTAATCCGTATGTAGTGATTATATCAATGGACGCTTATTCACTCTATGGGTTGAGTATAAGTATACATCTATAATCGGTAGAGTTCGATTTGGGTTTATGGTGGCGTAATCCGGAATTAATAATTAATGTACTTATTCGCTCGATGAATAATTAATTATTGAGCTACTTGGTTATAGTCCATGGTCCCCGATGTGGCTTCAGTAATTGGAATGATATTCTTGTTATTTGAGCCTCGAGAAATAATTAATTGGTGGCCAATTAATTGATATGCATGAATATTATTTAGTTGGGCTAAATAATATAATACACATAAAAGACATTTTATGTGGGCTTTTAAACCTGGGTGGCGCCTCATACTTCATTAAATGCAAGATTTGATTTTCTTGTGTGATTAATGATTAATAAAAGATGATTTATTTGTAATTGATTGATTGATTAATCACAATCTTTTATAAATGGAATTATCCTTTATTGTGATTTCTTTTTAATTATTTATTTAATTAATTAGAAACTTGGAGGCTAAGGATTTACTCTCCTATATAAAGAGAGTTCTTCCAAGACATATGTGACTTGAAAATTTCGCCCCACTCATTAAAAAGAGAGAAAAAATTTGTTTCTCTTGTCTAGGGTTTTAGAGGAAGAAAAACTTGGAGTTTTTCTTCGTGTTGCATATCAAGGAGGTTCGTTTATCAAGAAGGGTGTCCACCAACCGCCGTTTGGAGAACACATCGGAAGATCAAGGCTTCTCTTCCCGTTATTGGTAACATGATCTTAAACCCCCTTGTAGTAGTTTAAGTCCTTTAATTATGTGTTTTGATATATAAATCGTGATTCATCCGCTGTGCGTAGATCTAATTCGTTTAGATCTAAGAACCTGCATCCTTTCATGTGGTATCAGAGAAATGTTCCACGATTTATATAGTCATAATCGTAATTAAACGACTTAAAGGAGTGGAAGTATATGCAATTCCATTATATGATTTTAACATCACAACATATTCAATAAAAAACACACGGAGGGCAAGAAATTACACCATTAAAACATAGACAGATTTTGAAATTATTTTTAACACAAATAAAATTTATTTTATTATACGAGCTGCATGTATTTTATAGAATAAGAAAATATCACATAACAAATTATCAAAACAATGTCATTATCATTCTCCCTTCAGCAATACAAATTAGCCACTGATATGGGTCAAAATTATGCTTAGTCGAAAATAACCGTTGACTATATATGACCTGAAAGGTAACGTTTCATAGGCTTCTTTGAGAACCTCCAAACCCTTCTCAAGCATCCAAGCAGGGACGGAACCAGGAATTGGAGATCGGGTGTGCTAATAGACTATATATATTTGTATGGTCAGGTGGGGTGGATTAAGAAAACTAGCTGTCTTGGATTGAATTATATAAGGTTTTTGGTGTACCGAAATTAAAATCCGGGTGGGCTGCGCCCACCCAAGTCTTCCCTTTGGGTCCGTCCATGCATCCAAGGTCACTGACCTTGTTCAAACCAATGACAACCGGAAAGCATCCACTAGGATTCAACTTTCTCAACACCCATCGACTCATCTATAAATACAACATTTCATCCTCAAAGGTTGGTCATAATCAACAAACTACACTAAATCAATGTTAACCGGTCGAAACTCATAAAGCTTGAAAAACGCAAAAATAAGAAAACTGAGACCTTAGGGCAATCTAGAGTTCTATTTATAGGTTCTTTCAGACTCAAGGTCGGTTTTCCCTTTCTTTTGCAAGAAACAAAAACTTAATAAGATAATAAAAAAGAAAAGCAATTTCGAAAAAACATAACTACCCATAGTAGAAAGTGAAGGATTTTCACTACACTAAAACAATGTATAATACATCGTGTATCATGTGTCATAATTATTATACACAATATCATTACATTATACATCCAGTGTAATATCTTAATGCCTCATAATAATTCCAGTTATAATAATATTAATACCACTTGCATTATATTAACGGAAAGATTTTGTGTAATATTCCGATTTTCGAGAAATGACAGACGTGTCATTTTGCGAAAACAAAATATTATTATTTCTTTTCTTTTATTGGAGTTAAGTTTATGTGGTAAATATGTATATCTATACTTGAAATTTGTACATATATTTAATTAAGGAAAATGCTGATTTAAGGGTAATTAAGGAAAGGGGGTTTAATTGGGAATATGTATTTAAGGAAAAATATAACCAGTTATTCCCATAACCTAAAAGTTTTCAGAAAAGTTTCTACGTTCTCTTCTCTGCGCCATTGAGAAGGAGACAAAGGCTAGGAGAGTTCATCACAAATTCTAAAGCGTTACCGAACCGTTTTCAGATCATACTAGAGATTTGGAACCGTCGTGAGAAGGACATCGTTTGGATATCAAGCTTTTGGGAGTTGCTGCAGATTTTTGAGGCTGTTGGATTTGCTTGCAAACACGTAAGCAAAATTGGTGGATGCAGGAAACACTGAGATGGCCAATCTGTAGGAGAAAGCATTTTAATAATTTTGTTGTGCTTGTCTGATGATTTTATCACTGAAGTTGCTAAAGAGGATTCAGCAGCAGGGCTGTGGCGGAAGCTTGAGAGTCTGTATATGACAAAGTCGTTGACCAACGAGTTGTTGATGAAGCAACGTCTGTTCAGTTTAAAGATGCATGAAGGAATGCCTCTTAGAGATCATCTAGAAAAGCTGAACACAATATTGCTTGATTAAAGGAGTATTGGTGATAAAATCGAAGATGATGATGCAGCTCTAATTTTGTTAGTATCACTACCAGCATCATATGAGAATTTTGTGCAGTCTTTTGTTGTTGGGAGAGCAGTGTCATTGGAGGATGTTAGGGCATCTCTCCATAATCAAGAGCTAAGGCATAATGTAGCTAGCACAGGTACAGACAATCAGGCTGCTGGTTTGGTTGCTAGTAGCAGTTGCAAAGGGATTGCAAATTTGATCTGAATCCGGAGTGTTGGCAATCAGGTGGAGCTTCAGGTCCATACTCAGCTGAGTCTGCAAACTCTGCTGAGAATAGTCAACACTAATTTGACACTTGGTTGTGCATCTGAACCTGAAGAATCAGGAGCTGAATCTGGTGGAACCAAAATCTGGGGTCGGCTGAGTGAAGGTCTGTTGATCTAGTACCAGCTGAGTGAAAGTCAGCCGAGAGTGGAATGTTCAAGTCTGGGAAGTCTGCTGAAAAAAGTCAGTTGATTCCATCTGTCAGCAGGGTGGTGTCTGCTGAATCTATTGAACATGTCTATGCTGGTTCTACATCTGTGTCTGGAAGCCTCAACTGAGTGAAGTCAGCTGAGTGTCTGGTGAACACATCTGAATTAGAGTCTCATCTAATCTGGGAGATTCTTGCCTGAGGTGGACTTCTCATCTAGAGGAGTCTAACCTAAAGTCTATTGTGTTCACATCTGGTCAGCTCCAAATTTGAATCTGAATTGGCAATCTGTTTGGTTGAAGTTGAATCTGAAGAACTCAGTTGAGTGTCCTCAACTGAGGTGATTACATCTGAATCTGGTAATCACATCATGTCTGTTCATCAAGTCTGGATTTGTTGATCACATCTGTGTTAGGAAATCTACGCAGGAACGCAGTGGAATTCAAAATTTATTTCCTTTTAACCAGGATCGACTTCGTTTAAGCAACAAACATATTAAGTTAGTATATGGTGATTACCTTGCTTGATCTGAAAGATCAACGCTTTGACCGTCCAAGGAGAATAGTGGTGCACGGAGCCGCCTAAGCATTCGGCCTCTACCGCTAGACCACACGAACAAACCGCCAGAATCCACCATGGATTGCTACCAAAAAAACTCGGTTGCTAGAACGACATTTTCTCTCCCTCAGAACTCTCTCTAGGAAGCTCTCTTATTTTCCACAAGAACTATCAGTTTCTTGGAATTGTGATGTGCAAAAGATTTTGACAGTACCCACCTCCTAGTTATAATGTAGGTGGCGCCCCAATGTAGAGTAGATAGGAAGAAAACATTTTACTAGTAAAATAAGGAAAATAGATTTGATTGATTTATCTCATTTAATTTAATATCTCATATTAAATATTTCCAAGATATTGTCAATGTCTAATATTGACTATCTTTATCTTATTACCATAAATCTATTTTTCATAAATCAATTAATATCTAATATTAATATATGGTAATCTCATTAATTAAATTGCATAATCCAAGTGTATCATATACACTCAAGACCTGCGCCCCATATAGCCACAAATTGACATCCGGAATATTCTTTAATTAATATAATGCTGTTATTAATTAATTTGCAAAATACATGTGTATCAATATACACAAATAATTTCGAAATTCATATACATTATATGTTTATTTAATTAATCAACATAATTAATATCATGTATTTAATTTATTCATAATAAATAAATACCACCATATTAATTTACCACTATATAGTCGAGATAAACTTTTCTTATTTGGTTATCGCTATAACCGCATTTTAATCCGCCTAGACGTTCTTTTGTGTGTGACCCGATAGGCTTCCGAATATGTTGGCCGTAGGAATAAAGTGCAATTACGAAAATGCCCTTCATACCTAACGATCATGGATAGCGTCTAGCAACACGTCCACGACCCCCAATCATCGGAAGAGTCAAATGCAATGACTACTACCTTTCATGTGAAACGGTTACCGGGTAAATAGAATCCTATCGCTGTAATAATATCCATACGGTCGTACGTCGAGTGTCAAACATCAATGACTGTATCTTATAATCTAGATATCCTACTCTCTCGAAGTAACATATTACTTCCGCATGGCAAAGACTTTCGAGAATAAGACATTCCTTATAAGAAGACCCTTTCGGATATTCACTCCTAATAATAGGATACGCGATTTCCGGACGAGCAACATGAATCCTATGCATGCTTCAGTATCACAGCCAATCACTACCGCATGATCGCCCCATGGCTAAGAGAAACCTTAATAGTGTCAAAGTATGACAATCCACACCGTGATGTCACGAAGACTCCGGTCTTAGGATAATTACACAACCGCCACATAGTGCGACACTTAATAAAGTAAGTGGGTCAGTCTAACGTACGCATTCTCTAATACACGTCCACATACAGTCCTAGTGTCTCAACACTTCGATAGACGAGATCTATCCCTATCTTCAATAAGATAGAAGACATCTAATACGTGCTACTCTAATCGTACTATTAATGTCCTGTTTAATAGCACATACGACTGGAGACATTTAAGTATCAAACCTTTTGAAGTGAGTCGAGATCTCATCAACCATAATCACTATCATGGTTTCTCTCTTACAGTTTGACACTAAGGACATTATCATATATACAATCACAAATTGGTTCATATAGATATACAGAATATATAATAACATTAAAGCCATTTATCATATGTATAAATATAAAGAAATAGTATAAATGACCCGACCCAGTCGGATCCGGTCCAACCCAATTGGGTATAGGACACTATTTCAAAAATCTCTCACTTGGCCTAAAACCAATCACTCGTACACATAAGACCAAGTTGAAACACAAGAATCTCATGCAAGATAATTTCGAAAGGTAGGTAACTCTTTACCAATCACATCTCTATGTAATTCTCAGTGGTTGACTAGTCAACTCTTTGACGATACACATCACTATGTGTTAGTCAACCCCTTGTCTCTAAAATTATACGGTCCTGACGGTGGCCAATCACCATACAATTTTAGTCAAGTCATAACCCAATATTCACGAGATCTCATATGATCATATCTCAATAACGACGATATACCCGAGGTAGGTCAACTCTTGGCGGTGGTCGATTAGTTGGATCCGAACAAGGGCTCTTCACCGTCGTTATAATATTGAGAGACAATATTTCGACTTGATTTTTGTTGTGGAAGTATTTATGTAAATTAATTCACTTAATTAATTTTAATCATGGTCTCATCAAATATATCTATCTCTACAGACATACATCCTACACATTCATCTAGATCGTGTCTAGTCATGCATCTATCGTATCGTATAAAACAAATACATGCACAAAATAGATAATTACGTAAAGTAACAGGTGTGATCATGGACTTTTCCTAAGTACGGTTTCGAATACAAACTGACGAAACCGTGGCTCACAATCTAAGGGTAGTTGCAACCGTCAATAGTATCTTTAATGCGCCATCTCCAATGGGATCTTTATTCGTCTTTCTTTGGTCTCCGTCTTCTGCTCCATTCTTGATACATAAAATCTATCTAATGAATTTATACACCCGCCGCACACGGGAGGGGGGGGGGGAGTTAACGAGAATGGGATAATACATAAAATAAACTAGGTCACGTTCTTCATAACGGCCCAGGATAATTTTTAAACCAATAGAAAATAAATCATTCACATCTATCCAATCGGTCCAGTCTATGATCAATCGGGGTCCATATAATCATATTATATCTAGCATATCTAATCCATACAATAAAAATCTTAAGAAAAAGATAAATACAAAAATTACCAACTTGCATCTTAATTAATCGATTAACGTTTAATCAATTAAATATTTTTTTCCAATCAATTAACTAATAACATTTAATTAATTAAATAATTTTAATCGAAATAAAATTAACTGTTAATTTTAAACGATTTTAATTTTAATTTTAATCAATCAGAAACATTCCAAAAATAAATCAAAATTAAAATTAAATCTCTTTTTTCCTTTCCTTTTGATTCCAAATCAAAAGATATGCATTTGGATTCCAAAACCAAAAGTCACCAACCTAGGCCCTTTATAAAATCAAAATTTTGAAAACGGCATATGCCTACGCCTTTTCCAAAATCAAATATTTTGAAAAGGACCTAGGCCTACTCCAAACATAACTTGGAAAGACCAATATTATTTAACGCCATGCGGCATCCCAATGATCCAAACTATTTGAACCACTAGTTAACCACATTACATCAACTAAATAAAAGGATATCAATCACAACTATGAACAATATTGAACCACAAATACACAAAACAAAAATTTTGGAGATCCACCACCTTTGACGATCCAACGCCGCCGCGTGGAAGTCGCCCGCCCGCCGCCGCGACCAAATTACCGATGGTGGTGCCTCCGCCAGTCGGCCGAGAACCACCTGATCTCGTTTTTTTTCTTCTTTTCGTGTATCATTTTGCGAATAAAAAATCTTTAATCTTTTAATTACGTGATATAAACGATAAAATCAACTAGACCAAATTACCTAATGCTTATTGCTTAAGCTCGAAGCTCGTTCGGATACCAATGTTAGGAAATCTACGCGGGAACACAGCAGAATTAAAATTTTATTTCCTTTTAACCAGGATCGACTTCGTTTAAGAAACAAACATATTAAGTTAGTAAACGGTGATTACCTTGCTTGATCTAAAAGATCGACACTTTTACCGTCCAAGGAGAGTAGTGGTGCACGGAGCCGCCCAAACGTTCGGCCTCTACCGCTAGTCCACATGAACAGCCGGCCAGAATCCACCAAGGATTGCTACTAGAAAAGCTCGGTTGCTAGACCGACCCCTTCTCTCTCTCAGAACTCTCTCCAGGAAACTCTCTTATTTTTAACAAGAACTATCAGTTTCTTGGAATTGCGATGTGCAAAAGAGTTTGACACCCACCTCATATTTATAATGAAGGCGGCGCCCCAATGTAAAGTTGAGAGGAAGAAAATCTTTTACTAGTAAAATAAGGAAAAATAGATTTGATTGATTTATTTAATTTAATTTAATATCTCATATTAAATATTTCCAAGATATTGTCAATATCTAATATTGACTATCTTTATCTTATTACCATAAATCTATTTTTCATAAATCAATTAATATCTAATATTAATCGATGGTAATCTCATTAATTAAATTGTACAATCCAAGTGTATCATATACACTCAAGACCTGCGCCCCATATAGCCATAAATTGGCATCCAAAATATTCTTTAATTAATATAATGCTATGATTAAATAATTTGCAAAACACATGTGTATCAATATACACAATTATTTCGACATACATATACATTATGTATATTTAATTAATCAACATAATTAACATCAAGTATTTAATTTATTCATAATAAATAAATACCACCATTTTAATTTACCACTATTACACTTTATTGTCGAGATAAACTTTCTTTATTTAGTTATCGCTATAACCGCATTTTAATTCGGCTATACGTTCATATGTGTGTGACCCGATAGGCTTCCGAATATGTTAGTCGTAGGCACAAAGTGCAATTACGAAAATGCCCTTCATACCTAACGATCAAGGATAGCATCTAGCAACACGTCCACGACCACCGATCATCGGAAGAGTCAAACGCAATGACTACTACCTTTCATGTGAAACGGTTACCGTGTAAATAGAATCATATCGCTGTAATAATATCCATACGGTCGTACGTCGAGTGTCAAACATCAACGACTGTATCTTATAATCTGCATATCCTACTTTCTCGAAGTAACATATTACTTCCGCTTTGCAAAGACTTTTGGGAATAAGACATTCTTTATAAGAAGGCCCTTTCGGATATTCAATCCTAATAATAGGATACGCGATTTCCGGACGAGCAACATGAATCCTACGCATGCTTCATTAACACACCCAATCACTACAGCATAATCACCCTATGGCTAGGGGAAACCTCAATAGTGTCAAAGTATGACAATCCACACCGTGATGTCACGACGGCTCCGGTCTTAGGATAATCACACAACCGCCACATAGTGCAACACTTAATAAAGTAAGTGGGTCAGTCTAACATACGCATTCTCTAATGCACGTCCACGTATAGTCCAAGTGTCTCAACACTTTGATAGATGAGATCTATCCCTATCATCAATAAGATAGAAGACGTCTAATACGTGCTAGTCTAATCGTACTGTTAATGTCCTGTTTAATAGCACATACGACTAGAGACATTATCAAACCTTTTGTAGTGAGTCGAGATCTCATCAACCATAATCACTATCATGGTTTCTCTCTCACAGTTTGACACTAAGGAGGTTATCATATATACAATCACAAATTGGTTCATATAGATAAACAGAATACATAATAACATTAAAGCCATTCATCATATGTATAAACATAAAGAAATAGTAGAAATGACCCGACCTGTTCGAATCCTGTCCAACCCGATTGGGTTTAGGAAATATTTCAACAATTGGCATAGGTACAGACAACCAGGCTGCTGGTTTGGTTGCTAGTAGTAGTTGTAAAGGGAATGCAAATCTGATCTGAATCTGGAGTGTTGGCAATCAGGTGGAGCTTCAGGTCCATACTCAGCTGAGTCTGCAGGCTCTGCAGAGAACAGTAAACACTAATCTGGCACTTGGTTGTGCATCTGAACCTGAAGAATCAAGAGTTGAATCTGGTGGAACCAAAATCTGGGGTCGGCTGTGTGAAGGTCTGCTGATCTAGTACCAGCTGAGTGAAAGCCAGCTGAGAGTGGAATGTTCAACTCTAGGAAGTCTGCTGATAAAAATCAACTGATTCCATCTGTTAGCAGGGTGGTGTCTGCTGAATCTGTTGAACATGTTTGTGCTGGTTCTACATCTGTGTCGGGAAGCCTCAGTTGAGTGAAGTCAGCTGAGTATCTGGTGAACACGTCTGAATTAGAGTCTCATCTGATCTGGGAGATTCATGCCTGAGGTGGAGTTCTCATCTGGAGTTAAGTCTAATCTGGAGGAGTCTAACCTAAAGTCTGTTTTGTTCACATCTGGTCAGCTCAGAATTTGAATCTGAATCTGCAGTCTGTTTGGTTGAAGTTGAATCTAAAGACCACAGTTGAGTGTCCTCAACCGAGGTTTTTACATCGGAATCCGGTAATCACATCATGTCTGGTGATCATGTCTGAATTTGTTTATCACATCTGTTCTCAACTCAATCAAGTCTGAATCTGTTAACAACAGAGGATCTCATCTGAATCTGGGAGGTTCTCATCTGAAGTTGGTTTTCTCATCTAGAAGAATCACACCTGAAGCTGTTAAGTCTGAAGAAAGAGGAGGAATCTGGTACAATACTTCTGGCATTGACGAATGCATCTGGTACAGTACATCTGGTTATACATCTGTTTGAACGAGAGTTCAAGTCAAGGTGGAAATTGTTAGAAAATGTGACTTGACCTCTCATCTGTTTTGGTTGAGTACTACGTCAGTTGAGTACTCAGCAGGGCAATATCAGCTGGGGCAATGCCAGCAAGGCATTGTCAGTAGGGGAAATGCCAGCAGGGCAATATCAGCAAGGGCAAGGTCAGCAGGAATATCAGCAGGTAACGTTTAGTGGAGTCAGTTGAGCTGAGTTCACATCTAGGGTATTTTAGTCAATCAGCTAGTATTTAGTTATGGCGGCTAGGTCTAGGGTTTGGTGACTATAAATAAATGTCTGTTGTAACCTAGAATATTGACAGAAGTAATTAACAGAAGTATCAGCAGCAATTGCATATGCAATTGCAGAGTCTGCAAAATCTCCAAGGATATTATAATCTTCTCGTTTCTGCTCGTGGACTAGTCGGCATATTGTCGGAAACCAGGTTAAATCTTGTGTTATTGTTTCTTGTGTGATTTACGCTTTCTTGTTTATTCTTGATTATTGCAATCCGTTTTGGATCCCCGACGGTCCTGTTATAACAGGGTGAGCTGGCTAATCACGTCCCTGTGCCAAACATAGGAATGAAATCACGTTTTTTCATTCCATAGAATTTTCTTTCATCACCTTCATTCCATTCAATTTCATTCCACCGGCTAATCCAAACGCACCAATATTTCCTTGGGCCAATGGTATAGCACTAGTATCATATTTGTTTTTTTAATCCAACTAATTTGATGAATTCTGGACGGAAGAAGCTAGAATGAAAGCGAATCAAATCCTGATGAATGCATAAGTATATATATGGTGAAGTAAAAGTAGAGTATCGTCTTCTTTGGAAGTCCATAAAGGCAAAAATTGGGGTAGGTCCATCTTCTCCGGTAGTTTCGCACTTATATAGGATTCTGAAAGCGAAATATAAATGGATGGTGTAACTCAAAAACTCCAGACTATTAAACGATGAATTACCGAACTAGATGATGTCACTTCTATTTTTTTTTAATTTTTTTTTTTTTTTAAAGGAAAGATGATTTTACTATTTTGTCCTAATGTTGGATTATGCAATACTAATGAGTTTGTTGACAATATCTTAGGATATGTTTGATTTGAAGGAACAAATATACTCCATTCGTTCCAATTTATCTGAGTCATTTGTCAAAATCACGCATATTAAAGATGTGAGTTAATGCATTATCTTTTACAATGAAATGACTATAATGTACTTGGATATAATTAATGTGACTTTTTTTTTTCTATATCTCCTACTGTAATAAATAAGGGTAAATCAAGTAAAAATACAAAAATGTTGCATTGAAAATTATACTGCTTCACATAAAATTTAACAAAATATTTTGGGAACTGTATCAATTATTTTGGAACGGATTGAGTAAAAGAATAGAGAGGATTGTGACCGAAGAGATATGAGAGGAGAATGAGTGATTTCAAGTCTCGTTGTAGTATTTGGATTTGTTAAGAGTAATGATGACTAGGACACTTGTAGAGTGCCAAGTGTCAGTGATTAAATGAGACATGTGTAGTAAATGATTAGATGGAATATTAGTTTGTTATGTTTGTTAAGAACACCTTATTAAATGTAATGGTGCAACACACAATTGAATCAATGAAATGAATATTCAGAACATCTAGCTAAATTATCTTCTTCATTAATTTTTCTTGGTATTGGAGCTCCGAGAATGGAGCAGACCTCTGCTCCGCTGCCGGTGGTGGATCCTCCACCGGTTACATCACACCTCCACCTCAGTTCTACCGTTGGTTCATCTGTTGCACCAAACAATGCTCGAATTCCGGCTACTCTTTTTACCACACCAACAAGAGTGGACCCAACCGCTATGTTTATACCACACACCGATCCTTTTCCCTCCAGTCTCCGGCCATCGTCATCCAACTGGCCAACCACTTTTTCATACCTTCCCTCATTCTCTCTTGGCTCCACCAGTGCTCCGCCGCCATCCACACCAAAATTACCTGACATGTCCTCTCAGACCCCATTCTCCGGCCACCTAAATCAACTGTAAAGGTGACTTAAACTATGCTACTGAGTCTAGTCTGCTGAGTATGGCATTCAACAGAGTCTGTGGAAACTGTGGTGGTCAGCAGAGCATAAAGCATCTACTGAATTTGGTGTTCGTTTGGGGCAGCAATAGAGTTGACCAGTCTGCTGGTTCACAGCAGACTTAAGGAACACGTCTATAAGGTTTCCTAATTTGGTGAAGTTACTTCAGGGGTATTTCAGTCATTTACTGGGTTGACTGATTAGTCGGTTAGGGTTGGATTCCCAAGGCTATAAATACCGTTTGTAATCCATGTAATTGATTGACGTGATCAGTCAAGTGAAATTAAAATACTTGACCACCATAAACCAATACTAGCAAGAGAACTAGGTCCATCGTAGTGTAGCTATAGCGAATCAAGGTCGATCCCACAGGGAACCAATTGTGGGTCATTTTATAAATAATTAATTAAGCATGTCAAACACATAAAAACGGTCTATGACCAACAAAGGACAAGAATAGATAAATTGACACGACTCGACACAACACAAATAAATACAACATAATTAACCAACCTAATTATCATGTTATCGTTTGGATCTAGAGATTCTATATAATTAAACTAGACTCACTAACTATTAACCCGATTCGTATCTCTTTTATATTGGCTACGGGAGTCATCCCCTAAACTAGATCTAGCTCCGGGTAGGCCATCTAGATCACTATGCTACATTACGTTACTTCGCTTTTTAGGCCTCCATCTCATATAACTTGCACGCTTTCAAAACTAAGAATGCCGATATTAACTGTATTCCTCACCTAGGCAACATTCTTGTGGTTAGGCGTACTTCCTAAGCGATCGCATCAGTCTCCGTCCCATTAACACTAAATTTTTAGGTATCATGTTAATCTACGATTTACGTATAATCAGGTGCGTGTAATTCCCTAATATAACACAGATCTAGATCTCGCTGAATGTCCCGGAAGATCAATTCATGAGCCGACCTAGGAGCACTATTTTGGTATTTCCTCACTACACGTTTTAATTAAAACAGACGAGAAACGTAGTCGTAGCCATACCTACTAAGATAAGAAATTCTATGTGGACAATCACACCATAAAGACGTGGCTAGACTGACTCGGCGAAAAACTAAATCTTAGCGTTTCTCTATACTTATCGGATAAAATAGAAATTCATAAGGCAATTATATAGATCTACTAGAAATACGATTGTTGATCAAAATAAAGTCATACATAGACCACGAGACATAGGCGCGGGCGTGTGGATCCTTATAGACGAGGAATCCCCACTGCCTCACGTCGTAATCCTAAATCTACATCATTTAACTAAGAAACTAACAATCTCAAACGATAAATAATAATTGGGGAATTAATTATAAAAACTAAGAGAAAATAAATACAAGAACTTACATAATTGCAGAACTTGTAAAAAACTGCTCTGAGAAAAACTGAGGATTTTATTATAAACTGAGAGAAGTGTCTGAGGTGTGTTTTTGCTAATGAACTAATACAAGTATTTATAAGAGTAAAAATTCGCATAGGATAAGCCTGAACCGATCTGAAATAGGTTTCCTAAATCCAATTGAAGTCTGAAAACGCGTTGGGATAAATCCGAACTAATCCGGGGCGAAGGGGCTCGCCCCAGAACTTGATCTTGGTGCCAAATGAGTCCATCAAAACTGGATGGGCTTGGCGGCTCTTGTATCCACCTCCTCTTTTAGTCTTTGCTTCAATATTTATCCTTAAATAAATCCGATTCCACTTCGAATTGTCTTCATATTTATCTTCTTCTTTGGTAGAAAATCTCCAATTTATCTTTATCTTCAAAATAAACATTTATTGCACAGTAAATTTTATTTAAATAATAAAAACAGATAAATACCACTTTATATTCTATAAATCACGTAACATTAAATAATCAATATACACATGTGATTTAACATAAAATATATATTATTAGGCTCGATTTAAGGATAATGTTGATGACTTTTATGGGTATATTTTGACCGTCCTCAACTACCCCCCCACTTAGACTTTGATCGTCCCGAACAAAGCATCAATAAGTCATTCCCCAAGGAAACATTTTCCATGGTCAAATCATACTTACGCAAGAAACGCGAGTCAACTCATACCAGTCATGCTCATAAGGTATCCATTATTCACTACTCTCTATGAACCGAAGTGATGTGTGCATGTGAATTCGGTTTTGTATATTCGTGGCAAGATTAGAGTTTATGCTAACTTCGCAATCTCATCCTACCAACATCAGCATTCCTACTTCTTAAGCCTCTTAATCCCAGGTAAAGACATGGTGCAATAAGCAAGAGCGTTATCCGAAGGTTTTGGACTTGGAGACCGAGAAAAATACTCAAGCCTCAAAAAGTAGAAATTTTTCACATTTTCATATTTTCAAGCATTATCACATCTCAAGAAAGAAACTTGCTTTAAAAGTAAATTATGCCTTGCAAGAATCCCCTTTCACGGATTGGTCAATAGCATTGAATATTACCACAAGCGCGAAGCTACTTTGGTAATGTTACTACAAACCCAGTGTTTAACATTTTGTTAAAACACAGATAGATCTCAAGCTTATTACTCCGCTTTAATGGCTAGAAGATAAAAATACATCAGTCGATAAATATCAACACTAAGTTCACATAACCAATCATCTATGCAATGTACACATAATTTCTTCAGTTATAACAATTTGCGCGGGAAAACTAGATTCAAAGATTGAGTAATCGAATAATAAAAACTACTTGCAACAATCGACATGAATATCCTTAAATTTACATTCATATAAGTATAAAATGATCACGTACTTATGTAATTTGGTTCCTTTCCTATCAATTCTTAGCTAGGAACTCCCAATTCTAAGGGTACGAGATAAATAATATGGCATTTATTCAAATTTTTTTTCAATTTTTTCTTAAATTTTCTACCATACCGTTTCTTTTAATTTTGATTGTAACACATCATAGCTAAGTCTCCTACCCCCCACTTAAACATGTCATTGTCCCCAATGACAAAGAAAAAAAAATGAGAATTTAAGAAAAAGACTTAGCTCTGGAAACGGTTCTCAAGTAAGAAGCAGAATATCGGAGTATTCCAAGCACGTCGAGGAACGTCGAGGAATATAAGCAAACCGAAGATCGAACATGAAGTTCCATCGCTGCAAAATAAGTCTTCAACAAAGCTCAAAATTCGTTACAGCGTTAACTCATAAAAATAATAATCATTTTTGAAACATTGAAATTATTAATCCTAACTTGCTTTTTAGTACAACTCTGTGATTTAGAAAACAGACAACAGACTCGATGCAGGGCATGCCTTATGAGACTCTACTTCACGTTACAACGAATCGAGTAAAAAAACTTTTGCACATCCATAACCTAATGGTCATCGGAACATGGCAAAAATAAAAAAAAACCTCAACCGTTTAAACGTTACTTTTATTTGATTTAAAGAAAAGAAAAACCTAAAATCCTAAAAAGAATTACACACACCTAAGAGATAGGAATAGTTCTGAATTTAGAGTCTTCAGCTCGACTTTCCAAATATCATCATTCCCTGGATGTATTGTCCTTTGCCTTCCAGATTTTCACCCGGTCGGCTTTCACTGAGATCTGCTTTCCTTCTTTGTGAATGCGCGCTTTTCCTTTGGTGGTGAGACCTAAGAATATACAGTCATCCTTGCCATCTAAACAGGCACCAACCTCAGCTAATGTCTCAGAAACTAGCGATCTTGAAGATCGAACTCTACGAGTTTGCTTTTTAACCCTTCTCCATCTATCTTTTAACTTTGAGCTTTCTCGATCCTCAGCGAATCCTTTGGATGGGGCGGACCCATCGCCGTATACGGTTTCTGCCTCGTCTGCCAGTAGCATTGAGGCATCTGCCGATTCTGTACGCTGGGATTGAGCGTCTTTGTCCCTTCTTAAGATATACAGGAATTCTGACTAGCCAATTCTTGGGGTAGCGTCAACCATATCAGCATCTTCTTGACTAGGAATCAGGGAAGTCTCATCCGCACCATGAACCGTCACAACTGAAATACTCGGCGGAAGCGGAAATCGGGGTCTAAGGATTGTATGAACTTCTGAGCCTTTGGCATCAAACAGTGTGAGCTCAAATTTTTCCATGTCTACTCTCGCCTTTGAGGTTTCCATAAATGATCGGCCCAGTATAAGTGGGCAGTTGGGATCCTCCTCTACGTCCATCACGACTATATCGACTAGAAAGTGAAGCCTCCCAATTCCTATGGTCATGTAGTTCAAGGCTCCAGTATGCACGGTACGAAGACCATCCCCAAAGAGAATGTCCATCGTGTTGTTCATAACTGTATAGACTCCAATTCTCTCACAAACGCTATAGGGAACTATATTCAGGCTCGACCCGGAGTCAATCAATGCTAAGCCAGCTCTCTTCCCATCCAAGACTCCGTCAACAATAAAAGCCCTAGGATCTCCTAACTTGGGAAGTAGACGAGCGCGATCCTTTAGCTCCCCTGCCTCAGGTTGGCAGGGTACTATAGGCCTAGTGTTGAACTCAGACTCAAGGTCAGAATCAGATCTCGGGTATTCGGGGGTAGAGGAAAGAGAGGGTAGGTACTCAGAGTCAGACTCCGAACTAAAGCTAGAATCAGAATCAGAAATAATAATTGGAATGCTAGCATGTATACCCTGAAAGAGATCGAATTTCCTTGCTTTCCCTTCCTCGTGTCTCCTTCTTTTTCGTTCTTCTATTAACGTTTGCTTATCCGGCCTTACTTGTGTGGTTTTTCGTGTGACTTTTACTTCTTCCTTCTTCGATGCAGAAAATTGACTGGTCGACATTTCTGCTAGAACAATATCCAGTGGAATAATTAATTTCTCTGGCTCTCTGTGGACATAAGAAGAAACATACATACGTCAGTAAACTAATAGTCCGCATGATTATTCATGTTGCTGTTAGACCTACAGACTACAAAAGGGAAATAACAGACACAAAAACGACCCTGAAAAAAAAACTGGGACTCGCTGGCAGCAAGCACAGGGCTCGCTGGGAGCGAGACCAATTTTTTTTTTAACTGACGAACAGATTGCCAGATGAACTCTAAAAACGTAAAAACAGACTTTAAAACATAAAACTTGACATGACTAATAATTATTTATATAATTGACCGTTGGTTCCCCGGCAACGGCGCCAAAAACTTGATTGACGTGATCAGTAAAGTGAAATTAAAATACTTGAACACCATAAACCAATACTAGCAAGAGAACTAGGTCCATCGTAGTATAGCTATAGCGAATCAAGGTCGATCCCACAGGGAACCAATTGTGGGTCATTTTATAAATATTTAATTAAGCATGTCAAACACATAAAAACAGTCTATGACCAACAAAGGACAAGAAAAGATAAATTGACACGACTCGACACAACACAAATAAATATAACATAATTAACCTCCCCAATTATCATGTTATCGTTTGGATCTAGAGATTCTATATAATTAAACTAGACTCACTAACTATTAACCCGATTCGTATCTCTTTTATATTGGCTACATGAGTCATCCCCTAAACTAGATCTAGCTCCGGGTAGGCCATCTAGATCACTATGCTACATTACGTGACTTCACTTTTTAGGCCTCCATCTCATATAACTTGCACGCTTACAAAACTAGGGATGCCGATATTAACCGTATTCCTCACCTAGGCAACATTCCTGTGGTTAGGCGTACTTCCTAAGCGATCGCATCAGTCTCCGTCCCATTAACACTAACTTTTTAGGTATCATGTTAATCTACGATTTACGATAATCAAAGTCTTGCGCAATTCCCTAATATAACACAGATCTAGATCTCGCTGAAAGTCCCGGAAGATCAATTCATGAGCCGACCTAGGAGCACTATATTGGTATTTCCTCACTACACGTTTTAATTAAAACAAACGAGCAACGTAGCCATAGGCATACCTACTAAGATAAGAAATTCTATGTGGACAATCACACCATAAAGACGTGGCTAGACTGACTCGGTGAAAAACTAAATCTTAGCGTTTCTCTATACTTATCGGATAAAATAGAAATTCATAAGGCCATTATATAGATCTACTAGAAACACGATTGTTGATCAAAATAAAGTCATACATAGACCACGAGAGATAGGCGTGGGCGTGTGGATCCTTATAGACGAGGAATCCCCACTTCCTCACGCGTCGTAATCCTAAATCTACATCATTTAACTAAAAACTAACATTCTCAAGCGATAAATAATAATTGGGAATTAATTATAAAAACTAAGAAAAATAAATACAAGAACTTACATATTTGCAGAACTTGTAAAAAACTGCTCTGAGAAAAACTGAGGATTTTATTATAAACTGAGAGAAGTGTCTGAGGTGTGTTTTTGCTAATGAACTAATACAAGTATTTATAAGAGTAAAAATTCGCATAGGATAAGCCTGAACCGATCTGAA
This sequence comes from Gentiana macrophylla, assembly GCA_026214975.1. Taxonomy (NCBI): domain Eukaryota; kingdom Viridiplantae; phylum Streptophyta; class Magnoliopsida; order Gentianales; family Gentianaceae; genus Gentiana; species Gentiana macrophylla. The sequence goes on along the minus strand of CM047805.1, from coordinate 127,832,290 downwards.
ATAGGTTTCCTAAATCCAATTGAAGTCTGAAAACGCGTTAGGATAATTCTGAACTAATCCAGGCAGAAAGGAGGGCTTGCCCCCAGCGAACTTGATGCTGGCTACCAGCGAGTCCATCAAAACTGGATGGGCTTGCTGGCTCTTGTATCCCTTACTCCTCTTTTAAGTCTTTTCCCGATATTTATCCTTAAATAAATCCGATTCCACTTCGAATTGTCTTCATATTTATCTTCTTCTTTGGTAGAAAATCTCCAATTTATCTTTATCTACAAAATAAACATTTATTGCACAGTAAATTGTATTTAAATAATAAAAACGGATAAATACTACTTTATATTCTATAAATCACGTAACATTAAATAATCAATATACACATGTGATTTAACATAAAATATATATTGTTAGGCTCGATTTAAGGATAATGTTGATGACTTTTATGGGTATATTTTGACCGTCATCAGTAATTGTAACTTTTTGGTCCTCGTTTGTCCGTGGAGTAGTCGGCACATTGCCAGAAACCACATTAAATCCGTGTTCTTCTTGTTTCTGTGTTTCTTTTCTTGTTTTTCTTTTATCTTTACTCACAATCACCATCACTTCTTGATCGATCCGTAATAACAAACTAGTATCAGAGCGTCCAGGTTCATCAAGAAATCCATTTATCTGTTTTAAGCAAGGTAGAATGGCACCAAGGTCATAATTGACGCTAGGATTTGGGATTTACACAAGATTTTCTGATGAGCAAGATGTCTGCTTTAAATGTTAATATTGACAAGTTTACAGGAAGGAACAACTTTAGTTTATTGCAGATCAAGATGCATGCTTTGTTGAAGCATCAGGGATTACGGGGTCCCTTGTCTAAATCAACAGAAGGAAGTGATGCTGAGAGAGCCAGTCTAGAGGATAAAGCACATTCAACAATTTTGTTGTGCTTGTGTCGATGATATTATCATAGAGGTTCTTTGAAGAGGACAACTGCTTGAGAAGGCATGGTCCAAACTTGAGAGTTTGTATATGACTAAGACTCTAACCAACAAGTTGTTATTAAAACAACGTCAGTTCAGTTTAAGGATGCATGAGGGCACTTATCTAAGGGATAATCTAGACCAGCTGAACACAATATTGCTTGATTTAAGGAATATTGATTTGAAGATTGAAGATGAGGATCTTGCATTGATTCTACTTGTATCATTGCTGCATCATATGAGAATTTTGTGCAGACCCTTTATTGTTGGGAAGGACTCGGTATCATTGAAGGATGTAAGGTCATCACTCCATGCTCGAGAGTTATGCCATAAGGCATCTAAAGCTGGAGCAGATAGTCGATCTCTTTGGATTGGTGGGCAATGGAGTCAACGAGGGCCAGGAAATTCTAGAAAGAAGAAGTTCAAGAAGAATTCCAAGGGTCCCAAAGCTAATTATATCTGTAACTACTTCAAGGAGCAGGGACATTGGAAAAATGAATGTCCAAAAAGGAAGAAGCAGCATTGTACTCAGCAGGGTACAACTGCTTTGGCAGAACAAGACACCAACTCTGAAGAAGATCTAGCATTAGCAGTTTCTGAGTCAGTAGGGCACAAAGATGTGTGGATTCTATACACGGGGGCTTCTTATCATGTGTGTCCAAACAGGGAGTGGTTTTCAACTTATCAGCAGGTGGATGGAGGCCTTATTGCTATAGCTAACACAAGGTCTGAAAAATAGTTGGGATTGGATCAATCCAACTTAGGACACATGATGGTAAATTCTGCATACTGAATGAGGTTAGTCATGTTCCATAAATGACCAAGAATTTGATATCACTTAGTCTACTAGACATCAAAGGGTTCAAGTTCAGGGGTGAAGGTGGAGTGGTGAATATCTATAAGGGTTCAAGTGTGATTCTGAAGGGTATCAGGCATGGGACATTGTACATAGTACAAGGGCCTACTGTATCAGGTTTTTCTATTGTTGCATCATCAAAGGTTCACCAGTCATAACTACCAAGTTGTCGCATATGAGATTGGGTCATATGGGTGAAAGAGGGATGCAAATTATGTCTAAGTCTGATCTACTAGGGCGGCATAAGGTCAAGGAGCTGGAATTTTGTGAACACTCTGTGTTTGGGAAGCTACATAGGAGCAAGTTCCCAAAAGAAATTCACATCCCAAAAGGGACACTTGATTATGTCCATTCTAATTGTTGAGGACCTTCAAGGTGCGATCCTTTGGGTGGTCACGGGTATTTTGTGTCTTTTATAAATGATTATTCAAGGATGGTTTGGGTAATTATGATGAAGCACAAGAGTGTAAGCATTCAAGAACTTCAAGCGGTGGAAGGCTTTGGTTGCAAATCAGGCGAGGAGGAAGATCATGAGACTTAGAACGATAATGGACTAGAATTACATTTGGTCTTAGTTTGATGAATTTGCCAAGAATGAAGGTATATCTAGGCACCATACTGTTAAAGATACTCCACAACAGAATGGTTTTGCAGAAAGAATGAATCAAACTCTTCTGGAGAGGGCAAGGTGCATGCTCTTTAATTCTAGTCTAGCAAGGAGATTTTGGGCATAGGATGTTAGTACATCTTGCTACTTAATCAACAGGGGGCCTCACACTGGGATCAAACTTAAAACACCACTTGAAGTTTGGTCAGGAAGGTCAGTATACTACTCTGGACTTAGGGTTTTTGGAAGCATTGTCTACTATCATGTTAGTGAGGGTAAATTGGAGCCTAGGGCCAAGAAGTTTGTGTTTGTTGTATATGGAGATGGAGTTAAGGCTTATAGAATATGGTCATCAGCTGAAAATAGGGTTATACTCAGCAAGAGTGTAGTCCTTGATGAAAACTCTATGCTTAACTTATCAGTGAGGGCCACATCTGAATCTGAAATTGGATCTGAGACTGATGAGGTTGACAAATAGATAGAGCTTCAAGTAGAGTCTGCTGAATCAAAAGACTCAGCTGGGGATGGTCAACAATCCGTAGATCCAGAGTTGGATCCAAGCCAGTCTGCTGAACAAGGGTCAACAGACACTCTTACAACTGATGTTGGTCAGTAGGGTATAGCTCTCAGCAGGGCTAGGAGGTCCAATATCAGACCTCCAAGAAGATATGGGTTTGAGGAGGATATGGTTGGATATGCACTACAGATAGCTGAAGAAGTGGATGGTTTTGAAACTAACACTTACAGGGAAGCTGTGACATGTTCTGAGGTATCTCAATGGCTTGATGCCATAGGAGAAGAAATGGAGTCACTTCAGAAGAATGAGACTTGGGATTTGGTCAAACAACCACGGGGTAGAAGGGTGGTCAGCTGCAAATGGATATTCAAGAAAAATGAAGGAATGACATCTGCTGAGGATATCAGATATAAGGCACGTTTGGTTGCTAGGGGGTTCAGTCAGAAAGATGGGGTAGACTATGAAGAGATATTTTCTCCAGTGGTCAGACATACTTCCATCAGGGTGTTGTTCGTAATAGTGGCACATTAAAATCTTGAACTTGAGCTATTGGATGTGAAGACAGCCTTTCTACATTGAGATGTAGATAAGGAAATTTATATGACTCAGCCAGAGGGTTTCCAATTTCCTGGCAAAGAAGGATATGTTTGCAAGTTGAAAAAGTCCTTATATGGACTTAAGCCGGCCCTAAGCCAGTGGTATAAGAAGTTTGACAGCTATATGATTCATCAGGGTTATAACAGGAGTCCATATGATTGCTGTGTGTATCACAACAAGTTGAAAGATGGATCAATCATCTATCTGGTGCTGTATGTAGATGATATGCTGCAAACAGGTCTGGCATTCAAGATCTGAAGAATCAGCTCAAGGCTGAATTTGAGATGAAGGATTTAGGGAATGCAAAGAAAATTTCGGGGATGGAGATCTATAGAGATAGGAAGCGTGGAAGTTGTTCTTGCCTCACAGGGTATATTGAAAATATATTAACCAAGTTGGGCATGTCAGAATCCAAACCTATAGATACTCCTATGGCACCAAATCTATATATGTCTGCTGTGTTTGCTCCACAGTCAGCTGAAGAGGAAGATTACATGTCAAGAGTTCCATATGAAAGTGCAGTAGGCAGACTTATGTATGCCATGGTCATCTTAGGCGATTTAGCTCTCGCACCCGGTGTTGTCAGCTTGTTTATGGTGTTAGGAAATCTACGCGGGAACGCAGCGGAATTCAAAAAATTATTTCCTATCGACCCAAGATCGACTTCGTTTAAGCAATAAACAAACGAGTTAGTAGACGGTGGTTACCTTGGTTGATCTAAAAGATCGACGCTTTGACCGTCTAAGGAGAGTAGTTACATAGAGCCGCCCAAGTGTTCGGCCTCTACCGCTTAGTCCACACGAACACCCCGCCGAATCCCACCATGGATTGCTATTGGAAAACTCCGGTTGCTAGACCGGCCTTTTTCCCTCTCTCCAACTCCTAATAGGATGCTCTCTATATTACACAAGAACTATTAGTTCTTGGAATTGTGATGTACAAAAGAGCTTGACACCCACCTCTTATTTATAGTGTAGGGGACGCCCCATCTAGGTGTGGAGGAGAAGAAAACTTTTTTCCAATAAAATAAGGAAAATATAATTGATTGATTCATCTCATTTATTAAAATATTTCATATTAAATAAATCTAGGATATTGTCAATATCTTATATTGAATATTTCCAATATTTTGTCAATATCTAATATTGACTATCTTTATTTTATTACCATAAATCAATTTACACATGTGTATATATCACATATATTTTACACATATAAATCTATACAAATATATTCAACTAATGAAATTATGCACATGTACAATCAATGCACAGCACACACACGCACATTCATTAAAATATATATATATATTATTTTATTTTATTAATATCTAATATTAATAATAGGTAATATCATTAATTAAATTGCACAATCCAAGTGTATCTTATACACTAATCATATGCGCCCCATATACCAATTAATTGGCTTCCGGAATATTCTTTAATTAATCAATATAATTAATATCTTGTATTTAATTTATTCATAATAAATAAATACCACCATATTAATTTACCACTATAACCTTTATAGTCTCGAGATAAATTTTCCTTATTTGGATATCATCTATAACCACATTTTAATCCGTCTAGATGTTCTTATGTGTGTGACCCGATAGGCTTCCGAATATGTTGGCCTTAGACACAAAGTGCAAATTACGAAAATGCCCTTCATGCCTAACGATCACGGGATAGCGTCTAGCAACACACCGTGACCCCCAATCATCGGAAGAGTCAAATGCAATGACTACTACCTTTCATGTGAAACTTGATTACCGTGTAACTTACAATCATATCATTGTAATAATATCCATACGATCGTTAGTCGAGTGTCAAAACATCAATGACCGTATCTTATAATCTGGATATCAAGCTCTCTCAAGTAACACATTTACTCCCACTTTGCAAAGATTCACGAGAGTAAGGCATTCCTTATAAGAAGGCCATTTCGGATATTCGATCCCAATAATAGGATACGCGATTCCCGGACGACCAATCATGTATACTCCGCATGTTTCAATATCATACCCAATCACTACCGCATGATCGCCCGTGGCTGTGGAAACCTCAATAGTGTCAAAGCATGACAATCCACACCGTGATGCCATGAAGACTCGGTCCTAAGGATAATTACACAACCGCCACATAGTGTGACACTTATTTGTGTAAGTGGGTCGATCCCCAACGTCACGCATTCTCAATACACGTCCACGTCCCAAGTCAAGTGTCTCTACACTTCGATAGACGAGATCTATCCTCGCCTTAAAGGCAGAAGACATCTAATACGCGCTGATATCATTTATACTATCAATGCCATGTTTAGTAGTACATCGACCTAGAGACATTTAAGTATCAAACTTATTAAAGTGATTAGAGATCTCATCAACCATAATCGCCTATCATGGTTTCTCTATCACGAGCTTTAATACTAAGGGCGTTATCATATAACAATTCATAATTGGTTCTTTAAAAGAACATATATATGACAAATGTAAAAGCCATTTAATATATATGTATAAACATAAAGAAATAGTAAAATGATCCGACCCGGTCGGATCCGGTCCAACCCGATTGGGTTTAGGACACTATTTCAACAATCTCCCACTTGGCCTAAAACCAATCACTGCACACACAAGACCAAGTTGAAACACAAGAATCTCATGCAATACTCGCAACCAGACCCACACTAGCCATAAACGGATCGTTATCCGTGGGGACTCAGATTATCTTCATATCATGCTCCAAATGACCAAGTCAAAGGAACCGCCTCACACACACACATGAATCTCTAACGAGACCCTGGTCCATGCTCCAAGCAATGAATCCACTTACTATATCATCTATATAGAAAGGTGGAAGAACTGCATAAGGTTCGTGGAATGGACCTTACAGATCCATGTATCACTCCCAGCTAGCCTCCAAGGCACTCTTGTGTTTTGGCCTCGTTGTAGAATTTACAATGACCCGTATGCTAGAACATTTCCAAATCATCACGTATCACTTACTCAAAGTGACTGCAAACCTGCATCGTAGCTCCCACTCGCCTTACGTAAGACTCGTGGATACACGTCCTATAACTATATTTATTTGCTTCCAAGCTTCAATAAACTAGGAAACTTTCCTTAACTTGTTTAAGGATATTCTCGACATTCACCATATTTACTTTCATACTTGCTCATGACTATTCATGGACTATGAACATCCGGCATTATTCTTATGATGGTTTCTATCGCAGTAGCGAAGGAAACCTTCCATAAGCATCATCTTTCACCTTATCTTTAGGACTAACGTCCTAACATAGATAGGTCTTGAGAACACCGGCTAGCAGTATCTCCTTACGTGATCTATGCTAAACTTCTTTTAGCATCACATCTATATAGGTAAACTATAATCTAACAGCAGTTAAATATATCACTATAGATTCCTATTTCTAAAATAAGAACTAATCCAAGTGCTTTCGTAAGACCTTGAACTATAAAACATTAATTGATCGTGACATGGGGTGACAATTCTCGAGTGAGATATCTAATATACCTTGCTCAAAAATCACAACACACTCTCACTATCCATCTTGCACATTGGGGCATATCCTTCTCTTTGACTAAATCAAACTCCTTTGATTATCAAACAAAGAAATTGTCTAGAGAAACTTGTTTGAGTCCATAAATGAATCTCGTGGCTTACATATCATGTCATCGTCTATGAACATCGAAAGTTGTTTGCCCAACGCTCTTCAACAACACTATCATATAGCCATGATACGAAGCTATAACAAGCATCATCTCGATTAGAATCGGCTCACCGGCGGCATAAAGGTAATTACAAGGTTTACACCCCTGCACCCTCGGCCGTCACTATAGCCTGATAGTAATCATATTACAATCCATGTCGCCTTTTCAGGACATTCCTTTAGGTAAGGCAGACTAGGTTCACAACCTTTGGTTGTCACTAATGGAATCTAATTGATTTTTATGGCTCCTGGCCATATCTCTCAAACCTGCCTTTTAAACATTCTTTCATAAGTCGTGAGATGTTCATTCTTCCAAGATGAACATACCGGCAATTTTTTCGGGCTTGAGGTTATCCACAGACTTGCGTAACTTTTGTGTGCACCGAAAGAAAGTTTACACCTCATCGCTATCGCGGCGCCTGCCTTTCATGTTCCAATGGTTGAATATATCTTTGTGGTTCTCAAACTCCTTTGAGATTTGATTCACTCCTAACTGCTTCTTTTGGAAGAAACACTTCCTCTAGAAGACAGCATGTTTGGAGACAAACATTTTGCTCCGCGGACAAGTAAACAATATCTAGCGTACTTGCTAAGATATTCCACAAAGTTGCATATGTCAGTCTTTGGGCTCCAAGCCTTTACGACTTTTGCTATGACAACCTCAAATCATCGGTTAAGATAGATTCGACATTATCCCCTTCCATATCTAATATGGAATTTATTCAACCTCTATTCTTTGGAACTAGGTTAAGTATAAGGGCACTATCCCGAAACGGGTATGGTATACATCGCATGGCTTGCGTCACACCTTCATCATATAAAGTGTTATTTCCATTTTGGGAACACAATCTAATTGCGTATCCCAAAGATAGTATCCTTCAAGGGAGAATCTTATTCCCTTTCAGACGACTTCTGAAACACCCTTCAGGTATTAATTACTTCAATCCAATTGAAGATTAATTCCTAAGTAGCTCATCAATCTCATATTCATACTGGCTCGAACTTTTCGGGCTTTCCGAATATGCACTTCATCGAGTACACTTGACTATTTCTAAAAATAGTCATAGAGATTAACAAACAATTATTTGTGGCATTAATTGTCATAAGCCAACAAACATCGGTATGTTTAGGCTTTAGACAATTCTTCTAGATTTTACAACCTTTTTCATAAAAGGGTATTTTAGTCATCTTTAGATAAGATACATGTATCACCCACGTGATTCATAATCATATGGTTCAACATCATCGAATGACGTTTAATTATATTAGATTGTTAGTAGTGCATAAAGTAAAATAAGTAAATAAATACTAATATAATATATAGATATATTTTTGGAATCTAGCCAAGAATTATATTCTCAATCAATATCTCTTTTTAGTTAATAAATGAGATGTGTCTTTTCCTTGATACAAGGAGGTCAATTATATATGAACCGGTGTACTCTTAAGCTAGACAACTCCTCCTCACACGCGCGTATGAAATTGTCATATGTCCATTGCATCATCCCAAGGTCCACAATCATATTACGGTTTTTCTCAACAGTCCCGTCAGTACAAATCTACCTTTAGATAAAAGGAGTCATTCCGTTCGTCAAACGGTCAATTTTATTTAAAAGGCTCCGGTTGTCAAAGCGGACGATTCAACTTTCCGGTTTAAGTTTCAATTAAATCGATGATTTAACATTATTACGATCTCGAGTACAAATGTCAATAAAATTTATCTTTCCCAAGACAAATCGGCCCCCGGGTAGGAAACTGGGTTCCGTTGTCACGTTTTCACTCGGCCAATTTTACCCTCCGGTCTTTCAATTTTAACGTTTCATTAAGCGTAGAAAGAAAGAGATTCATCATAATTGATTTTAATCATTATTACCGAGTCGATCATTCATTTTACCAAAAGATTAACTAATTCATTCATATCTTGGCTAGATATATTTTTAGTTTAATATCATATATAAATAGAAATAGAAATAATAAACATAACAATTTTAGAATATATTACCGGTTATGACTATCGAATCGGAAATCGTTTCCACCGGATCTAACATGCCAAAGCTTCAAATCAACAATCTTCGATAATTATTCCGCCATTACAACGATACTATAACCATTTTATTTATATATGTGAAAAACATATATACATACATACGTAGACATATATATGTATATACGGGCCCCGAAAAGAAAATTAAAAGAGAAACGAGATGAAAAGATCTAGATCTAGATCTATATATGTATATATAGATAGATCTATCACACATATATTCATATATAGAATATATATATATACATGAAGGGTGTGTGTATATATATATATATATCATATATGTATATATATATATGATCTTCAAAATGGAAAAAAAAAAAAAAAAGAAAGAAAGAATATAGACGAGAAGAAAGGAACAGAGAGTAAAGAAAGAAAGGGGCAAAGGGGCTGTTCTCTGATGCTCTGTATATATAGCAAAATGGGGAGGTCGGATCGATCCGGGAAAGGGCCGGATCGATCCGGTGGTGATCAATTCTAGATCCTTCTAAAACTTATAAAATTCATATCTTGAGTTGTAGACCTCCAAAAATTATGATTCAAACGTCAAAATTAAGCTCTCGGAAAATTCTTCAACTTTCATGAAAGACTCTTCTTCAGAAAACGCCTTTTTGATGAGCCATTCCCATTACGCGTCGTTTTGCGACATTTTCCTTAATACAAATCAATTAGCCACTTGACCACCATTTGAGTTGTAGAAGTCCGATTGACTTGATTCAAAATCCATTGGAAATATTTCTTGAAGATATACAACTTTCATGAAGGAAACTTCTTCAGAAAATGTCGTTTTGATGAGCCATTCGTATGTCGTGTCGTTTTCGGGATTTCCGCTAATACGAATCAATTAGTCAATTGACCATAACTTGAGTTGTAGAACTCCAATTGACGTAATTTCAGCGGCATTGGAAAGCTCGTTGAATAATCTACCACTTTCCTGAAGAAGTCATCCCCTGAAAATGCCTCTAAGCTGGGTCAAATCTCCGTCGAAAATATGTAATAATTTAAGTACTTAGAAAATTTGCTCCATTGAACTTGTAAACTTGTGGCACCTTCTTCTAACCCTCTAAACACATCTTTTAGACTCAAAACATGTCGTTACGTGGAATCTTGGTCAATATATAATCCTGCAATGAACCACCAAAATACCAAACGTAAATCCGACACGACACTCCGGTTACTAAACCGATACAAAAACTAATAAAAATACGATAATTTATATAATAACTACTACTTATACATTTGAATAAAACTTAGTAATTTTGACTTGATTTGATACAATAATGCTCAAAATGGTATCAATATTGGGGTAAAATGTCGTAATAATGATCATAAATTTATCTCTCATCACACATTAAAATCTTGAACTTGAGCTATTGGATGTGAAGACAGCCTTTCTACATTGAGATGTAGATAAGGAAATTTATATGACTCAGCCAGAGGGTTTCCAATTTCCTGGCAAAGAAGGATATGTTTGCAAGTTGAAAAAGTCCTTATATGGACTTAAGCCGCCCTAAGCCAAGCTGGTATAAGAAGTTTGACAAACCTATATGATTCATCGTATTATAGCAGGAGTCCATATGATTGCTGTGTGTATCACAACAAGTTGAAAGATGGATCAATCATCTATCTGGTGCTGTATGTAGATGATATGCTGCAAACAGGTCTGGCATTCAAGATCTGAAGAATCAGCTCAAGGCTGAATTTGAGATGAAGGATTTAGGGAATGCAAAGAAAATTTCGGGGATGGAGATCTATAGAGATAGGAAGCAGGGGAAGTTGTTCTTGCCTCCACAGGGGTATATTGAAAATATATTAACCAAGTTGGGCATGTCAGAATCCAAACCTATAGATACTCCTATGGCACCAAATCTATATATGTCTGCTGTGTTTGCTCCACAGTCAGCTGAAGAGGAAGATTACATGTCAAGAGTTCCATATGAAAGTGCAGTAGGCAGACTTATGTATGCCATGGTCTGTACTAGGCCTGATTTGGCTCCGGCAGTCAGTGTTGTCAGCTTGTTTATGGTGTTAGGAAATCTACGCGGGAACGCAGCGGAATTCAAAAAATTATTTCCTATCGACCCAAGATCGACTTCGTTTAAGCAATAAAAACGAGTTAGTAGACGGTGGTTACCTTGGTTGATCTAAAAGATCGACGCTTTGACCGTCTAAGAGAGTAGTTCAAGCATAGAGCCGCCCAAGTGTTCGGCCTCTACCGCTAGTCCACACGAACACCCCGCCGGAATCCCACCATGGATTGCTATTGGAAAACTCCGGTTGCTAGACCGGCCTTTTTCCCTCTCTCCAACTCTCTATAGGATGCTCTCTATATTACACAAGAACTATTAGTTCTTGGAATTGTGATGTACAAAAGAGCTTGACACCCACCTCTTATTTATAGTGTAGGGGACGCCCCATCTAGGTGTGGAGGAGAAGAAAAATTTTTTCCAATAAAATAAGGAAAATATAATTGATTGATTCATCTCATTTATTACAATATTTCATATTAAATAAATCTAGGATATTGTCAATATCTTATATTGAATATTTCCAATATTTTGTCAATATCTAATATTGACTATCTTTATTTTATTACCATAAATCAATTTACACATGTGTATATATCACATATATTTTACACATATAAATCTATACAAATATATTCAACTAATGAAATTATGCACATGTACAATCAATGCACAGCACACACACGCACATTCATTAAAATATATATATATTATTTTATTTTATTAATATCTAATATTAATAATAGGTAATATCATTAATTAAATTGCACAATCCAAGTGTATCTTATACACTAATCATATGCGCCCCATATGCCAATTAATTGGCTTCCGGAATATTCTTTAATTAATCAATATAATTAATATCTTGTATTTAATTTATTCATAATAAATAAATACCACCATATTAATTTACCACTATAACCTTTATAGTCTCGAGATAAATTTTCCTTATTTGGTTATCATCTATAACCACATTTTAATCCGCTAGATGTTCTTATGTGTGTGACCCGATAGGCTTCGAATATGTTGGCCTTAGACACAAAGTGCAAATTACTTAAAATGCCCTTCATGCCTAACGATCACGGGATAGCGTCTAGCAACACACCGTGACCCCCAATCATCGGAAGAGTCAAATGCAATGACTACTACCTTTCATGTGAAACAGTTACCGTGTAACTTACAATCCTATCGCTGTAATAATATCCATACGGTCGTTAGTCGAGTGTCAAAACATCAATGACCGTATCTTATAATCTGGATATCATGCTCTCTCGAAGTAACACATTTACTCCCACTTTGCAAAGATTCACGAGAGTAAGGCATTCCTTATAAGAAGGCCATTTCGGATATTCGATCCCAATAATAGGATACGCGATTCCCGGACGACCAATCATGTATACTCCGCATGTTTCAATATCATACCCAATCACTACCGCATGATCGCCCCGTGGCTAGGGGAAACCTCAATAGTGTCAAAGCATGACAATCCATACCGTGATGCCATGAAGACTCCGGTCCTAAGGATAATTACACAACCGCCACATAGTGTGACACTTATCTGTGTAAGTGGTCGGATCAACGTCGCGCATTCTCTAATACACGTCCACGCATACCCAAGTGTCTCTACACTTCGATGAGACGAGATCTATCCCCGCCTTAAAGACGAAGACATCTAATACGCGCTGAGTCCATTTATACTATCAATGCCTGTTTAATAGTACATCGACCTAGAGACATTTAAGTATCAAACTTATTAAAGTGATTAGAGATCTCATCAACCATAATCGCCTATCATGGTTTCTCTATCACGCTTTAATACTAAGGACGTTATCATATAACAATTCATAATTGGTTCTTTAAAAGAACATATATATGACAAATGAAAAGCCATTTAATATATATGTATAAACATAAAGAAATAGTAGAAATGATCCGACCGGTCGGATCCGGTCCAACCCGATTGGGTTTAGGACACTATTTCAACAATCTCCCACTTGGCCTAAAACCAATCACTCGCACACACTATTTCCATGTACTGCTCCCGCTGCGCCTCCAAGGCACTACTGTGTTTTGGCCTCGTTGTAGAATTTACAGTGACCCATATGCTAGAACATTTCCAGCTCACTGTATCACTTACTCAAAGTGACTGCAAACCCAGACTGTAGCTCCCACTCGCCTTCGTAAGACTCAGGATACACGTCCCTATAACTATATTTATTTGCTTCCAAGCTTCAATAAACTAGGAAACTTTCCTTAACTTGTTTAAGGATATTCTCGACATTCACCAGATTTACTTTCATACTTGCTCATGACTATTCATGGACTATGAACATCCGGCATTATTCTTATGATGGTTTCTATCGCAGTAGCGAAGGAAACCTTCCATAAGCATCATCTTTCACCTTATCTTTAGGACTAACGTCCTAACATAGATAGGTCTTGAGAACACCGGCTAGCAGTATCTCCTTACGTGATCTATGCTAAACTTCTTTTAGCATCACATCTATATAGGTAAACTATAATCTAACAGCAGTTAAATATATCACTATAGATTCCTATTTCTAAAATAAGAACTGCTAATCCAAGTGCTTTCGTAAAGACCTTGAACTATAAAACATTAATTGACTGTGACATGGGGTGACAATTCTCGAGTGAGATATCTAATATACCTTGCTCAAAAATCACAACACACTCCCACTATCCATCTTGCACATTGGGGCATATCCTTCTTTTGACTAAATCAAACTCCTTTGATTATCAAACAAAGAAATTGTCTAGAGAAACTTGTTTGAGTCCATAAATGAATCTCGTGGGCTTACATATCATGTCATCGTCTATGAACATCGAGCTGTTTGCCCAACGTCTTCAACACTATCATATAGCCATGATCACGGCTATAACAAGCATCATCCCGATTAGAATCGCTCACTCAATTTGGCGGCATAAAAGGTAATTACAAGGTTTACACCCGTACCCTCGGCCGTCACTATATAGCCTCGATAGTAATCATATTACAATCCATGTCAGCCTTTCAGGGACATTCCCTTTAGGTAAGACAGACTAGGTTCACAACCTGGTTGTCACTAATGGAATCTAATTCAAATTTTATGGCTCCTGGCCATATCTCTCAAACCTGCCTTTTAAACATTCTTTCATAAGTCGTGAGATGTTCATTCTTCAAGATGAACATACCGGCAGCCTTTTCGGGCTTGAGGTTATCCACAGACTTGCAGAACTTTTGTGTGCACTGAGCAGTGTTTTACACCTCATCGCTATGCGGCGTCTGCTCATGTTCCAATGGTTGAATATATCTTTGTGGTTCTCAAACTCCTTTGAGATTTGATTCACTCCCACTGTTTCTTTTGGAAGAAACACTTCCTCTAGAAGACAGCATGTTTGGAGACAAACATTTTGCTCCGCGGACAAGTAAACAATATCTAGCGTACTTGCTAAGATATTCCACAAAGTTGCATATGTCGTACTGGGCTCCAAGCCTTTATGACTTTGCCTATGACAACCTCAAATCATCGGTTAAGATAGATTCGACATTATCCCCTTCCATATCTAATATGGAATTTATTCAACCTCTATTCTTTGGAACTAGGTTAAGTATAAGGGCACTATCCCGAAACGGGTATGGGATACATCGCATGGCTTGCGTCACACCTTCATCATATAAAGTGTTATTTCCATTTTGGGAACACAATCTAATTGCGTATCCCAAAGATAGTATCCTTCAAGGAGAATCTTATTCCCTTTCGCGACTTACTTCAAACACCCTTCGGTATTAATTACTTCAATCCAATTGAAGATTAATTCCTAAGTAGCTCATCAATCTCATATTCATACTTGGCTCGAACTTTTAGGGCTTTCCAATTATGCACTTCACTGAGTACACTTGACTATTTCTAAAAATAGTCATAGAGATTAACAAACAATTATTTGTGGCATTAATTGTCATAAGCCAACAAACATCGGTATGTTTACGCTTTAGACAATTCTTCTAGATTTTACAACCTTTTTCATAAAAGGGTATTTTAGTCATCTTTAGATAAGATCACGTATCACCCACGTGATTCATAATCATATGGTTCAACATCATCGAATGACGTTTAATTATACGCTTCCCTTCCGGAGAGACTATGTCTGAGTAACCACAAATCAAGGATAATAACCATACAAATATTTAGTTGAGATCTCATCACTTATATCATCTATATAGTGACATCAATCTAGTATGTTAGATTCATGACCTTTCAACTTTATCGAATAACATTTATTCCTTACAATTGAATATGTCTACTAAATCCTAACAAATAACTGAAAGCATGTTCTTTATAAGAATCGAACATAATAACATTTATTTAGTTCCTTTATCAGTTTACTAGATCCAAAATATGGAAGTGTCACAACGTTTGCTTCACCTTCCATATCCTGGATTTAACCTTTCTAGCTTAATCACACTCGTAAGATATCATATATCTAAGAGTCGACTTGAACTTAGATAGATTTATCTCAACAGACTTGCTTAGAATAGAGACTTGATAAGCTCTATTTTAAGCACATGCCCTAACTTTTCTTTCAATCCTTTAAGCACTTGAGAAATGTTTCTTATTGTAGTCTTCATAAGACTTAAGAAAGATCACAAGAGCCATGTTCTTAATTTCCTTTCATAAAGAAAATCTAAAGTTATTAAATAGTTTATTTAACCTTTTGAATCGTATTCAAAACATTGACTATTTAATTAACCTTTAAGCAATGATAGAATTAAGTCGATACTTAAATCTTACAATTTTGAAAACAACCTTTCCAAAATTAGATGTGGTCATTCTTATCCAACGTTTGAATTAATTGTCATCATATGACTGAATGATCATATTGGATCGTATCCAATGAGCTACCGTTTTTCTTTAATAATTAAAGTCTTGGAGGACTCCATCAAATATGTAGTCTCCTTAACTTTAGCTACTATAACGGGATTGCTCGTGTTATTGCTTTATTTTAAAAAGGATTAAAATTTACTTAACCATTCTTGAAACGTTTCTCAAACAGTCATAATTTGGTTTTACTAATCGAGAAAAACATAAATATAAAAGTTTGCTAAAACTACAACATAAAATGAAGATAAAAGAGTGTTGTTGTCTATACACGCAAAATCAAATATGGTCTTTGAGATTATGATTTTGTTCCCACTAGTCAACTACTTCCAATTGACTTTCAAGGATTTTTTTTTTTTTTTTTCAAAATCCTTTAGTGGCTGGAATCCTATCTAGTTGACTCGATCCCCGACGTGGGCCAATCGACCGGGTCAATTTCGACGGGTAGGTACTTCTTACCAATCACGTCTAACGCGACTTCCAGTGGTTTGACTAGTCAACTCTTTGACAATTCACATCGCTACATGTGATAGTCAACCTTATGTCTCTAAAATCGACGGTCCTGGCGTGGGCCAATCACCGCAAGATTCTTAGTCGAGTCGTAACCCAAGTATTCATGAGATCTCATAACGATCATATCTCGATAATGACGATATACCCGTGGTAGGTCAACTCCCGGCGTGGGCGATCAGTTGGATCCGAACAAGGGCTCTTCACCGTCACTATAATATTGGGAGACATATTATAACTTCGATTTTTGTTGTGGGAGTAATTTTTAAATTAATTCACTTAATTAATTTTGAATTAATTCTCTTAATTAATTTATTACGGTCTCATCAAATATATCTATCTCTATAGACATACATCCTACACATTTATCTAGATCGTTGCCTAATCATGCATCTATCGTATCATATAAAATAAATACAAGCACAAAATAAATAAATGCGTAAAGTAACCGGTATGATCATGGACTTTTTCTAGGTGCGGTTTGAATACAAATGACAAAACCGCGGTCACAATCTAAGGGTAAATGCAACCGCTTAATAGGATCTTTAATGCTTCATTCTCCAATAGGATCTTTATTTTCGCTTTCTTTGATCTCCATCTTCCGCTCCATTCTTGTTACATTTAATTCTATCTTATAAAATTAATACACCCGCCCGTGCACGGGGGAGCCAACGGAATGGGATAAATGCAGAAAAATAAACTAGGTCACGTTCTTCATAACGGCCTAGGACAATTTTAAAACCAACGAAAAATTAAATCATTCACATCTATCCTATCGGTCGAGTCCATGATCAATCGGGTCCATATAATCATATTATATCTACTATATCTAATCCATACAATGAAATCTTATGAAAGAGATAAAATTAAAATTTAACTACTTGCGTCTTAATTAATCAATTAACATTTAATCTATTAAATAATTTTATCCAATCAATTAACTAATTAACATTTAATTAATTAAATGTTTTTAATCGAAATAAAATTAACGATTAATTTTAAACCGATTTTAATTTTAATTTTAATTAATTAGAACTATTCCAAAATAAATCAAAATTAAAATTATTTCTCTTTTGTTTCTTTCCTTTTGATTCGTAATCGAAAGGGATGCTTTAGTTTCTAAACCAAATTTGGCTTAGGCACAGCCACTTTCCAAAATCAAAATTTTGAAGTGGCACAAACTAAAGCTTTTACAAATCAAATATTTGAAGAGGCCTAGGCTTATTCCAAATCAAATATTTGGAAAGGCCAAATAATTTTGGTTTAGGCTGGCCACTTTCCAAAATCAAAATTTTGGAAGTGCCTGAAACTTTCGCCTTTTCCAAATCAATTATTTGGTAAGGGCCTAGGCCTATTCCAAACAAAGTTTGGAAAGACCATTATTATTTTAATGCCATGTGACATCCCAATGGCCCAAACTATTTGAACCATTGGTTAGCCACATGACACAACTAAACAAAAGACGAATTACCAATCACAACTATGAACCATATTGAATCACAAAATACACAAAACAAAAGAAAAGACCATGGCAAGCGCCCGACGACCATAAAGGCAGCGCCGCCGCCGCCGACGGTGGTGGTGCCGCCGCTAGTCGGCCGAGCACAACCCGATCTCCTTTTTTTTTCTTTTATTCTTTTCGTGTATCGTTTTGCGAATCTAAAATCTTTCATCTTTTAATTACGTGATTTAAAACGATAAAATTAACTACGCAAAATAACATGCTTATTGCTTAAGCTCGAAGCTCTCTCTGATACCACTGTTAGGAAATCTACGCGGGAACGCAGCGGAATTCAAAAAATTATTTCCTATCGACCCAAGATCGACTTCATTTAAGCAATAAACAAACGAGTTAGTAGACGGTGGTTACCTTGGTTGATCTAAAAGATCGACGCTTTGACCGTCTAAGGAGAGTAGTTCTGCATAGAGCCGCCCAAGTGTTCGGCCTCTACCGCTAGTCCACACGAACACCCCGCCGGAATCCCACCATTGATTGCTATTGGAAAACTCCGGTTGCTAGACCGGCCTTTTTCCCTCTCTCCAACTCTCTATAGGATGCTCTCTATATTACACAAGAACTATTAGTTCTTGGAATTGTGATGTACAAAAGAGCTTGACACCCACCTCTTATTTATAGTGTAGGGGACGCCCCATCTAGGTGTGGAGGAGAAGAAAACATTTTTCCAATAAAATAAGGAAAATATAATTGATTGATTCATCTCATTTATTACAATATCTCATATTAAATAAATCTAGGATACTGTCAATATCTTATATTGAATATTTCCAAGATTTTGTCAATATCTAATATTGACTATCTTTATTTTATTACCATAAATCAATTTACACATGTGTATATATCACATATATTTTACACATATAAATCTATACAAATATATTCAACTAATGAAATTATGCACATGTACAATCAATGCACAGCACACACACGCACATTCATTAAAATATATATATATTATTTTATTTTATTAATATCTAATATTAATAATAGGTAATATCATTAATTAAATTGCACAATCCAAGTGTATCTTATACACTAATCATATGCGCCCCATATGCCAATTAATTGGCTTCCGGAATATTCTTTAATTAATCAATATAATTAATATCTTGTATTTAATTTATTCATAATAAATAAATACCACCATATTAATTTACCAATATAACCTTTATAGTCTCGAGATAAACTTTCCTTATTTGGTTATCATCTATAACCACATTTTAATCCGGCTAGATGTTCTTATGTGTGTGACCCGATAGGCTTCCGAATATGTTGGCCGTAGACACAAAGTGCAAATTACGAAAATGCCCTTCATGCCTAACGATCACGGATAGCGTCTAGCAACACACCGTGACCCCAATCATCGGAAGAGTCAAATGCAATGACTACTACCTTTCATGTGAAACAGTTACCGTGTAACTTACAATCCTATCGCTGTAATAATATCCATACGGTCGTTAGTAGAGTGTCAAAACATCAATGACCGTATCTTATAATCTGGATATCATGCTCTCTCGAAGTAACACATTTACTCCCACTTTGCAAAGATTCACGAGAGTAAGGCATTCCTTATAAGAAGGCCATTTCGGATATTCGATCCCAATAATAGGATACGCGATTCCCGGACGACCAATCATGTATACTCCGCATGCTTCAATATCATACCCAATCACTACCGCATGATCGCCCGTGGCTGGGAAACCTCAATAGTGTCAAAGCATGACAATCCATACCGTGATGCCATGAAGACTCGGTCCTAAGGATAATTACACAACCGCCACATAGTGTGACACTTATCCGTGTAAGTGGGTCGATCTAACGTCGCATTCTCTAATACACGTCCACGTCATACCCAAGTGTCTCTACACTTCGATAGAGCGAGATCTATCCCCGCCTTAAAGACGAAAGACATCTAATACGCGCTTTAGTCCGCTTATACTATCAATGCCCTGCTTAATAGTACATCGACTGAGACATTTAAGTATCAAACTTATTAAAGTGATTAGAGATCTCATCAACCATAATCGCCTATCATGGTTTCTCTATCACAGTTTAATACTAAGGACGTTATCATATAACAATTCATAATTGGTTCTTTAAAAGAACATATATATGACAACAGAAAAGCCATTTAATATATATGTATAAACATAAAGAAATAGTAGAAATGATCCGACCCGGTCGGATCCGGTCCAACCCGATTGGGTTTAGGACACTATTTCAACATATGGCACAACCTGGAAAGGAACACTGGAAAGCAGTGAAAAGGATATTCAGGTACCTTAGGGGTACATCAGATATTGGACTCATTTATGGAGGTGGTACTCAATGTTTTGTCATAGGGTACTATGATTCTGATTATGCTGCTGATGTGGACAGCATGAGGTCTATGACTGGGTATGTGTTTAATTTGGGTGGTTCTGTAGTAAGTTGGAAGGAAACTTTGCAAGGTACAATGACATTATCTACTACTGAAGCAGAATACATGGCACTGACAGAAGCAACAAAGGAAGCAATCTGGTTGGCTAGTCAATGATCTGAGTCTGCATCAAGATCAAGCCAGGGTGTATTGTGACAGTCTTAGTGCAATATGTTTGGCTAAGGATCTGGTTCATCATGAGAGAACCAAGCACATTGATTTTAGGTATCATTTTCTAAGAAATGAGATGAGGGTTAAAGTGGAGAAGATCAGCACTGATGTGAACCCTGTTGATATGTTCACTAAACCAGTTCCAAGGGGCAAGTTTCAGTTGTGTCTGGACTTGCTGAATATTCAAAGTCATTAATCTGAATGCAGGAATACTCAATTTGGTGTTGGGGAATCTTTGAGATATTCAAATCTGAAGACAAAGAGGAATCTGGCACTTGGTTGGGTATCTGGTCAGTTTAAATGAAGTTAAATTCAAGGTGGAGATTTGTAATGGTGACTTAAATTATGCTACTGAGTCTAGTCTGCTGAGTATGGCATTTTGCAGTCTATAGAAACTGTGGTGGTCAGCAGAGCATGAAGCATCTACTGAATCTGGTGTTCGTTTGGGGCAGCAGCAGAGTTGATCAGTCTGCTGAAGCTGTGTCGACTGATACGGGGTATCAGCAGAGTGAAGTATGCTGGTTCACAACAGACTTAAGGAACACGTCTGTATGGTTTCCTAATTCGGTGAAGTTACTTATGTGGTATTTCAGTCATTTACTGGGTTTACTGATTAGTCGGTTAGGGTTGGTTCCTAAGGCTATAAATACCATTTGTAATACATGTAATTGTAATTTTTTGGTGATAATAAAATATCCTCATTTGTCCGTGGAGTAGTCGGCACATTGTCGGAAACCACGTTAAATCTGTGTTCATCTTGTTTCTGTGTTTGTTTGCTTGTTTATCTTTTATCTTTACTCACAATCACCATCACTTCTTGATCGATCCGTAATAACATCAACCAACAACAGTCAAATTAGACAGGAATAACAACCTCTTCTAGCGCTACACCATCATACTGGTTGTTCGCGGCCACAAATTGGAAGATCATCTGTTTGGTCATCTGCCCAAACCACCTGAATTCCTCACCTATGCTGGTCCCGGGGGTGCTGTTCTCACCAGTAACATTCCCAATCCAACATTTGCAGAGTGGAATCAAGTTGATCAACTTCTCATGGGGCGGCTTCTAGGTTCGATGACTGAACAGGCTCTACTGGAGGTTATGGGGTGTGATACCCCTTATCAAGTATGGAAAACACTTGAAGATCTCTTCAATAGTTGGTCTAAAGACCACATGTTAGAATTCAAGGACACCCTGACCAAAAACACTAAAGGTACAAAGACTATGGCCGATTATTTAGCTTTAATGAAGTCCTATGCTGACAGTCTTGTTGTTGCTGGGTATCCGGTGTCCAAATCTGAGCTTATCTTAGCAACTTTGGGAGGTTTAGACAAGGAGTATGAAGTTGTAATTGTAAACATAACAGCTAGGGTTGGTTCCCTTGCATGGAAGGAAGTGCAATCCCAGCTTATTACACATAAAAGGTTGCTTGCCTGGTTCAACCCTACTCAAACCCTAGATACCAGTCATCCTACTGCTTATTTAGCTGCAAGATCCTCACCCAGACCAGATAACGGATCTTAAAATCATAATCAGCCCTCAAGAGGTAGAGGACAATCTAGGGGAGGTAGATCAAGATGTAGAGGTGGAGGTGGTAGAGGATCAAATGCAGGGTCAGCTGGAAATGGAAATGGCACTGGAAGAGGCACAACTTGTCAATTATGTGGTAAAATTTGGCATACAGCCAGCATCTTTTGGCATAGATATGAAGAGGACTTCAACAATGCTCCAGGAAACTCACAGGGAAATCAGAATCAAAATCAGCCTCCTAGACAAGTCTCTACATACCTAGCTACACCCCAATCAGTAGGAGATCAGTCATGGTACATGGATAGTGGTTCTTCTAACCATGTCACTAATGACTTGAACAATCTGCACCTGAGCTCAAACTATGTTGGTACTGACACTTTAACTGTTCATAGTGGTGAGAAACTGAAAATAGCTCACATTGGCAGTAGCACTTTATACACACCACACTACAGTCTCACCTTGAATTCCCTCCTACATGTTCCCCACATTACTAACAACTTACTCAGCATTTCCAAACTTTCCAGTGAAAATCTTGCATCTATGGAATTTAACTCCTCTTATTGTTTTGGTAAGGATCTGACTACAAGGAGGACTCTTCTAGTAGGGGTACTTGATAATGGGCTGTGTAAGTTTCTCGCTGCTGCAAGAAGCTCCATTCACTCTAAATCATCCACACCATCACCATCCTGTGCTCCCTCTTCCTTAGTCAGCACTAGTAGTCTGAAAATTGATGCCAATGTGTGGCACAATAGATTAGGTCATCCATCTAAGAAGGTCTTATTCCATGTTTTATCCAGTTGTAATGTCTCTGCTTGTAATGAATTGAAGTTCTATGAAGCCAACCAATTTGGCAAAGGCCATGTTTTACCTTATAACACTTCTGTTTCTCGTGCTAATTGTATTCTTAGCCTAATACACTCTGACATTTGGGAGCCTGTCCCTCTAAGATCCACAACTGGATATACATATTTCATACACTTTATTGATGACCATTCCAGATTCACATGGATCTACCCTCTCAAACAAAAATCAGATGCATTGTCGGCCTTTAAAGAGTTTAAGTTAATGGTTGAAATTCAGCTTTACACTAAAATTAAATGCTTACAAATAGATTGGGGAGGGGAGTACAGAAGCCTAGTTCCTGTCTTGAAAGAATCTGGAATTACCTTTAGACACCCATGTCCACACCTTCATGAACAAAATGGTAGGAGTGTGAGGAAACACAGACATATTGTAGAACTTGGCCTTACCTTGTTAGCTCAAGCCTCCATGCCCTTAAGATTCTAGTGGGATTCTTTCAAACACTCTGTCAACCTCATCAACATACTTCTCTTATCTGTTCATCACTTCAAGTCACCATTTGAAACCCTGTATCACACCAAACCTGACTACTCCATACATAGGGTGTTTGGATGTGCTTGCTACCCTCATCTTAGACCTTACCACACTAACAAGTTCAATTTTCACTCCTCTAGATGTGTCTATCTAGGTACCTCTACTGATCATAAAGGCCACTTATGTCTCTCTGAGTCTGGTAGGGTTTACATTACTAGGAATGTGACCTTCAATGAAGCTGATGGGAGTCAACTTTACTGTACTTTGGTGCGCAGTTTAACCCCCGTTTATCACTTTATTGGCATGTTTTGGGTAGATATAGACCGTTTCGAGAGTAATATCGAGAGTTATGTGCACGGGGAGTTAAACTGTCATATCGATAGTAAACTCCGCCTTTTTAACGATATTTCACTCTTTTCCGAGTACTTTTGTCTTGTGAAATTACGCGTGGTGTTTGTTCATCTATGTTATTGTAGGACTTAGGTGACTCGAGGACCCGGAAGGCGATGTTTTGGACTAAGAGACATGTTCGTGGTACGAGAGTTGAATGAAAGTGGAAGAAAAGCCAAGTTTGGAGTGAAGTCAAGGCAAACTGGCGTTTGCAGTTAGCCTACCTTAAACTGGCGTTTGCCCAGCCCAAACGGGCTTTTACAGAATGACACTTCATTCAGAAAGTTGGGTTTTTAGCTGGACGGGCGTCCCAATGACCCCCAAACGGGCGTTTGGATGGGTTCAGCCCGAAGTAAAAAGCACATACAAAGCAAACGAGCGTCCAGGATACACAGACGGGCGTTTGCCCCCTCAAGACATGATTCATCAGACGGGCGTTCAGAGGGAGGCAAACGCTGGTCCATGGAAGACGAAACCCTAATATCATCATATTTTTCCAGGCAAATGGGCGTTTGTGACCGACAGCATCAGATTTCAACCTACACTATAAATACGCGGCTCATTTAGCCCCTATGCATGTTCTGCCGACTTTAGACTTCTCTTGAGCGATTTTGGTGCGATTTTAGGGTAGATTAAACACCCTTTGATCTTTTGATTCCCTAGATAACTTCCTTTGATTCTACACGTCTTTTATAGCTTAGATTTACATTACAAGATCAAAGATTCAACTTTTTGGGTGCAACTATTTCTTCATATTTTTTGGATCTGATTTCAGCGGTTATATGGTAATGACTTTTCTTTTGTTTATTGTCTTTAGTTCAATTTCTGTTCTTTATTCCATTATTGGCATAATTATGAGTAGCTAATTGCATGTGTAGTCGAATTATGTGAAAACGAGCGAAAACCCTAAGGGGGATGAGATTGGGAATTGTGTAGTGCGTAATTTCATGTTTAAACGATTAATCCACGTCCTAAAACTTATTTTAATGTCTTTGAATTAGATTGATCACCTAGTTCACTGTCACACACATCGACCCTATAGATGCATTTTGCGGTGAGATGTGGGATAAGGGGTTTTAGGATCGTTGCGTAGATTCGGCCTAGTTGTTAGGTCCATTTCCAATACAGAGGTTTGTCATCGTTTTTCGAGCGACTCTAGAGCGTAATCATGTTATGTTAATCGGTTTTCTAAAGGGAGAATTAATTAACCTCACATAGGGTGATTAGATCGAGTTGTTCAGTCTAATCGCCAGAATTAGGAGTTGGCACCCGTGGATGTCTTTAAACTACATTGGATAGGTAGGTCGGTTAAGGCACGTTCCTTGTCAAGTCTTTCCTTCGAGGTAAAAATAGCTCGTGGGATCATAGTTCGACTATACCTTTTAATATCTAGAAGTACACCGTTAGTTAATCTTTACTTTTGCATTAGTATAATATCTCTCCACCATTATTTTGACTTGAACTAAGTTCTAAGTTGACTTTGGTACTTAAACCTTACTCCCTGTGGATTCTACCTTGTGACCACTATACTACCGTTGACCCGATACTCTGTCGGTTAAAGTTAGCAGTTAAGTATTTTGCTATTAGAAGCCTCCTTCCCCATCCATGATGGTTTTTCTCAGGGCCCTCATAGGTCTGTGTACTCTGATCTCACCACATCTAACTTCTTCCCTGCACTGCCTCCCCCCCACACCTTCTCCAACCAGCAGTAGCAACAGTGACAGTTCAGGGCCCTCACCATCACCAAGTGCACCTCTATCATCCTCCTCACACACCCACTCTTCCTCTTCAAGGGGGAACACACAACACAACACTCACCATCACCACAAAGCTCAACACTAAGCTCACCCATGAATACATCTCTGAATATTCACTCACCTTCACTTATTAGCAATGATGTACATGAAGAAGAAGAGCAGGTTGCATCCCCAACTCAAACCATTCCTGTCACCTCCATAAACACCAAACCTAACTCATCCACATCAAAGAACCCTACTACTCACAAATGCAGACAAGATCCAAGAGTGGGATCTTCAAACCCAAAACCTACATTGCCACTGTTAAGACACTCACAGAATCTCATCCTACTGAACTTGTTAAAGTGTAAGAAGCCCTAGCTATACCACAATGGAAGCATGCTATGGATGAGGAATGTAATGCCTTGTTGAGAAATGGAACTTGGGAGCTGGTTCCACCAAACACAAGGCAACAACTGGTGGACACCAAGTGGATTTTCAAACTAAAATTGAACCCTGATGGATCTGTCATGAAATATAAGGCAAGACTGGTTGCCAAGGGTTTTCTACAAGCCTATGAGGTCAACTTCACTGAAACATTCGGTCCAGTGGCAAAGGCATCAACCATCAGAGTCATTATAGCCATAGCAGTTACTCTAAACTGGAGCATTAGACAAGTGGACATCAACAACGTTTTTTTCTGAATGGGCCACTCAGTGAAACTGTGTATATGCCCCAACCTGAAGGATTTGTAGATGCAGCAAAACCAAATAATGGGTGTAGGCACAAGAAGGCACTCTATGGGCTGAGACAAGCACCTAGGGCATGATTTGATGCCCTCAAAAATCAGATGTTACACTAGGTATTTAATTAGTCTAGAGCGTATAACTCATTATTCATATCCAGGAAGGAAAAGACATTGTTGTATGTGTTGGTGTATGTTGATGATATACTAGACATAGGAAACTGCAGCTCACTGAATCAAAAGTTCATTCAAGTCTTGCACTCTACTTTTGCTCTGAAGGATCTTGGAAGTTTGTCACATTTTTTGGGTATAGAAGCACACAGGGACGGTATTGGAATCTACCTCACACATAAACACTATACCACACAGCTCTTTAAAAGGATTAATACGGAGCATGTCAAACCTTGCCCCACACCTATGGTTGCAGGTAGACATTCACTACAAAAAAACACTCTATTGTTACACTAGCTTTTGCCACACTCACAAAAAAAGTGTGGCTAATAGCACTTTGTGAGACTCTTTTGCCACGCTCATGTGGCTAAAAGTAAGTATATAGGAACACTTTTTTTGTTGTGTGGCAAACAATAGTGTAGCAAAAAACTATTTTTCTTGTAGTGATTAGAGAGAAGAATCAAGGCACTCCCATGGCGAACCCCAGCTTGTATAGGAGTGCCATAGGAGGATTATAGTATCTGACACTTACCAGGCCAGATATCACATATGCAGTGAATGCCCTCAGTCAGTTCATGCAGTGTTCTACATATGTGTATTGGAATGCACTCAAAAGAATGTTGAGGTTTGTGAAATGGACCATTGATCAGGGCCTGCACTTTAAACCTAGTCTCACCGTGCATGTTAATAGCTATTCTGATGCGGATTGGGCTTGTGATGAGTCAGACAGAAAATCCACCGGAGGTTATTGTGTTTATATAGGAGATTCACTAGTGTCATGGAGCTCCAAAAAGCAGAATGTAGTCTTTAGATCAAGTGCTGAGTCAGAACACAGATCACTGGCAAATCTGTCCTCTGAAGTCTGAACTCCAGTGGTTTCAACATCTTATGAAATAGTTATGCTTGAAGATTCCTGAGACACCTGTGGCCTGGTGTGACAAGATCAGTGCAACATTTTTGGCACACAATCAAGTCTTTCATGCTAGGACAAAGCATATAGAAGTTGATGTCCGTTATGTCAGAGATCTGGTACATAAGAAGTCCATTTCAGTCTAGTATATTCCAGCAGCAGATCAAGTAGCAGACTGCCTTACAAAGGCTTTACCATCCTCACAGTTCCAGATCTTCAAAACCAAACTGAATGTGGTCACCCCACCATCCAGTTTGAGGGGGGGGGGGGATGTTAAGAGTAATGATGACTAGGACACTTGTAGAGTGCCAGGTGTCAGTGATTAAATGAGACAAGTGTAGTAAAAGATTATATGGAATATTAGTTTGTTATGTTTGTTAAGAACACCTTATTAAATGTAATGGTGCAACACACAATTGAATCAATGAAATGGATATTCAAAACATCTAGCTAAATTATCTTCTTCATTAATTTTTCTGGATTGGACGGAAAGGAAATGAATTATATATATTAAAAAAATGTGTTTGAGAAATTTAAATGAAAAGAAAAGAGATCCTTTTCCCTCAAAAAAAAGAAAGAAATAAAAGAGATGCTGACATAATAAATTTTTATTTTCTACATATAATAAATATTTTTAAACAAATATCTACGTTCCATCAACAATCAAATATATACTAATTAAATTTATTGAATCGGAGACTTTATATTTAAAAAGCGCTTTCCTAAATATAAATAAATAAATGAACACAAAGATCCTATTTATGATGAAATAAATAGATAACAATTGGTAACAATGAGGTTTATGGTATCAAAAATAGAGAACAGTTTCTTAGATCCGGAGAAATCGGGTCGAAAATATAATTACCAGATAATAATCTACAAATTGCAAGGCATCAACATAATTTTAATTAAAACGATGATAAAAACATAACTAAAAAAATCTAAAGAAATAATAATGTCATGTCTCGGTATGAATTAAAAGGCCAAAATAGTAAATAGTGGTGAATTTGGTTAAAATTTGATAATACATTTAAAAAATCTGACTATTGATTATAATTGATTTCTGTAGGTTATCGTTACAATGAGTTAGTGTGTTCATGTCGTATGTTGTACAGTTGTACTATACACTTTCTTTTTCTTCTTCTACTTTTTAATTTTTATTTTTTTATTTTTAATTTTTAATTTTTAATTTTTAACTTATAACTCTTTGTCTCTTTGCTTTCGGTCTACTTTTATTACAAGCGGGACGGCTCTACCCTCAAGACTCAAGAGGGACATCACAGCCAACCTCTTACGAAAATATTAATCGATAAAACAGTAGAATTTTTGGTATTTTATATTAAAGTCTTATAGAAACCAACAATCTGAAGACAATTTGGTATGATTCTCAACTTTTTCTTGTATGTGCTATATAGTACCCCCACTGCTGAGCGAGTATCCACCAGAATTAATTATTTTCTTAGATTTTATGCTTATTCTATTATGGATTAAGCTGTTGAGATATGAAAGCACAATTCTACTGTGTTTATCGTGTTGCATGCTTGAGATGCACTAAATTGTTTGGGCTCATATACTTCTGTGGTTATTGTTTGTTTCTTTTACTTTTCGGTTATTAATTATCGGTTCATATGTGACACACCACTACTTCAATTCATTAATTAATATTTAAAAATCCGAGCCGTGGCATTTTACTGCATTGTTTCAGATTTAATTTGTAGGAAGAATAAATTGTGGTGCTAGTATGGCTTATGGATATGGGACTTCTCTTGGTAATTTTGTGCGACAGTTTTATATTGATCTATATACACCTGACTTTGCTCTTCAACCCCCTCTAACATTCATAAGCTTCATCCGCCTTAATCATGCTGATAGAAATTTAATCAACTGCATATGGTCACTAATCCAGAAATTCACGCAACTATTATGAATATGGGCTCTTACAAAACTGCCGGTCCTGATGTGCTACCTCCTCTTTTCTTCCAAAAATCTGGGGAGACAGTTGATGATTCGGTTATCAAGTTTATCACGAAGGCTTTCTATACTAGCTCAGAATTCAGATCCTTGGCTTTGAGACTCCAGCTTCTCCCCTGCTTTGGGGACGTGGTCGGATCACGGCCGTCCGTTCCAATTGAGGAGAGAGCGCACAAAAATTTGGGTGGTCGTCTCCGTCCACGTCCCCAAAAGCTGGGGAGAAGCCGGACAGCAAAAGCGGATGATCCAGTTCGACTAGCTCATTCCTAGCCTCTATGAACAACTCTCTTATCACTCTTATCCCGAAGACCTAGCATCCAGAAACAATCAGTCAGTTCCGTCCCATTGCCCTATCCAATGTCCTCAAGAAGCTTATCACGAAAGTCATTCCTAATAGACTTCGTCTAGTCATTGGTAAAGTGATATCTCCTACTCAATGTGGCTTTATCCTAGGACGCCATGCTGCTGATAACATCTTGAACACTCAGGAAGTTGTTCACTATGTCCGTAAGAAGAAAGGAAAGAAAGGGTTCATGATCGTTAATATTGACCTCGAGAAAGCCTACGACATAGTCAGTTGGGAGTATATTCATCATATTTTATAGACAGTCGGCTTTTCAAATACACTTGTGAAGCTCATTATGCATTCCATCACCACATCTATGCTTCATATTATATGGAATGGGGAGAGCCTGGACCCTTTTCAGCCTTCTCGGGTCCTAGAAAGGGGGACCCCTGGTGTTGAATAGTATTTATATAAATTATTTGCTTTGATAAAACAAAGGAGACTTATTTCATTAAGAGGAAAGATATGCCTTAAGTGCAGAAGGGTTAGTGGGAGTGTCACAGTTCTCGAGCAAGGTATTGGATATCCTTCTTGGAATCAACACCCCATGTCACAGTCAATTAATGTTTGGTAATTCAAAGACTTTTCGAGAGCACTTGAAGGTTGCAGTTCTTATTTTAGAAATAATAATCTATAATGATAGATTTAGATACTGCTTAATTATCACAGTTCACCCTTATAGATGAGATGCTAAAAGAGTTTAGCATAGATCATAGCAAGAGATATTGCGAGCCGGTATTCTCGGGATCTATCTATGATAGGACGTCACCCTAAAAGATAAGGTGAAAGATGATACTTATGGAATGTCCCCTTGCTTCTGCAATATGGTCCATCATAAGTGTTGTGAGTTAAAGCAAATTTTCATACTTCATGAAGAGTCATTAGCATGTATGAAAGTGATTCTGGTATATGTCGAGAATATCCTTAAAAGTGTTAAGGATGGGTTCCTAGTTTATTGAAACTTGGAATTGGATAAACGTAGATATACAGATGTATACCCTAGGTCTTATGAAGATAGTGGGAGCTACAGTCTGGTTTTGCAGTCACTTTGATTAAAGTGGTACGGTGAGCTAGAAATGTTCTTAGCGAGAGATCACTGTAAATCCTACAATTGAGCCAAAACACAGTATTGCCTTAGAGGTGCAGCGGGAGCAGTACATGGATCTATGAGGTTCATTCTTGAACCTTGTGTGGTTCTTCCACCTTTTCGATATAGCTGATATGGTAAGTGGATTCATTGCTTAGGAAAGGTTCAGGGTCTCGTCAGAGATTCATGTGTGAGTTGAGGCGGTTCCTTTTGACTTGATCATTTGGAGCATGATATGAACATAGTCCGAGTCCCACCGGATAGTGATCCGTTCACGCTTAGGGTTGGTTGCAAGTATTGCATGAGATTCTTGTGTTTCAACTTGGTCTTGTGTGTACGAGTGATTGGATTTAGGCCAAGTGGGAGATTGATGAAATAGTGTCATAAACCCAATCAGGTTTATACATATAATAAATGACTTTAATGTTATTATATATTATGTTTATCTATATGAACCAATTTGTGATTGTATATATGATAACGTCTCTAGTGTCAAACTGTGAAAGAGAAATCATAATAGTGATTATGGTTGATGAGATCTCGACTCACTTTAAAAGGTTTGATACTTAAAATGTCTCTAGTCGTATTTGCTATTAAGTGGACATTAATAGTACGATTAGACTAGCACGTATTGGATGTCTTCTATCTTATTGAAGGTAGGGATAGATCTCGTCTATCAAAGAGTTAAGACACTTGGACTGTATGTGAATATGTATTAGAGAATTCGTACGTTAGACTGACCCACTTACTTTATTAAGTGTCGCACTATGTTGCGGTTGTGTAATTATCCTGAGACGGGAGTCTTCATGACATCACCGTGTGGATTGTCATACTTTGAAACTGTTGAGGTTTCCTTTAGCCATGGGGCGATCATGCGGTAGTGATTGGGTGTGATACTGAAGCATGCGTAGGATTCATGTTGCTCGTCCGGAAATCGCGTATCCTATGATTATGAGTAAATATCCGAAAGGGCCTTCTTATAAGGAATGTTTTATTCTCGAAAGTCTTTGCAAAGCGGTAGTAATATGTTACTTCGAGATAGTAGGATATCCCGATTATATCCAAGAATATATCGACTGGAGTATAGCCTTCCCGCCTTGGTCACGGCCGGCTAAAGCTAAAGTTCCATTAAAGATCGTTTCCACATGGTAGAACCTCCTCAGGGAATATAAGGTTTTCATAAGGCTGATCTTGAGCCGCCATCCAAGCGCGAATAAGGAGAGATGTGTAAAAAGCAAGTCCGATTACGCCTATTCCTAATCCTAAAGAGAATGTAAGGACGTAGGGATCCATATGTAAATAGAGTATCTATATACGGTCGTTGATGTATGACACTCGACATACGATCGTATGGATATTGCAACAGCGATAGGATTCTGTTTACACGGTAACTATTTCACATGAAAGGTAGTTGTCATCGCTTTTGACTTTTTTTATGATTGGGGGTCACGGTGTGTTGCTAGACGTTATTCCGTAATCGTTGGATATGAAGGGTATTTTAGTAAATGCACTTTGTGCCTACGGCCAACATATTCGGAAGCCTATCGGGTCAACCAAATAAGGAAAGTTTTATCTCGACTATAAAGTGTTATATTGGTAAATTAATATGGTGGTATTTATTTAATATGGATAAATTAAATACAAGTTATTAATTATGTTAATTAATTAAATATACATATAATGTCTATGTATGTCGAAATTATTTGTGTATATTGATACACATGTATTTTGCAAATTAATTAATCATGATATTATATTAATTAAGAATTTTCCGGATGCCAATATATTGGCAATATGGGGCGCAATTTTGGAGTGTATATGATAAACTTGGATTGTGAAATTTAATTAATGATATTACCATATATTAATATTAGATATTAATAGATTTGCATAAATTGATTTTAGGTAGTAAGATAAAGATAGTCATTATTAGATATTGACAATATCTTGAAAATATTTAATATGAGATATTAAATTAAATGAGATAATTCAAACAAAGATACTTTTCATATTTTACTAGGAAACTTCTCCCAATCAGATTGAGATTTATAAGCGGCACCACCTTCTCCTATTAAAGCAAGGGATTTGGTAGCTCTTTTGTACATCCCAATTCCCAATTAGAAGAGTTCTAATTTACAAAATAAATTGAGAGCTTCTTGGAGAGAGATTTAGAGAGAGAAAAAAGTCCAGTCTAGCAACCGGATTTTTCTAGAAGCAATCCAAGGAGGATTCCGGCGGGGTACTCGTGTGGATCTGATAGCGGCCGGACACGTGGACGGCTCGCGTGCACTCTCTATATAGACGGTCAAAGCGTCGATCTTTTAGATCAAGCAAGGTAACCATCGTCTACTAACTTAATATGTTTGTTGCTTAAACGAAGTCGATCTTGGGAAATGAAAATCAAAATTTTGAATTCCGCTGCGTTCCCGCGTTGATTTCCTCACAGTGGTAGCAGAGTGAGATTCGAGCTTAAGCAATAAGAATTAGTAATTTGCGTATTCAATTTTATCGTTTAAATCACATTATTAAAAGATGAAAGAATTTTGATTCGCAAAATGA
Source organism: Gentiana macrophylla (assembly GCA_026214975.1). Classification (NCBI taxonomy): domain Eukaryota; kingdom Viridiplantae; phylum Streptophyta; class Magnoliopsida; order Gentianales; family Gentianaceae; genus Gentiana; species Gentiana macrophylla. The sequence continues at coordinate 127,798,674 of CM047805.1, read as the reverse complement.
TACATGAAATAAAAGGAGGTCGGGTGGAGCTCGCCGATCATTGTGGCAATTACCACCACCGTCTGGCGGCGTCGGCAAATTTCCCGGTCGTCGGCGTTAGTTGGTGGCTGCTCGGTAGGTCCCTTCCGTTTGTTTTGTGAGTTTGTGTTTCAATATGGTTCATAATTGTGATTGGTAATTTATCTTTTGTTTATGCCATGTGACTAACTAATGATTCAAATATCTTGGACCATTGGGATGCCACATGGCATTATTTGGTTTTTGGTCCATAATTATGGATATATGATAAACCTAGGCCTTTCCAAATTTTGTTTGGAATAGACCTAGGCCATTTCAAAATAATTGATTTTGGAAAGACCCTTTTAAAAAATATTTGTTTTTGGAAAGAGCCCAGTGAGTGCCTTTTGGTTTTGGAAACCAAAGGCATCACTTTTGATTAGAAATCAAAAGGAAAGAAACAAAAGAAGACTTAAATTTAATTTTGATTTATTTTTAGAATAGTTCTAATTAATCAAAATTAAAATTGTAATCGTTTAAAATTAACAGTTAATTTTATTTTGATTAAAATCATTTAATTAATTAAATGTTAATTAGTTAATTGATTTTATAAAATTATTTAATTGATTAAACGTTAATAGATTAATTAAGACGCAAGTTGATAATTTTAGTATTTATCTTTTTCATAAGATTTTTATTGTATGAATTAGATGTGTTAGATATAATATTATTATATGGACCCCGATTGATCATTGACTCGACCAATAGGATAGATGTGTGTGATTTATAATTTTTGTTGGTTTAAAAATTGTCCTAGGCCATTATGAAAAATGTGACCTAGTTTATTTTCTGCATTTATCCCATTCCCGTTAGCTCCCCCCTCCCCCCCGTGTTTTGCGGGTGTATTAATTTATTAGATAGATTATTATGTAACAAGAATGGAGCAGAAGATGGAGACCAAAGAACGATGAATAAAGGTCCCATTCGAGATGGCGCAATAAAGATCATATTGACGGTTGCAACTACCTTTGGATTGTGACCCGTGGTTTCGTCAGTTTGTATTCGGAACCGTACTTAGGAAAAGTCAATGATCATACCGGTTACTTTACGCATTTATTTATTTTGTGCTTGTATTTATTTTATATGATACGATAGATGCATGACTAGGCACGATCTAGATGAATGTGTATGATGCATGTCTATAGAGATAGATATATTTGATAAGACCGTAATTAAAATTAATTAAGTGAATTAAATTACATAAATACATCCACAACAAAAATCAAGTCGAAATATTGTCTCTCAATATTATAATGATGGTGATGTGCCCTTGTTCGGATACAACTGATCGGCCCACGTCGGGAGTTAACCTACCTTGGTATATCGTTATTATTGAGATATGAGCGCATGAGATCTCGCGAATATTGGGTTATGACTTGACTAGAATATTGTGGTGATTGGCCCTCGTCAGGACCGTCTTATTCTAAAGGCAAGGGGTTGACTACCACATAGAGATGTGTAGTGTCAAAGAGTTGACTAGTAAACCACCAAGAGTCACATAGAGATGTGATTGGTAAAGTGTTACCTACCTTTCGAATTATTCCGGTTGATCGGCCCTTGTCGGAAATCGGGGTAACTAGATGGGATCTTGGCCACTAAAGAAATTTTCAAAATTATTGAAAGTCAATTAGGAGTAGTTGACTAGTGGGAGCAAAATCATAAATACAAAAGACCATTTTGATTTTGCATTATAAACAACAACACTCATTTTATCTTTATTTTATGTTGTAGTTTTAGCAAGCTTTTATTTTTATGTTTTTATTCTCGATTAGTAAAACCAAATTAATGACTGTTACCTTTTGAGAAACGTTCTCAAGTATGGTTAAGTAATTTTAATCTTTTAAAATAAGCAATGACACGAGCAACTTCGTTATATTAGTTAGAGACAAAGAGACTACATACTTGATGTAGTGCTCTAAGACTTTAATTATTATTCAAAGCGAAAGCTCGTGATATGATTAAATCACTTGAAATAAGTTTCAACGAATTAATCATATATTAGATACAATCCAGGGATCATTCTGTCATACGATGACAATTAATTCAAACGTTGAATGCATTGAATGAGAGTGACCACGTCGAATTTTGGAAAGGTTGTTTTCAAAATTGTAAGATTTAAGTATCGACTTAATTCTTTAACCATTGCTTGAAGGTTAATTAAATAGTTCATGTTTTAAATATGATTCAAAAGGTTAAATAAACTTTAGATTTTCTTTACAAACGAATTATTTTGATGACATAGCTCTTGTAATTTCTCTTAAGCCTTATGAAGACTAAATTGAGAAATATTTATGAGTGCTTAAAGGATTAAAAGGAAAGTTAGGGCATGTGCTTAAAATAAGATATCTTATCGAAGTCTCTATTTTAGGCAAGAGTGTTGAGATAAACCTATCTAAGTTTAGTCAACTTTCAGATATATGATATCTTACGAGTATGATTAAATTAGAAAGATTAAAATACGGAATACATCAAGATATGAAAAGTGAAGCAAACATTGCGACATTTTCAGCTTTGTACTCTAAGTCTAATAAATTGATAAAGGAACTAAATAAATGTTATTGTGTTCTGGTTCTTATGAAAAACACGAGTTCAGTTGTTTGTTAGGATGTAGTAGACATATTCAATTGTAAGGAATAAAAGTTGTCCAATAAAGTTGAACGGTCACTGAATCTAACATACTAGATTACGATAACTATATAGTCGATATAGGTGATGAAATCTCAACCAAATGTTTCAATGGCTGTTATCCTTGATATTTGTGGTTGTTCTAGATGTCGACTCTCTGAAAGTGAAATGTGTAATAAAATGTCATTCTGATGATGTCTGAACCATGTGATTATGAATCATGTGGGTAATACATATCTTATCTAAATATGACTAAAATACCCTTTTATTAAAAGGTTATAAATTCTAGAAAAATTGTCTAAAGCCTAAACATACCGATGTTTGTTGGCTTATGACAATTAATACCACAAATAATTGCTTATTAATATCTATGACTGTTTTTAGAAATAGTTGAATGTACTTAGTGAAATACAACAATTCTGAAAGCCCGAAAAGTTCGAGCTAGTACGAATATGAGTTGATGAGCTACTTAGGAGTTAATCTTCAATTGGATTGAAGTAATTAATCCCTGAAGGTGTTTCAGAAACTGTCTGAAATAAAATCAGATTCTTCCTTGAAAGATACCATCTTTGGGATACACAATTAGATTTTGTTCCTAAAATGGAAACAACACTTTATATGATAAAGGTGTGAAGTAAGCCATGTGAAATATCCCCTACCTATTTTGGGATAGTGCCCTTATTCAATACATATACTTGACCGAGTTCCAAAGAATAAAAGTTAAATAAACTCCATATCAGATATGGAAGACGATGACATGAAATCCATCTTAACCGATGATTTAGGGTTGTCGTGTGTTAGGAACATTTTATTATGTTTTGATGATGGCAATACTAGCTATTATAGCAAGCCTGAAATAAGTTAGAATTCTCTGTATAAGTCTCTACTTAGAGTCTGGCATATTGTATAAGTTAAGTCATACAAGTATTGTACTAGTTGGTAGGACGGAAAAGTAAAACAGACATTCGGCAGAGTGAAGCCAGCCAAGTACATGCAGAGAAGCAATGAAGACTTAATGGTATGACTTATAACCAAGGAAGTCTGTGATGACCTTGGATAAGTCTAAGTTATGGTTCAATTGATGAAACTTAATGTTCAAATATGGTGTACACTGATCTCACCCAAACCAATGATCAGTGAAGTACAAAGATTCTCCGTAAACTTAAGTGATGAAGGAAACAGTGAATCGGCAGAGTAAACTGACTTTCGGCTAAGTGAAGGCAAAAACAGTGAAGGAAGATCTAAACGACAAAGTCAGATGGATCACTCGACCGTTCAGAGAACGGCAAAGTAATCCTTATCAGAACAGAATTGAAATATGATGAAGATTCAGAGGATCATGCATTTAATGCACAATCAATAGAAGATCAATCAAGGACGGATTTTCTGCTATACATTTGAAGAAAAATCAGATCACTAAAATCAAGGAGAATGTAATTAAGGGGGAATCAAGAATAAAATCAAGGATTATTCGCCTCATTAATATAGCCAACGGACGGAATTTCAAATCAATGATATCAAGGCTATAAATAGAAGGCATTGACAGACAGATAAAAACAACAATCAGAAAAAGAAAACCAAGAAGAAACTCTGTCAATTTGAAAAGCCTTCTCTCTGAACTTACAAGGATTCATCTAGAGATCAACTCAGACATCATAACTACAATTTTATATTTAGCACTGAGATTGATCAATCAAGTTTGAGAATCTCATTCACAATAAACTGAAGCAACTGAATCAGAAGTCATCTGAGAAGGAGTTGTGTTTGTGATAGCTGCTGAAGGATTTGATCTCAAGGAGCAATGAAAGAGATCGAATCATCAAGCTGCATGCAAATGCCAAGGAGTGATAGTCTTGTAGATTGTGAAGCTTGGGAAGTCAAGGACAATCTTACTATTGTATCTGTGAAAACAATAGTGAATTCCTCCAATCATCACAGGAGAAGAGTGGATTAAGGGATTACACCATCCTGAACCACTATAAGCCTTGTGTCTTACTTATTGCAATTTACTTTAATGCACTCATTTAATTGCCTACATTATACCTTATATCTGTGAATGTATAAACTGCTTTGAACCAATCTAGTAAGAAGGGACTAATCCGCTGCCCAAAAGCTTTTAATCACAAGAAAAGTTTTTGAAACTCCACTATAGTCATTCACCCCCCTCCCCCCATCTGACTATAGTTTTACCCTTCTCTAGGACCAACAATTGGTATCGGAGCAGTGTTCCGAGTATCGAACACTTCGAGATCTAATTTACAGTAACAAGGAGATCACATATTTTCAAAGTAGTTTTCAAATCTGAGTTTTCTATTCATTCACATATAAATGTTTTATTTGTACTTATGGATTCCTCAAACTTTATGTCAAAAGTACATGTTTTCAATGTTAACAATTTTGATGAATATAAAATAAGAATGTTGTCTCATCTTGCAAAGAACTCACTTGAGGAGATCTTTGGATGTAATTAATGATGGCCCAATCACAATCATGACTGTGGTATCCACAGGGAGCGAGATCAAGGAAGGAAGTAGACAAACCTAAGAAATATTGGACCAAGGATTTGACGGGAGAAGAGCAAATCTAGACTTTGTTGCAAAAGATATGATTTTGAAGACTCTAGATAGCAACATGTTCATGAGAATCAAAGATTGCAAAACAAAGAAAGGAGATGTGGGACAAGCTAGCACCGATAAATGAAGGATCCAAGCAATCAAAGGAAACAAATTATCTGTTGCAAAAGCAGAAATTTCAAAATTTCAAAATGAAGGCTGGTGAATCCAGTGATCAAATGGACAACAGATTCTCAAGCATCATCAGTGAACTGCAACAGCTTGGACACACATAACCCCAGAAAAAAGTATGCTTAAAGATCTTGAGAGGCTTACCTGAAAGATGTAAGATCATAACATCAGTAATCAGAGGAACCACAAACCTTGCAAACACTGACACTCTGACTTTGATGTCCCAACTCAAAGCTCATGAATTCGAAATGAACGGTGAAGATGGTGCTCCGGCAGAGACACAAAAATCCACTGCACTGATAGCACCCCAGCAAAGTAACTTTGCTGATTGTATCAGCAAAGAGACACATAAACTTAAAGAACATGTAGCTTTATTAGTTAAACGTTTTGACAGGTTTAGCAAAAAGAAGCCATACAAAGGAAGCTCATCATCAAACAAGAGGTCAAGCTCAACCAAAGACATGAAGAAGAAAGATGATGAATACAGATGCTTCAACTGCAACAAGAAAGGTCACTTCAAGGTTGATTGTCCTGAAGAAAATGATAAAGATGATGAAAAGAAGAAATACAAAACATCTGAAAAGAGGAAAGGCAAGAAGGCACTCAAGGCTGAATCTAGCAGTGAAAAGAATGAAGAATCATATGGTAATGACTCAGATGACAGTGATGAAGAAGACAGCTCAGACAATGAAAAAGCATGTCTATGTCTAATGGCCAAAGAATCAGATGAAACTGAGGTAACATCTAGCTCTTACTCTTCATCAAATGCATCCACATCTGACACTGCACAATCTTCTATTCTCCCATTAGATCCAGCAGAACTAGTCCAAAATCTCATGACTAAATTTGATGAAATTGAGATGAATCATGAAATTCTGGAAAAAGAATGCAAGGATCTAAGAAAGGAAAATAAAAGATTAAAGAAAGAACTGGATAAAGCAAAAGCTGAACTAACTAGTAAGAGATCTACTCAAATGATCAACAAACAAAGAGAGAGGTTCATACATCCATTGTTGACAGATCGATTGAGAAAATCCCCTACCGCTTAAGATCACAAATGAACCAGGTTTACAAACCCTAAAAAGGTTTGGATCCAGATCTGGTCTTGGCTACAACAGTCAGGATGAGAGTAGAAACAATGGTCAACACAATTCTGAATCCAGGATTAACATTAAACCAAAATTCAGAAAGGGACAGACCATGGTTTCAACCACTCATCCTGTACCGGTGAAGTCAAAACCCAGTGCAGTAAAACAGCAGACTAAATCATCAATCCAGTCAACCAAAAGCAAGGAATTTCTGAAAGGTAAAGGAAGACTTTATCCTTCGGAGGATGATTGGAATGTTGCACCTCCAAAATACAAGAAGAAACCATTCCATGATATGCATCATGTGTTCAAGAAAAATCAATCTAGGTATGTTCCTAGACACATGAAGCAACATAAGTTTCCCACTGTATATTGGAAAGTGAACAAGGATGCAAATGCACCAAAAAGTAGAGAAAAGTATCAGAATACCTTCAGTAGAAATATTAGAAGTTATTCTGCCATGCCTTATATATATGAAGTTGATGACTTTAACTACCCAAAAAGAAGATCATTTGAATATACACTTGGAGTAGGAGGCATGACTGCTAACAGGTATGGACCCAAACAGTGTTGGGTACCTAAACTTAATTAATTTGTTTTGTAGGATGTCTGGTACATAGACAGTGGATGTTCCAGGCACATGACATGAAACAAGAGATGGCTCATTGACTTTAAAGCTTTTGATGGACCCAAAATTACATTTGGAGGCAAAGAAAACCCTGGCAAGATTAAGGGGGAAGGCAAAATGCTCAAGAACAATTTGAAGATTCAAAATGTGGCATATGTCAAAGGACTTAATTTCAATCTGATGAGCATCAGCCAATTTTGTGACAAAGGCTACAATGTGCACTTCAACAAGGAAGGATGCAAAGTCATTCACAGCCAAACCAACACAGTAGTACTTGCAGGAAGAAGAAAAGATAACATGTATGTTGTGGATTGGAAAACAGCCAAAGCAGAAACATGTTTGTTTGTCAAAAACAAAAAATCAACCAGCTGGATCTGGCATAGAAGACTAAACCACCTAAATTTCAAGACCATCAACAAATTATCAAAGAACAAATTAGTTGAAGGCCTGCCTGAGATCACATTCGAGAAAGAAAGTCTATGTGATGCATGTCAGAAAGGGAAACAAATCAAAAGTTCCTTCAAGTCAAAACTCTATCAATCAACAACAAGAATTCTACATCCGTTGCATATGGACCTGTTTGGACTAGTCACACCAGTAAGTGTAAGTGGTAAGAAATACGCCCTAGTAGTGGTGGATGACTACTCAAAATACACCTGGACCATTTTTATGAACAAGAAGAAAGAGACACTCAAAAAGCTACCAGATTTCTTGAGAAGACTTCAAAATGAGAAAGAATCAAAATTATCAAGATCGAGATCGATTAGAGGCACTCGAATTTCTTAATGAAATTATCGTAACCTATTGTGAAGAAAATGGAGTATTGCATCAATTATATGCAAGAGAGAACCCCACAAAGAAATGGTGTAGCGAAAGAAGAAAAGCAGAACTCTCAAAGAAGCGCGATTAGAACAATGACTCATACATGCTTGTCAAAGAGATTTTGGGCTGAAGCAACAAACACAGCATGCCATACACAAAACAGACCAATTATCAACAAACATCATGGAAAGACTCCATATGAAATATGGAATGGTAGAAAACCTAATATTTCATATTTGCATATGTTTGGATCAAAATGTTTTGTGTTGAACAGGAATCGGCTGCATGCCTTTGATGAAAAGGCTGATGAAGCAATCTTTATAGGATACTCAGACACCAGCATAGCATTCAGAGTACTCAACAAAAGAACATTGGTGATTGTAGAATCAATACATGTAGTCTTTGATGAACCAAATATAAATGGTGAAAGTCTTCAAGAACAAGAAGAAGAAGCAGCACAAAGACAAGTGTATATGAATACAACAGTACCAACAACTATTCTGCATCACAATTTTGGAAATCAAGATGAGCCACAAGTCATAACAACTAAAGAAGCACCAGAACTGGAAGCACATGCAGAACCTGAAGCTGCAGAAGCACCAAGTGAAGAACAACTTCAACCTGACCTAAATTGGCTAAGAGATCATCCTGAAGAACAAGTTATTGGAGACATTCACACAAAGTGAGAACCAAAAGACAACTAGAGCATATGTTAACATGTTTTCTATCACAAGTAGAACCCAAGACAATAGATGATGCAATTCAAGATGCAGACTGGATCACAGCCATGCAAGAAGAACTAAATGAATTTGAAAGAAATGAAGTCTGGGAACTTGTTGACAGACCAGACACAGCCAATATCATTGGAACAAAATGGGTATTCAGAAACAAGATGGATGAGCAAGTTACAGTTGTCAGAAACAAAGCAAGGCTAGTTGCAAAAGGCTATTCTCAAGCAGAGGGAATAGATTATGATGAAACATTTTCACCAGTAGCAAGATTGGAGGCAATCACACTCTTTCTAGCTTTTTCTGCACACAAAGATTTCAAAGTCTATCAAATGGATGTCAAGAGTGCATTTCTGAATGGACTTTTGGAAGAAGAAGTATATGTGGAACAACCCCCTGGTTTCCAACTCAAAGGAAAAGAAGACAAAGTATACAAACTAAAGAAAGTTCTTTATGGACTTAAATAGGCACCCAGAGCCTGGTATGAAACACTATCTCAATTTTTGATCAAGAATGGATTCAATAAGGGAACTATTGATAATACTCTATTCAAATTAGAGGAAGGAACAAGCACATTGCTAGTACAGATCTATGTTGATGACATCATCTTTGGATCAGAGGATGAAAAGTTGTGTGAGAAATTTGCAAACCTGATGAAGAGCAAATTTTAGATGAGCATGATGGGAGAACTGAATTATTTTCTTGGCCTTCAAGTAAAGCAAATGAAGGATGGAATTTTCATCAGTCAAGCCAAGTATACAAAAGACTTGATACACAAGTATGGTATGGACACAAGTGGCACAGCAGATACACCAAAGTGTGCAAGAGTCATTTTTGGAAAATATGAAACTGGAAAGGATGTTGATCAGAAAATGTATAGAGGAATCATTGGATCCCTACAATACTTAACTGCAAGAAGACCTGATATAGCATTTTCAGTAGGAGTATGTGCAAGATTTCAAGCTCAACCAAATGAATCACATCTTCTAGCAGCCAAAAGAATAATCAAATACTTGAAAAACACTGTTAATGTTGAAATTTGGTATCCAGAAGATGGAGGATTCAAGTTGATATCATATTCAGACTCTGACTATGCTGGATGAAAAATAGATAGAAAAAGCACCTCTAGAACTTGTCAAATGCTAGGCAGCAGACTAGTTTCATGGTTTAGCAAAAAGCAAAACTCCATATCTACATCAACAACTGAAGCAGAATGTATAGCAGCAGGCAATTGTTGTGCACAAGTACTCTGGATTAGACAACATCTAAGGGATTATGGAGTGGAGGAGAAAACAATTCCAATCATGTGTGATAACACAAGTGCAATATCTATTACTGAAAATCCAGTGTTGCATTCAAGAACAAAGCACATTGATGTGAGACATCATTTTATCAGAGATCATGTTGAAAAAGGGGATATCATTCTAAAATACATATCCACTTAAGATCAATTGGCTGACATCTTCACAAAACCACTCAGTCATGAAAGATTTAGCATGTTGAGAACGGAGTTAGGGATGATTGAAATTGACTAAATACCAAAGAGCGGCTAACTGGAGTAATCGGCTAAGTGACTTCATCAGCTGTTTAAACCTTTGCCATTACAGGAGATGTAGCAGGTAAGGCACTGGTACTCGGCGAAGTTAACTTCACTGATTGTTAAGAACAGTCAAATAAAGCGGCTCAGTGAAAGAGTCACTACACCGGCTAAGTGGCCAACCAAGGCACTTCACCGAAATAAAGATTGGAATCATGAGTAAATTAAAGTGTGAACATAATCAACTTTTATACACGTGTAGAATAAGGGAATTATGGAAGATTATTCTGTGGATGATTACACATGTGGAGATCAACTTATAATCATGGAGGTAACCATATTTTTTTTTAAAACACCTCGATTCCCGGGCTCTATCATTACTTACCACAATCCACTCCCCCACTTCACTCGAATATCACGATTTACATACACAAAATCACGCCATTATGTCATAAAATCATTTCATATTCAAAACACGTTCACACTACCCAAATCATCCTATATAAACTACACTTAGAAATTTTTAGAAATCTTTACACTCTTTTGTAAAATTACAAACCCTACTTTTGATTCTCTCTGAAAACTCGAAGTATTCCTTTCTAAACATCAATCACTTATCAATGGCTTCATCCTCCTCAAACACTCAAGCTAGGTATGAAAAATCGATTGCCACTGGATCATTCTTCCAAGAAGAACACTACTTAAATTTGTGCGGAAATGATGAAGAAGAAAAACGATTGGCAGCTGGATGCAAAAACCTAAAACTATCAACCTTTCTAAATCCTCCAATAACCGAAGTATGCTATGAAAATCTAATCTCCTTCTGGAAATCTGCAAAATACGTCTCTGGGCTCCTTGCTGAAGAAGGTGACGAGTGGGAAAAAGACAAGATCGTTGCGTCTGTCAACGGCACAGAGGTGGTCATTACAGAGAAGGTAATTCGAAAATACCTCAAACTCTCAAACAAAAGGCAATGCAAAGCGTCCTTGGTGACACAGAACCTGGATGATTTCTGGGTAACCATCGCCAAAACTGCTAACCCAGGGACTAAGAAGGTCAATTGTCTTAGATCCGCTTTAAAGAAACCATTCAGTGAGTTCAGTGCCCTAATTGGCAAAAGCATTGAAGGAAAGTTGGGAGCAAATAATGCCATGACAGAAATCAGAATGCGGCTAATGGGAATTATCTACAACAATTTGGAGTTCAATTGGGCAAAGTACTTCTTTCTGAGAATTAATGAACAAATTCAAAGTGAAGTAAAAGCGGCCACAAAGGGGACAACAGAAGGAAAGACGAAGAAAGGACAATTCTGGGTGAAAAAGTCATATGGGATTCAGTTACACTATCTGATGCAATGCCTCAAAGTCCCTGTTGTACAACTTCACAAATTGCATGAGTCCAAGGTCATGTTTACCTATGTTAAACAGCAAAAGCAAGCCGGAGGAGGGAAGAGAAATAAAACCACAACTCATACCTCCGGTCAAAGAAATAAGCAAAAGGTTCACCGCAATCTGGAAAAGACGGCCTTTGGAAAATTAATCGATGAAAAAGAAGAAAATGATTCTAATGTTGAGGCAGAACAACAAGAAGAAGAAAATGAAAGTGAGGATCAACAACCTCCAAATGAGGAAGTTACAGGAGACCCTGGAGATGATGAGGAATCTCCAGAAGAACCCGCACATATGTCTGCAAACGATATTGATGATCGAATTGCAGAATATCTTGAATGGAAAGAAGGTGATTCCAGAAATCAGCTTCTAGATTCGGAACGCATGCTTGCTGAGAAGGCATGGCTCTTTAACTTTCTGGGAATCACCACTCTGGTTGGTGTACTTGATGAATCTCCTCTCTAGGACATGGTTGATGCAGCAAAGGCAAAACTGCCACAGATCTCTGACAGACAAAGTGATGACTCGGAAAATGGTGGAGATGGTGATGATAATACTGATCAAGATGATGGAGATGATCAGGATGACAATGATAATGATGATCATCATGTTGATGATCATGGTAAACAAGGAGAAGAGGTTACTCCTACACCGGATGCAATTGATGATAACATTCCTCTAAAAACTTTTCTACAGTCACCTGCATCTAACAAGTCCACAACACCAGCTAAGACAACCACTCAACCACTATCTGCTGCAACTCCGGCTGACAGCACAAACATAGTGGACACCGGCTCAGCCGCTGCCACTCCAGTCAAGGCAATCCCTAGCATAGAGCAAGGGGGAATAGCAGCTCAAGCTACACAAGCATACACATCTACCCAAATTCTTGACGATTTGGATGTCAATGTAGATGTGACTAAGCATCAAGACAGAGGACAGCAAACAGACCCAGAACCAGCTGACATCCGGCACAAACTCTATCAGCTGGCCACTGGTATCTCAAATGAAACCCTTGAAAAAACAGCTGATCTGCTGGCAGAAGAATTAGAGTAGCAAGCCATGCACCTCAGATCCATGACTTCGGCATTCAATGACAAAAGCTACTCCATTGAGCAAAAATTTGAGGCAATTGCTGAATACATTGAGGCACAAAACATTGTTGTACAACGCCAAGGAGATCTGATGAGACAACTCAACATTAACATCACAAACAATCTTGCAGGTCTCAGGCAACACATTTCTCAGGAAAATGACTCTATGGCAGTGGAATTTGGCACAAGATTCCGCAGTGTCACTTAGAAACTGATCAGTCATGACAATAGGTTCACTTCCATTGAATCAAAGCTGGACTCTCTGATTGGGACAGCAGAGGCCACAAATAGCATTTTACTCCAAAGAGAGGGATGATCTCTGCCAAAAGGGGGAAAATCGGGATAAGCTGAAGGATCAACTATTAGACCCCAAACTTCACTCAAGAACAAATGAGAGCAAGGGACGAGAAATCGAATCGTGAATGAAGCGGAGGAACAAAGAAAGGAGGCTAGAGAAGAAAGAGAAAAAGCCCTAAACGAACCTTACATTGGATTTACTCATCCTATGCAAAGAAGAGATGATGACAGAGACAGATCTGGCAATCAGCAAAGACTTGGATCTAGCCATCAAAGAGGATCATCAAGTCAACACAAACTTAGCACCAGAGGTAACACCAGCAGAGGCAGCAGCAGCTCCAGATACATTGGTGGGCACAGAACGTACACCGGTCACAAAAGCAAAGCAGAATATGAAGCAGATGTACTAGACCATGTAAGAGAATTTTTCAGAGTACAGGAAGGACTTTATCCTCATTTTTCACAAGATGAAGCATGGGCTGATTGGCTAAGCTATCAGGATGAAAGGATGAGAACTGATATGGCCAAACTCTACATTAATGTCAAGAAAGAATTTGCACTTCTAAAACAAACCAACAGCAAACCTAGTTCAGCCATACCACTTTCTGCAAAAGGACCAGAAGACTTGCCAATTGAACAGCAAGAAGACTTCAACTATATGGTAAAATTCTTCAATCCTATGGGAAGAATGGACAAACAGGAGCAGTGGAGTCTCTACAAAAGTATCAAGTTTGCTGACTCACGTATTGCTGAATCTAGGGAGAGACTTGAGATGCAATTTGGAGAACCTAGGGCAAATGAGACTATACCAGATTTCAACAGACTCTTTGCCAAGAAAGTATTCAAGGGGATATCTGAATATACTGCTATGGCATACTAGAAGTGGAAGTTCCCTGAGATTGACTGGAAAGATATGGAAGAAGTCCAAACCACAAAGTTCAAAAGGTACAAGGCTGAATTATGCAAAATGTAGTTGTAACACTTGAATAAATTTTGAACTTACGGCCCTTAAATGGATGAATAAAATTATTGAGTTTTTATTCTGTTAATTATTATGAATTTGACTTACTTATGTTCAGGCTTATGAGGGTTTTGGCATCATCAAAAAGGGGGAAATTGTTAGGAACATTTTATTATGTTTTGATGATGGCCATACTAGCTGTTATAGCAAGCCTGAAATAAGTTAGAATTCTCTGTATAAGTCTCTACTTAGAGTCTGACATATTGTATAAGTTAAGTTAGACAAGTATTGTACTAGTTGGTAGGACGGCAAAGTAAAACAGACATTAGGCAGAGTGAAGCCAGCCAAGTACATGCAGAGAAGCAATGAAGACTTAATGGTATGACTTATAATCAAGGAAGTCTGTCATGACCTTGGATAAGTCTAAGTTATAGTTCAAGTGATGAAACTTAATGTTCAAATATGGTGTACACTGATATCACCCAAGCCAATGATCAGTGAAGTACAAAGATTCTCCTTAAACTTAAGTGATGAAGGAAACAGTGAATCGGCAGAGTAAACTGACTTTTGGCTAAGTGAAGGCAAAAACAGTGAAGAAATATCTAAACGGCAAAGTCAGATGGATCACTCGACCGTTCAGAGAACGGCGAAGTAATCCTTATCAGAACAGAATTGAAATATGATGAAGATTCAGAGGATCATGTATTTAATGCACAATCAATAGAGGATCAATCAAAGACGGATTTTCTGCTATACATTTGAAGAAAAATCAGATCACTGAAATCAAGGAGAATGTAATTAAGGGGGAATCAAGAATAAAATCAAGGATTATTCCCCTCATTAATATAGCCAATGGACGGAATTTCAAATCAAGGATACTCAAGGCTATAAGTAGAAGGCATTGATGAATGATATAAAAACAACGATCGAGAAAAGAAAACCAAGCGTAAACTCACAAATTTGAAAAGCCTTCTCTCTAAACTTACAAGGATTCATCTAGAGATCAACTCAGACATCAGAACTACAATTTTATATTTAGCACTGAGATTGATCCATCAAGTTTGTGAATCTCATTCACAATAAACTGAAGCAACTGAATCAGAAGTCATCTAAGAAGGAGTTGTGTTTGTGATAGCTGCTGAAGGATTTGATCTCAAGGAGCAATGAAAGAGACTGAATCACTGAAGCTGTTGCAGCCAAGAAGTGATAGTCTTGTAGATTGTGAAGCTTGGGAAGTCAAGGACAATATTACTATTGTATCTGTGAAAACAATAGTGAATTCCTCCAATCATCACAGGAGAAGAGTGGATTAAGGGATTACACCACCCTGAACCACTATAAGCCTTGTGTCAATTTACTTATTGCAATTTACTTTACTGCACTCATTTAATTGCCTACATTATACCTTATATATGTGAATGTATAAACTGCTTTGAAACAATCTAGTAAGAAGGGACTTATCCACTGCCCAAAAGCTTTTAATCACAAGAAAAGTTTTTGAAAATCCACTATAGTCATTCACCCCCCCCCCCCCCCTCTGACTATAGTTTTACTCTTCTCTGGGACCAACATCGTGCTTCTATCAAGCAGGCAGTGCCTGATAGGCTTGGAGCCTAGTAAGACATGTGGAACTTTGTGGAATATCTTAGCAAGTATGCTAGATATCATTTACTTACCTGCGGAGCAAAAATGTTTGTCTCCAAACACGCTGTCTTCCAGAGGAAGTGTTTCTTCCAAAAGAAACAGTGGGAGTAAATTAGTTCTCAATGGTAGTTTGAGGACCACAAAGAGATATTCAACCATTGGAACATGAGCAGGCGCCACATAGTGATGAGGTGTATGACACTGCTCAGTGCACACAAGTGTTCAATGAGTCTACAGATGACCACACGCCTGAAAGGGCTACTGGTACGTTCATCTTGAAGAATGAAGATCTCACAACTTATGCAAGAATGTTTGAAAGGCAAGATTAAGAGATATGGCTTGGAGCCATAATGTCTGAAGCAGATTCCATGTGTGACAACCGGGTTATGAACCTAGTATGTCTTAAATGAAGGGAATGTCCCTAAAAGGAGAAACATGTATTTATGAAAGACTGGCATGGATGGTAATTCGGTTACCGTTAGGCTGATTTGATGGCTTGAGGCTACGAGGTGTAAACCTTGTAGTTACCTTTATGCTACCAGCTATGCTTAAGTCTATTTAGATGGTGCATGGTGTAGCTACGTATCCTGGTTATATGAGAGTGTTGAAAACGTTTGGCCAAAGGCTTGATGTTCATAGACGGTAACGTGATGTGTAAGCTTATGAGATCCATTTATTGACTGAAAAAAGTTTCTCTATATAAGTTCTTTGCTTTGATAAATCAAAGGAGTCTGATTTCATTAAGAGGAAAGATATGCCTTATGTTCAGAAGGGTTAGTGGGAGTGTCATAGTTCTCAAGCAAGTTATTGGATATCCTTCTTGGAATCAACACCCCATGTCACTGTCAATTAATGTTTGGTAATTCAAGGACTTTTTGAGAGCTCTTGAAGGTTGCAGTTCTTATTTTAAAAATAAGAATCTATAGTGATAGATTTAGATATTACTTAATTATCACAGTTCACCCTTATAGATGAGATGCTAAAAGAGATTAGCATAGATCATAGCAAGAGATATTGCTAGCCGGTATTCTCGGTATCTATCTATGATAGGACGTCAGTCCTAAAAGATAAGGTGAAAGATGATACTTATGGAATGTCCTCTTGCTTCTGCAATAGGGTCCATAATAAGTGTTGTGAGTTAAACCAGATGTTCATACTTCATGAAGAGTCATGAGCAGGTATGAATGTGATTCTGGTATATGTCGAGAATATCCTTAAAAGTGTTAAGGATGAGTTCCTATTTTATTGAAACTTGTAATTGGATAAACGTAGATATACAGATCTATACCCTAGGTCTTATGAAGATAGTGAGAGCTACAGTCTGGTTTTGTAGTCACTTTGATTAAAGTGATACAATGAGCTAGAAATGTTCTTAGCGAGATATCACTGTAAAACCTACAACTGAGCCAAAACATAGTATTGCCTTAGAGGCGCAGTGATGGAGTCAAACTGTAGTGTATTTCTTTTATGAGATTATCTCCTTTTACGAGTTATTCATGGTTATTTTGGGCTATTATGGGTAGTATATGAATGATATTCACTTATATGCAGGTTTCGAGACTAATGACGTTTTCGTCCTAAAAACTCGTGTTTTATGTGGATTTCGTTACGTTTCTGTCAATGTATATTATGCCTTGGTGTTCGGGTCTTTGTTTTCAGGCTTAGATTGACGTATAAGGTCGATAATAAGGAAGAGAGTCTCGAGAAAGAATGATATTTGGGGCCAAGGAGGAGAAAAGAGTGAAGAATCAATGACGAAATCTAAATCAGTCACTTCAGGGGCATTTTGGTCACACTTGAAGACACTTTCAGGAAGATTTGTCTTGATGAAAGTTTTAGATGATTGAACGAGCTTTCCAACGCATTATGAATAATCTCATTTGGAGCCCTAGAAGTGAAGTTATGATGAAACTACTGAAGCTTAGGTCAAACTAGCGTTTGGCCAATCCAAACGAGCGTTTACGGAGCAAATTTTCATACAGAGAGTTGGCCTTTCATCCAAACTAGCGTTTGCCTGGCCACAAATGCCCGTTCGCGGTCGGGATGCGGCAAAAACCTATAAAAACCCTCTTTTTTGATCCCATATGATATCTAATCAGTACTTAGACGTTTTAGGGTTTCTTAGGGGCGATTTCCATTAGTTTAAACGTTTTGCAATCCTAAGATCATAGATTTAATTCCTAGCAACACTATACAACTTTCATAGCTTAGATTTTCGATTCGTGATCCAAGATTTCATCTTTTGAAGGACATTTTCATACAATTCAAGGTTTCACCTTTTATGGTAATTATTTCTTTGTCTTTCAATTATTTGATTATTTCTTTCATTAATATTTCGTTTTTCCAATTCCATCATGAGTAGCTAATCCACTGTGTGGTCGAATCATGTGAAACCAAGTGAACTAGCCATTGGATAGATGAGATTGGAAGTGTGTAGTGCGTAATTGAATGGTTAATGATTGTATTCACGTTCTAAAACTTATAATAACCGTAAGTTGATTAGATTGACAACCTTGTTCACTATCACACACATCAAACTTATATATGCATTTTACGGTGAGATGTGGGATAAGGGGTTTTAGAATCGTGGCGTAGACCCGGCTAAGCTAGTTAGCCCGGGCCCAATATGAGGTTGGACATCGTTAAACGAATGACTCTAATGCATAACATGTTAGGTTAGTCGGTTTCCTAAAGGGGGGATTGGTTAGTCTTGCATAGGGTGTTTATATCGAGTTGTTCGGTTACTCAGCGGAACTAGGAGTTGGCACCCGTGAATAGTCATAACTGAGTAGGGATGGTTTGTAGGATAATGCACGCTTTCCATTGAGTCTGTCGAGGGGGTAAAAGTAGCTTGTTGGATCATGGTTCGACTATGCCTTTTAATCATATTAGTATAATCTCTAGTATAATCATTACTTTCTGCATTAGTATAACTATTCCACCCTATTGTTGACCTAGACCAAGTCATAAGTCGACTTTGATACTCAAACCTAGTCTCTGTGGGATCGACCTTGCTACCGCTATATTACTACTGACCCGATACTCTGTCGGTTAAGGTTAGTCAGTTAATATTTCGGCTTTCAAGAAATTTTGGCGCCGTTGCCGGGGAGTACATGGTGAATATCTTGCAAGTTGACTGAAATCTTGGGCTTAGGTCGTTTTATTTTATTTTTTTTTTTTTTTTTTTCTTTTCTTTTCTTGATGGAGTTCGTATATTGAAGCGTCGCACCACCTATTGCCGTGGTGGTGGTGGTGACGAGATACTTTGATTGTGTGGTGTTGTTTTCTGAGATCTTGCAGTGTAAGCTACAATGGATAGAGTCTCACCTCCACACTACCAACCTGAACAACAAGGGATGACAATGAACCAATATGCACAACAATGGTATGCGCCTTAACCTATATATCAGCAGTAGAGTAACCAGAGTTCTTGGGATTATCAGTGCCCTAGTGCACACCAGAATCAATACTATGGTTATTCGAATGGAAACAGTAATGGACAGTTTGGTGGGAACGGGCATGATTGGAATCAGGGGAATGGGATTGGTGATTTTCAACCAGTCCAATAATATCAACCGGTTCAGCAAAATTGCTTGAACTTTAAACCGGAGTTCAACCAAGCGAATGTCAACCGAGTGCTGCAAATGCTAAGGGATGAGGGGTATCAAGACCATGTTTCCCAACAACTCCTGCAACAACAACTTATACAAGAGAAGAAAGCAGAGTCGGATGACCATTCTGTATCTCAACCGCAAGAGGAATACGAGATTGATCCCGGTTATGCTGAAGAAGAACGGGAAGTTGAGATAATAGAGGAGCTGGCAGAGAAGGTTTATGTGGCGAAAGTCGAGAGAGTGCGGATACACCATAGTTCTGACTGGGAAAAGCGGATGCATGAGTTGCAGAGGGAGATCACGGAATCCATGGATCGGATTTGGTCGCTCAACCGAAGGAGTGTGCGCGGTGAGTATAGAACCTCCATGACTAGAGCAGAATGGGCACGTAGGAAGAACATATTGCTAGACATATCCAAGGATCTCCTCTCTCTTAAGGAAGCCCGGGTGCTAGAACATGAAAAGAAGGCTTGTGCACATGAGGTGAATAAGGTTGCAGAGGAAGCTGACAGTGAAGAAGTTCGGGTGGAGAGTGAGGTTGATGATTCGGGTTACCATGATGAGCTATCGGACCCAGAGAAGAAAAAGCTTGAGTTGGGATTGCCCATTTCTCCATCACTCCCGATTGAAGAGATGAAAGTTGATACTTTGGTGGAGTGCGCAGGGGAAGCGACCATTGTTATGAGTGAACAAGAAGCCTTTGGTAATGAAACGCTCTGGGATGAAGAGGAGCTGCAGGACTTGGGGACAGCAGAGGTGCAACTTATGTCTATTACACAGCCTCCCAATGAACCACAAAATAATGACATGGAGGGGTGTGTGATAGATTTGAGCGCACTCTTTGATGGGACAGAGTTAGAGGAGCGAGAGATTGATATGGGATCGCCTATTTCTCTATCACTCCCAATTGGAGATTTCCATAAGGAGTGTATGAGGAAACCTGATGAGATTGATAGGCCATCTTTGGTAGAGCCACCGGGAGAGTTGGGAATATTTGATATGTCGGTCCTGGCTTACTACTCCCGCCCACTCTGTGTGGGTGAATTTTATGCGGTCCAGTTTGTGTACCCCCCGGTGGATGAATTTTATGGAATTGCGAAAAAGGGGAAACAACTATGGAGTGGTGATTTTCAGAAGAAGATGGATCGACAGGCTGATAAAAGAAGATTCTTCGGCTGGGAGGAGGTAGCATCGAGGATCAAAAGAGGTACGTTTCTAGTCAATTCAATTTCGATGGTTCTCGCATTGTTCACTTTTCTTAAGCTATTGGTCTTCTTGAGTTTAGATTTTGGTTGATGGTTGATGGTTTTTGGTGTTAATTGTTTGAAATAAATGGTTAAAGTAATGTTTTGAGTCGTTTATGATTTGAGTTTGTTAAGCGTCACCCAGTCGAGCCAACGAAATAAAACACAGGCGCTTGTGAGAGGCAACCCACCTTTTTGCTTTATTTGTTTAGATCTTATTGGGACCCTGAGAGGATATTTTACACCCGATTCTTGTTTTTACATGCATGCTATAGCCGATATTTTCTTTATATATACATCTCCATGTTTGTGTTACCTACACTTAAGATTTCGGCCTTTCGTTGTAGAGAATTCTTTGTGTTTACTTTGTAGCACAGGCACCCTGGGAGATACATTTGCGGTTGTTGCATTGCATTGGATGAGCTTTGCCGACAGTTCAGCTAAGTCTCTTCCTTTCTCACTCACACACTGAGGACAGTGCTTCGTTTAAGTGAGGGGTAGGAGACTTAGCTTCACTGTTTTTGTTGATAAATTTTTATGCCATGTTTTCATATACCTGAATGATTTGTAGGCTTAGTTTTTGCTATATCGTGTGAATTTGGGCCATATTTTAAAATTTTCATGGATTGATGTTGTGTTATATGTTGTATCATGATATCCTTAGGTTAAGTGGTTTACAATGAGTAAATGCATGCGAGTTAAGTCGTGATCTTGTTATAAAAATGGACTACACATGCACTTAATTGCTTCAATATCAAGAGTTATGGTAATTAGTAATGCTTATAGTTGTTATAGTCTATTCTGGTACCTAGAACTTATATGATTAACTTCAAGGCGAAATAGAAAGGTCTATCTTGGTAGATTAAGGGATGACGGTCTTGGCATTTCTTTGACCCAACCAGAGCCAAATAGCCAGTCTTGTACATAATTTCCACAGTAACCCCTCTGAGCCTTTGTAGGGTGGTTAGACCCCCACCCGAACGTAGCCATTCGTTGATTAGCCTATAATTACCGACCCTTAGCCTTTATTTGTGGTCTACATTTCTTTGGCACCTTAGGAGTGAGTTTTAATCTTATTTTGGGCACACTTGCTAGCACAAGTGTAGGGTGGTGAAGATGTGTATCAAAGTGTGGTGTTGGTGAATCTTTTGTACTACGAATGAGAATGGGTAGCAAAAAGTGTTGGTGTTTGGTTTATTAAAAAAAAGAAAAAAAAAAAAATCAAAATCAAAATCAAAATCAGTCAAAAAAAAATGGAACAAAGTGTTTGAAAAAAGTTGAGTCAAAGAATGTTTGATGAAGGTCGTGTATTAATTCTTCCAAAGTGGCGTTGGTGGACGAGTTTTCATTAAAGTATGTTGGAATTTGAGAGTAAAGAAGGAGAATGCTTGCTTGAACCAAGCTAAGGAGGTGAGTTATGATGCAATTTCAAGAAGTTTTGATTAAGCTCACTCGTTTTTCTCTTTTGATATTCCTTTTATCCTTTCGTTTAGCCCCGTCCCTAGCCTAACGTTACAACCATGCAAGTCCTGCCTGACCTTAGTTATCCTTGATTTGACCTCGATTAGTGGAGATGTTTATGAAGTATAAGCCAATGGTGTAGCAACAATAGTCATGCATCTATAATCTGAACCGGTTAACTGTGATGAATGAATGAGAAGCTATGCACAAACTCACATTCTGTTTTTGTAATAAGGTAGGATTAGACTCAATTGCATTTGACTGGTTGTTTTCACTTGCCCTTTGCATATGATGATCCCGTGTATGACTACAATGTTGACTCAATGTTACATTTTAGAGTCACTTTGTTTGCTCGAGGGCGAGCAAAAGCTAAGTGGGGGGGTAGTTGATGGGAGTCAAATGGTAGTGTATTTCTTATATGAGATTACCTCATTTTATGAGTTATTCATGGTTATTTTGGGCTATTATGGGTAGTATATGAACGATATTTACTTATATGCATGTTTCGAGACTAATGATGTTTTCGTCCTAAAAACTCGTGTTTTATGTGGATTTCGTTACGTTTCTGTCAATGTATATTATGCCTTGGTGTTCGGGTCTTTGTTTTCAGTCTTAGATTGATGTATAAGGTCGATAATAAGGAAGAGAGTCTCGAGAAAGAACGAGATTTGGGGCCAAGGAGGAGAAAAGAGTGAATAATCATTGATGAAATCTGAACCAGACACTTCAGGGGAATTTTGGTCACACTTGGATACACTTTCAGGAAGCGTTGTCTTGATGAAAGTTGTAGAGGATTGAACTAGCTTTCCAAATCATTTTTAATCATCTCATTTGGAGCCCTAGAAGTGAAGTTATGATGAAAATACTGAAGCTTAGGTCAAACTAACGTTTGGCCAATCCAAACGAGTGTTTACGGAGCAAATTTTCATACAGAGAGTTGGCCTTTCATCCAAACGAGCGTTTGCCTTGCCACAAACGCCCGTTCGCGGTCGGGATGCGGCAAAAACCTATAAAAAAAACCCTCTTTTTCGATCCCATATGATATCTAATCAGTACTTAGACGTTTTAGGGTTTCTAAGGGGCGATTTTAGGGCGATTTCCATTAGTTTAAACTTTGTTTCAATCCTTAGATCATAGATTTAATTCCTAGCAACTCTATACAACTTTCATAGCTTAGATTTTAGATTCGTGATCCAAGATTTCATCTTTTTAAGGAGATTTTCATACAATTCTAGGTTTCATCTTTTATGGTAATTATTTCTTTGTCTTTCAATTATTTGATTATGTCTTTGATTATTGCGTTCATTAGTATTTCATTTTTCCAATTCCATCATGAGTAGCTAATCCATTGTGTGGTCGAATCATGTGAAACCAAGTGTACTAGCCATTGGATAGATGAGATTGGAATTGTGTAGTGTGTAATTGAATGGTTAATGATTGTATTCACGTTCTAAAACTTATAATAACCGTAAGTGGATTAGATTGACAACCTTGTTCACTATCACACACATCAAACTTATAGATGCATTTTGCGGTGAGATGTGGGATAAGGGGTTTTAGAATCATGGCGTAGACCCGGCTAAACTAGTTAGCCCGGGCCCAATATAAGGTTGGACATCGTTAAACGAGCGACTCTAGTGCATAACATGTTAGGTTAGTCGGTTTCCTAAAGGGGGGATTGGTTAGTCTTGCATAGGGTGTTTATATCGAGTTGTTCGGTTACTCACCGGAACTAGGAGTTGGCACCCGTGAATAGTCATAACTAAGTAGGGATGGTTGGTAGGATAACGAACGCTTTCCATTGAGTCTATCGAAGGGGTAAAAGTAGCTTGTTGGATCATGGTTCGACTATGCCTTTAAATCATATTAGTATAATCATTACTTTCTGCATTAGTATAACTATTCCACCCTATTGTTGACCTAGACCAAGTCATAAGTCAACTTTGGTACTCAAACCTAGTCTCTGTGGGATCGACCTTGCTACCGCTATATTACTACTGACCTGATACTCTGTCGGTTAAGGTTAGTCAGTTAATATTTCGGCTATCACGCAGCGGGAGCAGTACATGGATCTATGAGGTTCATTCCTGAACCTTGTGTGGTTCTTCCACCTTTTCTATATAGCTGATATAGTAAGTGGATTCATTGCTTAGGAAAGGACCAGGGTCTCGTCAAAGATTCGTGTGTGAGTTGAGGCGGTTCCTTTTGACTTGATCATTTGGAACGTGATAAGAACATAGTCTGAGTCTCCACGGATAGTGATCCGTTCACGCTTAGGGTTGGTTGCAAGTATTGCATGAGATTCTTGTGTTTCAACTTGGTCTTGTGTGTACGAGTGATTGGCTTTAGGACAAGTGGGAAATTGTTAAAATAATGTCCTAAACCCAATCCAGTTGGACCGGATCTGACCGGGTCGGATCATTTATGCTATTTTTTTATGTTTATACTTATGATAAATGGCTTTAATGTTATTATATATTATGTTTATCTATATGAACCAATTTTTGATTATATATATGATTACGTCCCTAGTGTCAAATTGTGAAAGAGAAATCTTAATAGTGATTATGGTTGATGAGATCTCGACTCACTTTAAAAGGTTTGATACTTAAAATGTCTCTAGTCGTATGTGCTATTAAGTGGGACATTAATAGTACGATTAGACTAGCACGTATTGGATGTCTTATATCTTATTAAAGGTAGGGATAGATCTCGTCTATCAAAGTGTTGAGACACTTGGACTGTACGTGGACGTGTATTAGAGAATGCGTACGTTAGACTGACCCCCTTACTTTTTAAGTGTCGCACTATGTGGCGGTTGTGTAATTATCCTGAGACCGGAGTCTTCATGACATCACGGTGTGGTTTGTCATAATTTGACACTATTGAGGTTTCTCTTAGCAATGGGGCGATCATACGGTAGTGATTGGGTGTGATACTGAAGCATGCGTAGGATTCATGTTGCTCATCCGGAAATCGCGTATCCTATGATTATGAGTAAATATCCGAAAGGGCCTTATTATAAGGATTGTTTTATTCTCGAAAGTCTTTGCAAAGCAGAAGTAATATGTTACTTCGAGAGAGTAGGATATCTGGATTATAAGATACGGTCGTTGATGTATGACACTCGACATACGACCGTATGGATATTTTAACAGCGATAGGATTCTATTTACACGGTAACTATTTCACATGAAAAGTAGTAGTCATCGCTTTTGACTTTTCCGATGAATGGGGATCACGGTGTGTTGCTAGACGCTATTCTGTGATCGTTAGGTATGAAGGGTATTTTAGTAAATGCACTTTATGCCTACGGCCAATATATTCAGAAACCTATCGGGTCACACACATAAGAACATCTAGCCGGATTAAAATGCTGTTATAGTGATAACCAAATAATGAAAGTTTTATCTCTACTATAAAGTGTTATAGTAGTAAATTAATAGGGTGGTATTTATTTATTATGAATAAATTAAATACAAGATATTAATTATGTTTATTAATTAAATATACATATAATGTATATGTATGTCGAAATTATTTGTGTATATTGATACACATGTATTTTGCAGATTAATTAATCATTGTATTCTATTAATTAAGAATATTCCGGATGCCAATATATTGGCAATATGGGGCGCAATTTTGGAGTGTATATGATACACTTGGATTGTGCAATTTAATTAATGATATTATCATATATTAATATTAGATATTAATAGATTTGCATAAATTTATTTATGGTAATAAGATAAAGATAGTCAATATTAGATATTGACAATATCTTGAAAATATTTAATATGAGGTATTAAATTAAATGAGATAATTCAATTAAAGATATTTTCCATATTTTAATAGTAAAAGGTTTTTCTTTTTCATTAATCTACTTGGAATCTTCTCCCAATCAGATTGGGATTGATAAGCGGCGCCACCTTCTCCTATAAAAGCAAGAGGTTGGCTAGCGCTTTTGTACATCACAATTAGAAGAGTTCTAATTTACAAAATAAACCGAGAGCTTCTTAGAGAGAGAGAAAAGGCCGGCCTAGAAACCGGATTTTTCAAGTAGCAATCCAAGGAGGATTCCAGCGGAGTGCTCGTGTGGATATTGATAGAGCCCGGACACATGGACGGCTTGTGTGTACTACTACTCTTCATAGACGGTCAAAGCGTCGATCTTTTAGATCAAGCAAGGTAACCACCGTCTACTAACTTAATATGTTTGTTGCTTAAACGAAGTCGATATTGGGAAGGGAAATCAAATTTTTGAATTCCGCTGCGTTCTCGCGTTGATTTCCTAACACCGGGCACTTTCATTTTCGATTTATGTATATAACCTTTGGTTAACATGGTCTCTTTAACTGTTAATTCAGGTATTTGGAAGCCCATCCATTTGTCAAGAAATGGTCCAGTTCCGTCACATTTGTTCTTCACGAATGAACTTTTACTCTTTGGTGAAGCCCCAAATTAGCAGGCACATATCATGGAAAGTATTCTCATTTCTTTTAGTTGTTTCTCGAGACAAAACCTCATCTTGAACAAGTCAAAATTCTTTGCTTCATTAAACATCCGGATTCCCTTGCTAGCCATATCTCCTCAACTCTGGAAATCATGTGGATTTACAATCTAGGGATGTACTTAGGAATGCCAATAATACATGACAGAGTCAACAAATCCACCTATGGATTTCTAATTGACAATGATCGAAAAAAACTTTCCTCTTGGAAAATAAACTTTTTGTCCCTTGCTGGGAGGTGGATTCTCATTCAGATAGTTGTTTCAACAGTCGCTTCGTATGCCATGCAAACCTCTAAACTCCCACGTGGGGTGCTTGAACAGCTTGAATAATTATAACATCGACTCCTATGGAATGAACATCATGGGGAACGCCATCTTCACTCCATCTCTTGGAATGTAATCTGTCATCCCAAAAGTTGAAGGGCCTTGGTCTTCGACGTATCCATTTGGTAAACACTGCTTTGCTTACCAAACTTGCATGGAAAATTTCAAAAAAAAGATACTTCTTATAGGTTAAGCTACTTACTGTAAAATACAGAAGCGCTTTGGATCCTGTGAAGCCTGATTCCTCGCACTCCTGGCGTAGAATACGCAGCACTTCTGAGCTTCTTAGTAAAGTGACCATCTCTTCTATAGACATTCTAGTGTGGCTCTGGAAGCCACTACACAGTCACCACCGGTTACCATGCGATTCTCGGTAAGTTTACGACCCATACTACAAATATGCAAGCCTAGAATAATATATGGACTATTAAAGGCCCGATTACAGGGAACACTCACCTCCTGCAGATGCGACATGACGATGACGTATACCGTTATAATGATAATCCGGGCCAATTAATCTAGAGACAATGTTCAAGATCCAAAAACATGAAGTAACCTATGAAACGAGGAGGATTTGGTGGTATTTTTAGACAGAGCCTGAGAATTCTTATTCTTAAGTTGCCTACGTATCCTGGGATTATTCAGGAATCAAGTCTCTTCGTAGTTCTTAGGATTTTTATATAGAGGACATCTTGTCCATGGCATCATATGCCATGTCCTTCAAGGACTCCCTTTCTTAATGATGACGGTCAACTTGGTATCATATTTTACAATGAATCTACCCCGGATTTGTGTTCTCAATGGTGATAATATGTATGACATCAGGAGTTTCTTAGCTAAATGTGATTAATCCACGTCCGGGGTGACTAAATTGGTATTATGCGTATTAACCGTGTATTTTATGTGTTATTTGCAAGAAATAGAAGCTACTATGTGTTCTACGATTTTATTGATAGATGAATGAGTATATAGAGCATCATTTGGGCTGAATATGAGAGTCAATCGATAGAGAACTGAACGGATTTGAAGGTTGAAGTGTTTCGAGCGGAGATTGTACCCGAGAATCTGATTGGTGATCTTGCAACGCAGTTTCCAAATCCTTACAAGACGAATTGGGCTTGATTTCTACATGCAAGTTGTAGGTCATGAAACAAGGATTCAAACACACTTTGCATCACTTAAATCGGAGTTACGTAGGCCAAGTTATGGTCCAAATACCGAAGTTGGGCCTAGGGTATTCCAAGTTAAGTCGGCTCCATACCGGCAATTCTAATTCTTCATGCGTATGGGCTATTACGGACCAATTAAGGAGTGTAGCTTGCGTATAGATTGTCTGTTCCATAGTCGGAGTAGATAGGGTCAGGAGTTGCACCCGTAGCTAAATTACACACACAAGTCGGACACGGATTAAGGGGAGATTAGTTGTGAATAGTTTGGTTAATGCATTTTCAATATATGATTGACTATTGGTTTATTTGCATCGCTTTTATTTACCGTTATTTATGTTGGTCAAAGACCACCCTATCCGGTTGACCTATGAGTTGTGGTTGTGTTTAACATTATTAAATAATAGTCTTTGTGGGATCGACCTTGACTCGCCCTTGCTATACTACAATTGACCTAGTCCTCTTGCTAATATTAAGCGACTTCCACATGATCAAGTTTTTGGCGCCGTTCCCGGAGACTATTTATTTAATTGTTAGGCATAACCATTATTTATAGTTAACCTTTTTTGTTATTTTTTTCTTCTTTTCGATGATCGAATAAAAGTGGGAAGGTTTTTTTTCATCGCCATGTTCCTGAGGCTGTCGAGCAAAGGATGTGCGGGAGTTTTTTTTACTTCACATGATTATTTGATTATATTTTGAGTCTTGAGTCTTTTTATTTTTATTTAGAGTCATGTAATAGTTTTGTTGTGTTTCAATAATAAATTTGTTATGTATTGGCTTAAATTGTTTATTGCACTTCTTTTTTTTAGTTGAGCAATCCGCGTCTCATGGTACTAATGGCCTTTGTGCAAGAATCGTTTGTATTAGCTGGCCTAGTGCAGATTAGTCCTTTGGAGAAGACAACTTTGGTTCCAGTTCAGTGATATGATTTGCTTTAGACTGTTAGCCGAGTTCTTCTATTTTCCAAAGCTAAGTGTTCTTCTTCCTACTTTTTTTTTCTTTGCTTTTCACATTGGGGACAATGTTGAGTTTTAAAGTGGGGGGTAGGCATAACACTTAGTTTGAAAAAATTGGAACACACTTACACTTACTTTTGTGAATTTCGATTTTTTGAATTGAATGAAATAAAAACCTTAAATCGTTGAAATTGATTAATTACATACTTAATTCATTAATGATGAATAAGGAGTTTGTCAACTATTTGAAGTTGTGGTTTATTAATCATCTATCCTGTTGTGGAATCGATATTTTTAAGCACGTATAACTCACTTCTTCAGTATGTAGTATAGATGACGCATTATTCAATTTAGTATGGAAGAATGGGCATGTTCTATGTTGCATGCAGTAGTGACTTATTATTTATTATTTTACCATTGCATTCAATTTTTGAGCATGCAATCTGAGTGAGAAGGATTTGGATAAGATGAAGAGTTATCCTAGACTAGGAATCGATATTTATCGGTGGATATACTTTAACCAATTGTTGTAGGAGGATGATAGCAACTTTAATGCCAAACAAGGTAAACCGGGGAAAAACGGGCTTGAGAGAGTGAGAGAGAAAAAAATAGTGAGGAATCTGACAAAAAAAGAAGAGAAAAAAAAAGTATATAATAAAGGCAGTGAGGGAAGCGAACTCGTAGCAAAAAGGGCACGACCCTCGCATAAAAATAAAACAAACGAAGACCTAAGAGTGATACTCGGTCCCCAAGTCTGCCGGCCTAAGTAAGGTTCCATGTTGTTTGCTTGACTCTGAAGGCAAGAGAAGCGAGTGTGCACATTGATAAGTAAGGATTGTGGGGTCTATATAACTTCATTCTTTTCTTGAATGCACTATCACAAAAGATTTATCACACGACACATTGATGCATTGGTAAGTGATGATTAATGGGGAACTTATGGAATGATGAATGATATATGTTTTCCTGACATCCTTGTTGATATAATGTGATTCTGTCTGTGTTACTGTTGTTTGAGAGTTATTGCACACACACGTCGGTTCTACTACGAGATAGTGCTTAATGGATTGCTGATGGATATATGTTGACCCTCATCTAATTTATCATTTTTGAATGAGTCTGTTCTTAACTAGTTTGTAATTGTTTATGGGTTTGTTTGATTTGGTTTTTGCTCGGGACGATCAAAAGCTAAGTGGGGGGTAGTTGATGACGGTCAACATGGTATCCTGGATTTGTGTTCTAAATGGTGATAATATGTATGAAATCAAGAGTTAATTAGCTAAATGTGATTAAGCCACGTCCGGGGTGACTAAATTGGTATAATGCGTATTAACTATGTATTTTATGTGTTATTTGCTAGAAATAGAAGCTACTATGTGTGCTATGATTTTATTGACAGATGAACGAGTATATGGAGCATCGTTTGTGCTGAATATGAGAGTCAGTCGATAGATAACTGAACGGAGTTGAAGGTTGAAGTGTTTCGAGCGGACATTGGACCCGAGAATCTGTTTCAGTGATCTTGCAACGCCGTTTCTGGAGCCTTACAAGACGAATTGGGCTTTGACATCTACATGAAAGTTGTAGGGCTTGAAACACGGATTCCAACACACTTTGAATCACTTATATCGGAGTTAAGTAGGACAAGTTAAGGTCCAAATACCGAAGCTGAGCCTAGGGTATTCCAAGTTAAGTCGGCAGAAAGAAAAAGACAAAAATACCCCCGGTAAATCGGGAGATACCGCCGACTTACCGAGCCCCAGAATCTTTTAGAAACGCATTTTCTTGTCCTCCAATGATTGAGTTTACCCCTAAGTCGGTTTATACACGTATTTAAGGCCATAGAGTGCTACGGATTTTGTATTCCATTCATTCTTCATCCATTCTATTAGTTATTCATAAATTAGATACAATATAGTCTTTTGGTTATAAATTCTTTTTTTGTTTCTTGAAAATAAGTCACGAGTCTTTCATTATTGAATTGTGCTTGGTTTACGATCTTCATGGATCGTCTTGAGTCGCCGGAGGGAGAGAGAATAGAAGAGTAGATTTGTTCTTCGTCATGGGTAAGATCTATTCCAATGTTTTATTTCTTTCTTAGATTCATGATTGTTCTTGTGTTAGATCTAGATTATGCTTGCATCTAATCAACTATGAATTAATTAAATGAACCTTAATCTTTATTATTCGATTCGATAATATGAAACGCAATTATGGGTTGCGCTCTTCCGATCTGTGACGGTCTTTATCGCTAGATCTGAATACCTAGTAAATCCTAATTCTGTGGTTCGGCCTAAGCTACGTTGATCGACATATATAATTTACATGTTTTTAGCCTGATCACTTAATTTCATGTCATCGTAAATTAACATGAAGGACTGTTAATGAAGTGTTAATTAGGACATAGTCTTGATGGAACCTAGGAACGTGCTAGTCATAGTCGATAGCTGCCTAGGCGGGATAGCGGTATGAGTTAATGCTCAACACCGGCAATTCTAGTTCTTCATGCGTATGGGCTATTACGGACCAATTAAGGAGGGTAGCTTGCATATAGATTGTATGCTGACATAGTCGGAGTAGATAGGGTCAGGAGTTGCATCCATAGCTAAATTGCACACACGAGTCAAACACGGATTAAAGGGAGATTAGTTGTGAATAGTTTGGTTAATGCCTTTTCAATATATGATTCACTATTGTTTTATTTACATCTCTTTTATTTACCGTTATTTATGTTGGTCAAAGACCACCCTATCTAGTTGACCTATGAGTTGTGGTTGTGTTTAACATTATTAAATAATAGTCACTGTGGGATCGACTTTGACTCGCCCTTGTTATACTACGATTGACGTAGTCCTCTTGCTAGTATTAAGCGACTTACACACGATCACTTAACCCCTAAGGATTATTATTGCGTCAATCCCTATTATTTAGGAGATAATAATGGGTAGTTTAAATATCAAAATCAGAGTCTTAATGACTTGATATTCTTTCCATGTTTATCTTATAATTTATGCACGTGAGCAATATTGGATAAGGAGGCTCTGTCCGACCTTTGGCGAGCTCTTCCGGACCGTCTCGGCCCATATTACTGTTCGAGAGATCGGGTAAGACCTCATACCAAGGGTTTAGGTTTTCCCTTAGGCATAAAGTAAGGCCACTGGCCCCTTAACGCTATAGTTTCTCTGTCTTCACTTAATGGTTAGCCAATATGAAGATGACATGTGGCGAGTCTCACTTCGACCCTTACAGTAAGCCACCCAGATCTGGCTGAACTACTCGTTGTGAGGTCGGATCTATTAGAGGTGTTGTTCGGACATTGTCATATAGACTTGTAGAATTTTACAATGTCCTTCTCTGCCAGGTAGCAGAGTTATAGTTATGACGTTTGTTCTCGGTCAAATTATACGATTTTTAACGATATATTTTATATCAATTTCCCCCATATTCTTATGTTTTTCATAGAAATCGAGATTTATATTTAAATATTGAGCAAATGATATTTTTAATGAGTTAATTTCAAAATGTATCAAATTTAGTGCTTAAATGATGATTTATTATTATTTTGGAATTGTATTACATTTTGGTGTTATTCATTGATTAATTAGGAGCTCACAAATGTTGAAGTTTGGAATTGACAAGTGGCAAGGGATAAGATCAAGGAGAGCAAGTCATGAATCATCTAGAATATCCAAGAGATAAGGTTTGTTACAAAGGATAAGGATGGTTTGTTAGAGATATTGGATAAGGATCAAAGTCGGATCAGCTCAGGAGCAGCTCAAACTGGCGTTTGAGTCATGGAACTGGCGTTCCAAGGTAGACATGGCGTTCTGGGACTGAAACTGGCGTTCAAAGGAGTCCAAAGCGATCTTGGGAGCTCGAAATAACATGGAATCGGCGTTCCAAACCGAATCGGCATTCCGAAGCCCGAACCGCGTGTTCCAGAGGTAGAACTGGAGTTCAGAATGTCTGCAACTTATTTTCTATAAATACCAGCTGTTCCCATTCATTCAGAGGCATCCTTCCATTCAGAAATCAGTCACAAAACTTCTCACACATAAAATTCCAAGGAGCAGCCACTCTTTTGGAGTCTCAAGGCCGGTCACCCGAGCCTTGTGCTCGGGTGATCCGGGGTTAGATTAGGCTTCTTTCCTTTGTTTTGATTGTTGATTCATGGAGCTTAAACAATTGTATCGAACCCTGTGAGTTTGTTTTTTCAATTAATTCAGTCTCTGTTTTATCTTTATGATTTATGATTCGTTTTGTATCTTTTCTATGCAATTATCATGCCATGTGTGACTAGATCGAGAGATTGGTTGCTAATCGTTGTCTAACTTGATGAAAATCATTGTAGACCTTAGATCACCATAGTAAAGATGTGATTTTTAACCTTGACATAATGAAAGTTGATAGGTTGATTATCTAGGTTATTAGATTGAAAGATCTTACACCTTGTTTTATATGCGTTAATCTCTATAGATCGAAAGATGATGAGATTGATAGGCGAATTACTACGAAAGTAGGATTCATACCTTCGTAAGGTGAAACCACAATTCGAGTTAAAATCATGAGATGAGGTAGGATTGAAATTACATGGTTTGTACGTTGTTTGATTTCATGTTTCCTTAGTTTAGGTCGTTTTTATGTTTTCCTTAGCTTTAGAATTTGTTTTTATCTTCTCGTGTTGTTCTTGTTTGTTTGTTCTTAATTATGTGTTTCCGGCTTTGGACTAAAATCCTCTGTCCAGCTTTATTTTTCCGCTTTAGTTTAGGTTTAGTAATAATTAGTAGTAACAATTGAGAGAGTTAATGAAATTAGATTTCAACGACCCAATTCCCCTGGTGGATCGACCCTTACTTATCTCGCTATACTATCAACTACCCGGTGTTTGGCCGGTTAGGAGTTAGTTTTGCATCTAAGTATGGGTTTATAAATTTTCTTTTGTTTAAATGATGCAAAATCCTCTCAACAACGTTGTCATAACAACCACGAGAATCGAGGAGTATTTGCCCACGTCGTTAGAAGTGGGACGGTTTCTGAGAACGTGTTTGGGGTTTATAACCACCGTCGTATCAACTGTCCATCAGTTGTCTATCCACCAGAAGTCCAAAGTTCAATTGCCGATTTCTCTCTTTTTCTTCAAACTTACCAGTTTGCCTATCTAGAGAAGGTGGCCTCCGTTTGTCGGCAGAGACTTAAGGATGTGACTAATGTAAAAGATCAAGAGACATTGGAGACCGAGCTGGAGACATTGGGAGCCAAGTACAATGCAAGTCTTAATAAGACCGAGGACAAGCATTTGGAGAAGAAAAATGAGCTGGATAATACCATTGGGAGACTCCGAGCCGAGAAGTCAGCACTGGAAGCTGCTATTCCGGGCCAAATTGATCAGGCGATCCGGGGTTACAAGGTTTCGGTAGAGCTTTCACGGGCCATGAGGACTCTGTTCGTGCCCCTAGTCAACCATAGCTACTCCTTAGGAGTTGATGACGCCAAGGCACCATTTCTTGACCTTGTGGCTGACAGTCTGGCCAACAAGGATTTGTAAAATGATGGCATGGGTGCAGTCTATGAAGCTCGTCTGAAGGAGTTCCAGGAAGGGGTAGACATTGTGTCTAAGTATGCCCTCCCCCCTCCTCCCGTTGTGCAGTTTCTCCTCGCCGAGTGCCTTCTGTGGCTGCTCCAGTTGCTTCTGTTGCTTCTTCTGAGTTGCCTCAGGTGAATACTAATGTGGAGAATCTTACTCCTGCCATAGAGCCCGGGCGGAACTCAGACCCTAATGCTTCTTAGGTTTTTGAACTTGCATTTCATTTTTGCTTTTGAAGAACCCCAAAAATTGTAACATGTACAATGATTATAATATATGCAATTTTTTGCAAATAATCTTGCGTTAACTTTATTCTCAGTGCTTTCTTAGAGCACTTTCATTAGTAGTGGGGTATCTTACCTCCAGTATGCCCTGCATTAACTTACAGTTTTTTGGATGGCGTACTTGTGTATGTAAGTTTTTGCTTTTGAGTCCGACCTGTAGAGCTCTGAAAGTTGATGTCTATCACGCAGAATGAATGAGTTAGACTTTTGCAAACTTGTTGATCTGACCTACAGAGCTCTATTCGGTGTCTGTCCTGTAGACTTTGTTGAGTCCGATCTGCGGAACGTCGATGAGTTTGTCCTACAAACTTTGTTGAGTACGGCCTGCGGAGCTCAATTTGATGAGTTTGACCTGCAAACTTTGTTGAGTCCGACCTGCGGAGCTCAAGCTTTCTAGTTCGTCTTGCACACTTAAGAAAACTTTTTGAGTTCGTCCTGTGGAGCTCAAGCTTTCGAGACCGACATGCAGAGCTCAAGTTTTGGAGTATGTCCTACAGACTGTGGAGAAAAGTTTCAAAATTATAACATGTACAATGTTTTTTTATAATATATGCAATATTTTACTAAGTTCTCTTGCTTAACTTTATTTTCAGCACTTACCTGAAGTACTTTGATCCGCAGTGGAGTGTCTTGCTCCCCAGTATGCCATGCATTGACTAATAGTATTTTGGATGGCATACTTAGTAGCGTGTGTAGATTTTTTGCCTCTGAAACTTACCTGCAGGGATCTGCAATTCGATGTCTGTCCTACGGACTTAGAAAGTTTGGCTGCTGCAAACTTGATGAGTCTGACATGCAGAGCTCAGTTCAATGTCTGTTCTACAGACTTAATATTTTTTTTAGTCTGGCCAGTAGACTAAATTTTTTGAGTCTGACCTGCAGACTTAAATTTTTTTGAGTCTGACCTGCAGACTTTTTTTTTGAGTCTGACCTGCAGACTTAAATTTTTTTGAGTCTGACCTACAGACTTAATTTTTTCGAGTCTATTATACAGACATAAATTTGTTTGAGTCTGTCCTGCAGACTTATTTTGAGTTTGTCCTGCAAACTTAATTTTTAGAGTCTGACATGCAGACTTAATTTTACTGAGTTTGACCTACGGAGCTCAGATTGATGTCCGTCCTGCAGACTTAATGAGTTTGTCCTTTGCAAATTGGTTGAGTCCGACCTGTGAAGATCAAATTGATGTCCGTCCTTCAGACTTAATGAGTTTGTCCTTTGCAAGCTTGCTGAGTCCGACCTGTGGAGCTCAAATTGATGTCCGTCATGCGGACTTAATGAGTTTGTCCTTCGCAAACTTATTGAGTCCGACCTGCGGAGCTCAAATTGATGTCCTTCATGTGGACTTAATGAGTTTGTCCTTTGCAAACTTGTTGAGTGTTTGTTTGTCCTGCAAACTTAATCAGAGCCATGCATATGTGTAAAAGTGGAAAATCAACGTATGATTGAAATAATAATAAAAAGCACACATTGATTGCAACTTGATTGTAGCACGATTGAATACAAACTTCATTAAATTTGCATAAGTAAAGATTGAAAACGAGTCATAAGAGTCTGGAACCTGTCCTCATCATGGATTTGACCCTTGGCCCACCAAAGATGATGTTGATCGTACCGATGGGACGATGGATTTTAGATTTGTTGCATCCTTGGCAGCCAACTGCTCCGCTACTTCTTGTTGAGCAGGATCTAACTCAACTTCATGCCCTTATGGATTATGGTTGGTGGCTAGATCTATTGCCGTCCCGTCTCCACCGTTTGTTACCACCATCCTGGATGGTTTCCCCCTTGACCTTTCTTTTCGGTCAGCTTTTGTGGCATGGTTAATATGGATCTTGAACAAATTTTCAGTAGAAGGCCATCCTTCTAGCACCAATTTGATGATGATCGATACCGTCAGAATGATAATCCGGGCCAATTAATCTAGAGACAATGTCCAAGATCCAAATAACGTAAAGTAACCTATGAAACGCGGAGGATTTGGTGGTATTTTTAGACTGGGCCTAAGAATTCTTATTCTCAAGTTGCCTACGTATCTTGAGATTATTCAGGAATCAAGTCTCTTCATAGTTTTTGGGATCTTTTATATAGAGGACATCTCGTCCATGGCATCCTGTGCCATGTCCTTAAAAGACCTCTTTCTTAACCCATAAGGATTATTATTGCGTCAATCCCTATTATTTATGAGATAATCATGGGTAGTTTAAATATCAAAATCAGAGGTTTAATGACTTGAGATACTTGTTGGAAAGGTGTCCTAAACCCAATCGGGTTGGACTGGATCCAACCGGGTCGGGTCGTTTACAGTCTATTTAGTTCATGTAATAACTTTATTATGATTAATAAAAGCACTTATGTTATTATATATTGTTTATCTTCATATTATTTGTTTTATATATATAGTAACGTCCCTAATGTCAAATTGTGATAGAGAAACCATGATAGTGATTATGGTTGATGAGATCTCTAATCACTCTAACAAGTTTGGTACTTAAATGTCTCTTGTTTTATGAACTGTCAAATGGGACATTGATAGTATAATCAAACTAGCACGTATTGGATGTCTTCTATCTTATAGAAGGTAGGGATAGATCTCGTCTCATCGAGTGTGTAGACACTTGAGCTGTGCGTGGGCGTGTATTAGAGAATGCGATGCGTTAGGTGACCCCACTTACATTAAGTGTCACACTATGTGGTGGTTGTGTAATTATCCTTTAAACCGGAGTCTTCATGGCATCACGGTGTGGATTGTCATGCTTTGACACTATTGAGATTTCCCCTAGCCACGGGGCGATCATGCGGTAGTGATTGGGTGTGATATTGAAGCATGCGGAGTATACATGATTGGTCGTCCGAGAATCGCGTATCCTATGATTGGGATCGAATATCCGAAATGGCCTTCTTATAAGGAATGTCTAGCTCTCGAGAATCTTTGCAATGTGGGATTAAATGTGTTATTCCGAGAGAGCATGATGTCCAGATTATAAGATACGATCGTTAATGTATTGACACTCGAGATATGATCGTATGGATATTATTACAGCGATAGGATTATAAGTTACACGGTAACTGCTTCACATGAAAGGTAGTAGTCATTGCTTTTGACTCTTCCGATGATGGGGGGTCACGGTGTGTTGCTAGACGCTATCCCGTGGTCGTTAGGCATGAAGGGCATTTTCGTAATTTGCACTTTGTGTCTACGGCTAACATATTCGGAAGCCTGTCGGGTCACACACATATGAACTCGAGTCGGATTAAAATGCGGTTATAGTTGATAGCCAAATAAGGAAAGTTTATCTCTAGAATATAAAGGGTATAGTGTTAAATTAATATGGTGGTATTTATTTATTATGAATAAATAAAATACAAGATATTATTATACATAAGTTATATTAATTAAAGAATATTCTGGAAGTCAATATTTGGCAATATGGGGCGTCACATTGAAGTGTATAAGATACACTTGGATTGTGGACTTTAATTAATAAGATTACCATAATATTAATATTTGATATTAATTGATTTTGGAAAAATAGATATATGGTAATAAGATAAATATAATCAATATAAGATATTGGCAATATTTAGATTTTATTTAATATGAGATATTATAATAAAAGAGATAAATAAATCTAGGAGATTTTCCTTATTTTATTGGGAAAAGGTTTTCTTCTCTTCCACACAATTTGGGGCGCCACTTTGCCTATAAAAAGGAAGTGGGTGTCAAGCTCTTTTGGACATCACAATTGCAAGAGCTAATAGTTCTTGTGTAAAATAGAAAGCTTACAATAGAGAGTTTGTGAGGAACGAAAAAGGCCGGTCTAGCAACCGGAGTTTTCCAATAGCAATCCAAGGAGGATTCCGGCGAGGAGTTCGTGTGGATTATCGATAGAGGCCGGATGCGTGGACGGCTTGCGCACTGTACTACTCTCCGTTGACGGTCAAAGCGATGATCTTATAGATCATCAAAGGTATATTCTGTCAAACTACTTAACGTGTTTATTGCATTAAACGAAGAATGATCTAGAATAGGAAATCAAATTTTAAATTCCGCTGCGTTAAAGTAGTGATTTCCTAACAATACTTTCCATGTTTATCTTATAATTATGCACGTGAGCAATATCGGATAAGGAAGGCTCTTTCCGACCTGCGGTGAGCTCTTCCAGACCGTCTTGGCCCATATTGCTATTCGGGAGATCGGGTAAGACCTCCCACCTGGGGTTTAGCTCTGTCCTTAAGCATAAACTGGGGCCCCTGGCCCTTAACGCTATAGTTTCTCCATCTTCACTAATGGTTAGCCAATATAAAGATGACACGTGGCGAGACTCAATTCGACCCTCATCACCACGCAATGCACTTTTAACAATGGATTTTTTACATGGTCGACATGTAAGTGATATTACATGCATTTGTTCCTCTGGCAAAATCCATTCATCCCGTGTGTGAGGTTACCACCGAAACAATTACATGCATGCCGGGATTGCGAATAGGCGCGACAAGTTTGGTCTTCTATTGTCCCCTATAACTCCCAAGAGCTTTTTTTTATAGCACCACCATAGTTCAGTGGATGATGATAATTTGAGTTATACGAGCACTATTCATTTTGACATGGACTAATGGTGTTATGTGTTTCGAGAGACAAATTACGGCATTTGGTACTGGCGAAATCAAATTCTTCATGAGGCAAACAACTGTCTCCCACCGATACATGTTTTTGCTTCCAAAATTGTTGAGCAAGTTAAGAATCTTATCGTGGCTTGGTATTATGATGTAAATAACGTCGTTCGCTATGTTGAACTTTTGTACTTTTGCGTTGGATTTTTGCTTCTATATTTATATATATACATATCTTTTTCAAAAACAAAAAATTCTTGTAAGGCGTGGACCCCATGATGTCAGGTGTATCCGCGGTACCTTTGCCACCGATACCCCGAAATTACCCTTAAATCAGAGGAAATACTTATGTGGAAAATTTATTTTGAGGTGAAGTGTCGGGGGGAACGCTCAGAACCACACAGTTTAAATACAGAATGAAACTGTGTGGTTCATATTGCTTCACATGGTGTCTCCATACATGTGGAGACACCACACAAATATTTCCCTTAAATCTGAGTTCTGGTCATTACAGTTTTCTTTTAAACATCAAGAAAGTTCATACATTAAAATATGCACATTAGCATACAGAGTGATTATTTTAGAAACTAGTTCTGCAACTGGTTTGAACACAAAATATTCTATACGTTTGAACAAACTTTTTTTTTTGAAAAACAACAAATTTTATTAATTCACGTCCGCAAAACACGCGGCTAAAACATCTCCAGGGGGCAAACTATTCCAGGAAGTCACATCAATTAAAGACAAACATGACGCGCAAGAAGGTGCGCCGGTATATTGTTAGCACGGCGAACAAAAGAGAAAGAAACGGAATCAAAACTAGGGAGTAGAGCTAAGAAATCCCTAAGAAGACAGCCATGCACGGTAATGTCCTCCACAGGATGTCGAAGCTGCTGTACATAAGCTAGACAGTCGCTTTCCACCTCCACCCGCCGCAAATGCAGCTTTTGCACCTCTTCTAGTGCCAAGTAAATGCCACGAAGCTCCATATAATCTGGCCGACCGCCCCTATCAAAAGGATAGCCCACGGTATGCAAGATTGTCCCTGCATAATCATGAATAATAAGCCATATCCCTGCTCGATCCTCTCTCACCGCAGCGTCCACGTTACACTTTACTACCCCCTGTGGCAGGCGGGCCCATGAATCCGCCAATTCTAGGGCGTCCCCTGCACCCAGAAGGCCGCCAAGGCCTCCGTAAACTCTGTTGTCGCTGCCAAAGAACGTGCACATACTGACGAGACATAAACGTCTTGACCATCAAACATCACCGAATAGCGTGCTTTCCATATCCCCCACATCAGCCCCACAACACGTGTTGTATCCGGTATCCTCCGCTCCACTAAGAGGCGCATAAAGAAATATGCGAAGGAGAACGTGCGGAGTTACCCCAAAACATCTTAGAAATGGGAGGCCCGCCAGATCCTGTCCGCCATCTCACACTCAAACAAGACATGCCGTAGGGTCTCTACTGTCTCCCCGCATGCCAAGCATGTGCTTGTCCCCAAATTGCGTCGCATAAGGCCTTGGCCGATTGCCAAGCAGTCATGAAGGCACCTCCATAGAAAATGCTGAGTAAGAGGCTGGACCGGGAGCTGCCAACATCACCTCCAGACCCGATCTACCCCACCCAAAGTCCTCACCCCAGCCACCAGTGATAAAGCGAGAGCATCAGAAAGTACATGGACTTGACTGTGTATGTGCCCGTTCGGTCATAATCCCAAATCCGCCGGTCCCGGTGAGTCCCTGAGGTAATAGAAGTGGCCAGGACAGTATCTGACTCCAATGGATGGAATATCTCAAATTCGAGGGGCATCCCAAGTACGCGTATGTGGGATAAATTTAGATGAAACCTTAGCATTAGTCGGGATGGGGTGACCAGCATAAGGTATATGGAAGGACAGTCGATGTTCCGTCCATGCATCATGAAACACAAAGACAGACTCCCCATCCCCCACTCTCCATCTCATCCCACTGAGTAATAAGTCTATACCCTCTAGAATACTAAGCCACATAAACGACGGCCGAGAGAGCAGTCTAGCCTAGGGGTGGCATCGGGTCGGGACCCGTCCCGTAACACACCTTTCCGATCCCGACCCGATTCGATTCGGGATTCTATTTTTCTTCCCGGACACGTTCCCGATAAATTCGGGATCCCGAAAATCGGGATCCCGGATATTCGAGATCCCGGAAGGTCGGGAATGAATTTCCCGAATATATGATCTTAAAATATATTCATATTTTTATATAAAAATGACGACAATAACTTGATCATAGTTCATAGTCATACATCAAAATTAAAAGTTAAAACAATCAAATTAGAATTAAAAAATACCGGAAAAATAATCTTCAATCTCAATTCGATGAACAATTTGACTTATCTCCCAGAGTAATGAAACACTAAATCCATAAATAGCTAGTAAATCGTGTGAAATCATGAGGAAAAAAATGAGATAGAAAATTGAAGACTTGAAGTAAAGAATCGTATCTAGGGCTTGAGATAAATAATTACCGATGAAAGTGGTCGGAGAAGACACTGATCGGCGGCGAATCTGAGCAAATGAAGTCAAGGTCCGAGCGGGCAAGCGGCAAGTAGTTTTTCTTTAGGTTAAGGGTAAAATGTGGGATGAGGGTATTTATATGGGTGGTATTCGAGATTATATTATATTATATATATATATATATATATATATATATATATATATATATATATATATATATATATATATATATATATATATATTAAATATATAAATATATATAAGTATTATATATATACATATTTATATGTATTAAATAAGTATTTAATATATATATATTAAATAAGTATATTAATAAAATAAAAAAATAAAAAATACAAATTCGGGTCGGGATCGGGATTTTTTCGGGACTGGGTTTTGAACCCGATCCCATTCCCGTATTAATTCGGGTCGGGTAAATTCCCGAATTTTCGGGTCGGGATTATACGGGTCGGAAATCGGGTCGGGTCGGGAAAAACGGGATTTTTGCCACCCCTAGTCTAGCCGACAAGATGGTGCCCTCATCAAAGTATTTTGCATGAAGTACCTAGGCCGTAATCCGCTAAGATTGTTTGGCCAGCAATGCCAAATTAAAACATCCTAAATCCCTGAAGCCCAGACCGCCAAGATTCTTCGGCAGACAACATGCCTCTCAACTCTTCCAATGAATCCGCCGTCCTGACTCTGTGTCGCTCCAAAAGAAACCCGGATCACCTTTTCCACTTCCCGGATCAAAGTAGTGGGAATCTTGAAACACTGCATGATAAATGTGGGAATGGCCTGTAGGACCGATTTAATGAAGACCTCATTCCCAGCCGGAGAAAGCAGTTTATCCTTTCAGCCCGCCACTTTCTTGCACCCTATCCCTCAGAAACTCAAACACCTAGCGCTTGTTTCGACCAACCACAAATGGAAACCTGAAATACTTGCCGGACCCATCGCCTAAAGGAATCTGAAGTGTATCAGAAACCACTTCCCGTTGCTCTAAAAAAACTGCCTCCGATTGAGAAGTACAAGCTAGATTTATGGAAATTGATGGTTTGTCCAGAAAGGGCCCCATACCTGGCAAACAAATCCACCAACGTCCCCATCACCCCGTCCAACAAATCAAAAAAGACCATAAAATCATCAGCAAAAAGAAGATGGGAGACCGTGACGCCGACCTCTCTCCTAAAATGAATACCCCGGAGGGCACCCCTACGCACATAATCGTCTAACAGTGCCGTAAACCCCTCTACACAGATGATAAAGAGGAAAGGAGATAGCGGATCGCCCTATCGGATGCCCTGGGTAGGCATAATCCTTTGGCTAGGCTTCCCATTAATCAGAACCCGAAAGGAAACACTCGTGACACACCTGCGGACCAGGTCAATAAATGGTAAGGGGAAGCACATACGTTCCATAATGCACCAAATGTACTACCACTCGACCCGATCAAAGGCCTTGGCCATATCCAACTTCAACGCCGCATAATTATGACAACCCTACATGCCATCCCGAAGAGAGTGGAAGCTTTCAAAAGCTATAATCGCGTTATCCGTTATGAGACGTCCAGACACAAATGCACTTTGATTGCCCGAAATAACATCCCCAATCACCCTCTTCAGTCGATTAATCACTACCGGGAAATGAGCTTTTAAATAGAGTTACACAGCGACAATTGGTCGAAACTCAGTCATAATCGTAGGGGTAACTACCTTCGGTATCAGAGAAATAAAAGTTTCATTAATCGTACCTAACGGAGCCCCATTGTTCAGAACATCCAAGGC
This sequence comes from Gentiana macrophylla, assembly GCA_026214975.1. Lineage (NCBI taxonomy): Eukaryota > Viridiplantae > Streptophyta > Magnoliopsida > Gentianales > Gentianaceae > Gentiana > Gentiana macrophylla. The sequence continues at coordinate 127,755,009 of CM047805.1, read as the reverse complement.
TACAGCTACGACGTCATTACCCACAATTCCCCAGGATTTCTGCATAAAAATCACATGCATACCATTTGGCCCTGGCGATTTCCGGCCTGGAAATTGCTTCAAAGCGGCACAAATCTCCTCCCGTGTAAAAGGCACAGCCAATCCCTACCGCTGACCCAGATCAAGCTCAGCAAACTGCAACCCCTCCAGATCAATATTATCCCCATTAGATGAATAAATGCCTCTAAAATAATCCCCTGCCACACGTTCCATGTCCTTCGGGTCCTCCCATGGCACCCCATTGGCATCATGTAACATATGTATGGTGTTGCGTTTCTGTCTCAAGGCTGTCTTATGATGGAAGTAGCGAGTATTCCTATCCGTCATAGCCAGCCACTCACTGCGACCCCGCTGACGCCAATATTCCTCCTCCATAACTTGCCACTGATCAATTTGTTGCATCAAAGCCCAGTCATGTTGAACGGTATATCCCGGAGACTCCCGCAACTTACGTAATTCCTCCTCCTTCTCCGCAATACGTTTCCCTAACTGCCCATGCCTATGGGAACTCCACTGCCACAGGTCCGGACGTACCTGCGTAACCGCCCAATGAAGGAGGACGGGCCCGTAACAGCACCCTTCTGCCAAGAATCATGAAAATACTCTGCAAACTCCTCATCCCTAATCCAGAAAGGGTCATATTGGGGAATCGGACACCAGAACAAACTTATATTGGCTAAAAAATCAAACTATTGGCCTTTTAAAATTTTAAATTTTCATTATCCATTATTTCGGAAACTATGTAAATACGCGAATGCAATTATTGCTCGTCCCCAAGCTTTCGATTTGTGTACTCTTGCTTTGTTGTTTCCATTGTTGCTTTTGTGTTTAGTCGATCACTTTCTATTCTTTCGTGGAAACTGAGAAGATTAAGCTAATAATTTGGTCATTTTCAGACTAAAACCTATGAATAGTTGATCATTTTTAATTCCGAAAATATCTTGGCGTAGATTGTGTTTCTGTAATTTTGCTGAATATATTATTGGGATTATTCTAGATTCTCACAATTTAATCCTTTCACTAACTGTTTCCAATAAAGAAAAAATCATTTCACCAACTTGATAATTAATGAGCGTAAGAATCAACCATCAATCATGTTGTTTTAAATTAATGACATGATTGTCCAATTATTGATCTAGTACCACCATAAAATCATTCTAAAGTATACAAATATTCTCTCAAAATATAAGTCATTTTAGATGTTTTACACACATTAAAAAGTGATTGAATATCATAAATTTTACGAAAAAATGTTTAAAATATCATTTGACTATCATTAATGAAATAATTATAAAATATTAAAAAATAGTTTGATTATTAATAATTTAATGGTAAGATTGTGAAAAGAGTAATAAATGTTGCATTGGTATAATAGAATGATTTATATTTTGGGGTAAATCGAAAAAAAAAAGTCAAAATGACTTATATTGTGGGATGGGGGGTATTTGAAGGAACACAACTGTCAATATGACAAAGGAACACAACTGTCAAAATGACTTATATCATGACAATTTTTAAGTGCAATAGGCCTCTAATGACCATGTGACGCTCATGTTCCGGATACGAGACCTTAACTTGAAAATGACGCTCAACACGTAAAATCAAAATTAATCAATTATATATGTAAAGGTAACATCTTCAACATCAGAGTACGTGGCAGAGAGAGAAAAGATAGACGCGGAAAGCTAGTATTCTACTACAAGTGATTAAAGAGAAACACAACTGCAACTATAACAACATCTGAAAGACTATTAAACAGTGACCGAATACCATTCTACTGATACCACACTTTATGATAACCAGAACAAACCACTTACTCAACCTATTACAGAGATAAAGGAGATTCTATACCATTAATTCAAGAGGTTAAAATAAAGATAAGCTTCAACAGCAGTAACTTCAAGAATCACTCTTTAGCGATCTCAAACTCAACCTACACCATAGCACCTTCTCGGGGTGGGAAAACAACAATAGAGGGATAATTATAAAAGTACTTGGTAAAGGGTAGAAGCACTGAATCTACACATGTAACAACACTAGGATTATAATTTATAACACATTTATGCAAATAGCTCACTCCCCTTTACTAGTCTCACTAGTAGAAACAACCACCAAAGACATTTGTTACACTTTGATCCAATGACATTTTGCATGGTGAATATGCACCATGACATTTCCTCAACTCCTCAAAGGCAAAGTATTTAACCATGTGGAATATTACTTGAGTCCGATCGGTATCTGACCTTTTTGAGGGGTAATGAGTGGCTTACGCTCCTCTCCCGTAGGTCGAGTCTATTTCATAACCTCTCCTTTCACATACTAAGAGTGGCTTATAATAACTTTAAGAACTCGTTACAAATATTCCACTCGCCCGCTTCACACCTCTTGATCTGAGATGCGAAGAGAAATATCTCTTTTTTATGACTTCCACTTATCGATCCCGGTCTAGAAAAGTGACCGACTAGGGCCCTATTGATGAATGAAAGAAAGGGTTTATGAGCCCTACCCCTGTAAGCCCACACCTGTGTAGAGTATATCGTTCAACACCTGCGGCACAAACCCATTTTTGACCTATTGGTCCTAGTATCATAGGCGACCGAACGGCCGCCCCCTAATTACTAGACCAACCTGCTATAATAATTCCATAAACACCTAGCGAAGATATGACAAACATATAAAGTAGCCCTATGTTCCAAGTAGCGATACAAAATCGCGTCTCACCGAAGACCAAGGTAATTTAGCTTTTAGACACATCACGTATGTATTTATGTGATTTACCTAACCACATATATTCATTGCACATAAAAGACTTTTTAAGGACTATTAGACCCTAGACCATTCTAGTTACACTACATAGCATATTCCACAGAAACACTGGATTCTAATCCAATACCCGTAAGGCTAAGAAATATGATTCCCGATGATCCCGAGTTTCTCCAAACAGAGGGTCTCGTCAAGGTGTTGAATCAAATTCACTAGAAACCGAACCCTTAACTTTGCCACATAATACCGAAGTCATCAACACATAAGGCCAAATGAAATTACATAAGAAATAAGTAAATTATACAAAATAAATGAAGGAAATGAAAAGAAATACATACAATCAACTTAACTGCAGGAAATAAAAATGGGAAAATTCACATGTCGGGCTGCTAGACTGTTGGGCTGCTCTCTGGTGCTCGGAAAATGATTTCCGGTGTCGGTGGCCGGTCGGAGGTGTTATGGTGTGGTGGCGTGGAAGAAATCGGACAGGGAAGGGGGGGTTTCTCAAATGCTTGCTCATTTGCTAAGCTTTTTTATTATGTAAAAATTACATGATATATATATATATATATATATATATATATATATATATATATATATATATATATATATATATATATATATATTAAACGAAGCCTTTTATATTAATTTAAAAATAAGGTTCGTACATGCCGTATCCTGACCCTCCCTTTACACCAAAAGACGTTGACGAAACATGGCCCTGCCTCCTTAAAACCTATGGCAGGAAAACCCAGTGTGGGAAAATTCAAGCCATAGGAAATAGTACAGCACCCCATGTTTCCAAAAGTGCTAAGCTCCTCCAAAAAAGAAAAATACAAAATGATGCATGGAAAAAAAGAAACTATAGCAGCAACTTGCGAGTTCATGCAATCGGCATCTTGAAGAGCTTTGCATTCGGCATCTTGAAAGGGATCACAGTAAGTGGCGTGAGAATAATCCATCCAACAATTTGCGGCGAAATTTGGAGTTGTATGCCAAGTCCTCATCGTAGAAAAAATGCAATTTCTCGTAGTAATACTTTGAGCAGCTAAAAATATCTGTGGTCTAAGGAGTGTGGAGCAGCAATCCAACAACAAGTGTGATGACTCGAATACGCCAAAATCCCATGCAATAAAGTATATTAAGCATAACCACCAAGAGTGAACATGTAAATAGAGGATAATAAGGAGGGTAACACCTGTATTTCACCCTCCATAGTAGTTAAGGGTGCTTCCAAATTTCCACTCCAAGATTTATACCACATACCAAGAAGCAAGAGGTGAATCTTGAAACGCCAAGTCCTTGCTTGTAGGTTGATGAAAGTGCCTGTAAATAAGAAAATCTTGTGACAGTATATGAAATGAATGTGAATGAGAGAGCAGCAAAACAACAGAGAGGATACAACCTGGTTTGTACCCAACAAAGAATTGATGGGTGCGTCCAGTTGACTATGTAATGTTGCGAACCCGTCTAATGAACGGAATAGCCAGTTGATCTCCATGTAAAATGACCTTGAGGGATGCTGGAAGGGCATCATGCGTAGAGTAGAAAACCATCGTTCTGCTGGAGGAAGCTTGAGTAGCTAGGAAATCAACAGCTTTATTTGCTTCACGGTAAATGTGTGTAATCTGCGTCCGGTGCTGAAGGAGGAGACTCGTAATGGATCTAATATCATCATCAATCTGCCAAGGAGTGTTGAAATTCCTAGTGATTATATTGATTGGGGTTATATTATACAAACACACACACACACACACACACACACACACACACACACACACACATATATATATATATATATATATATATATATAATAAAGCCCTAAATGTCTAGACGCCGCCAGCACGCCTAGACCCTTCCAAGACCCGTCCAAAACCCTACCCGCCTAGGGTGTAAACGGAGAGGTTAAAGGCCACCTATCACCCAGGCACCGTCTAGCTGGCCGCCCAGACCGTTTTTTCGAACATTGGCTACAATATCGAATCCTCTTGCATCTACCTTTTCTCTTTATCCAAGGTGTCCCAAGTGAAAGAAAATGCACTATGAGGAATGTCGATATCAGCGTGGTCATCCAAGCCATATGGCTAGGGATGTTGTTAAATATTCATGATGATACTATGTATATCAATGGTATGCACTATATCTCTATTTGATTGTTTTAAAATTCAACATACATTAATTGTATAAACATTATATATGTCTTAATTGAGTTTTTATAAGCTACATTCATCTTATATCTTATAAGACTCGAAAGTGATATTATCATCATATACACTAGCATCGTTATAAGTCTAAATGATATTACATGTTATATTAATGCGATGTAGTCATGCCATTGAAGTCCTTTAGAGTTGCAATTTTGGTACAAATTTAAGTTTAAGTTACAAATATATCAAAAATACTTCTACATTGATGATCAAGACACTCAATGTATTTAAGTTATATACATTGATACAACACATATAAAACATCTTATATGTGTTACAACATCAAGTGCGCATAATTAATTATATTAATCATGTTGAAATTTCTCCAAACGGCCATCTCCTCCACTCACAACCCCATCATATCAAGATCGAGGCATGGGTATTTATTTTAAGGGGAGGAGGATTAAGTAAAGCACTTGATTTAGCTAGTTGTTGGAAGATGACTCCACAATAGAGATTTGAGTGTTTACACATTTTAAATTTTCATGAGAAAAGGCAAGCAAGGATATAAGATTTACCGGATAGAAGAAGGATACACAGCCGTTTGAGTAATAGCTCGAGGTCCATCAGTAATGCTTAGTTGTAGGCTTCTTTCTTTTATCAAGCACACATTTAGATATTCCAATTTTGCCCCTCACATTAAAAGCAGCTGACTGACACATAAACTAAAAATTGCATCATATGTGTGTTGTAACAGATTTCAAGAAAAACCCAGAAATAACAGAAGCATTGAAATCATAAATCAAAAAAACAAGAACAAGAAACAAAAATTTAACGTGGTATCCGGCAATGTGCCGACTAATCCATGGGTAAAAGAGAGGAATTTTACTATAACCGTTGGTATTATAACCTTGAGAAAATGAAATATTGGCTAGTGCTAGACGTACAAAATGAAATTTTCGTCTTCAACGGACTTGTCTTTACAGACAACTAACAGCTTTGGATGTTAACCAAGTCCATACACAGCTTAAACTTGCTTTTCTAAACATATTTGGTGAGCATACATCAGGATTAACATCAATGTTGATCTTCCTCACTTGAATTCTCTTCTCATTCCTCAAGAAATTGATACATCATACCAATATGCTTGATTTTGCTTCAGTAGTAGATAATTCCATTGTCGCTCAGGAGTTGCCTTCCAACTTACTACATAACCACCCAAAGTGAAAACAAAACCAGTCACTGATTTCCTGTGACTAAACATTGAGTATCACCTCCATAAATAAGACATACATCAGATGTACCCCTAAGGTACTTGAACATCCTTTTCACAGCCTTCCAGTGTTCCTTCCTAGGTTGATCCATAAACCTACTAACAACGTCGAATTCTTGTGCTAGATCAGGTCTAATGCAGACCGTAACATACATCAGACTACCTGATGCACTAGAATGTGGAACCTTAGACTTGTATTCCTTTTTACTCAGCTGGTTTTGATGCATAACAGGCAAACGAGTATTTTGTTTCAATGGAATATTAATAGGTTTGGTGGCTAACATGCCAAACATGGATAATATCTTTTGAATATAATCCTCTAGGACAAGAAAAGCTTTTTCTAAATCCTATCTCCATAGATCTGAATCCCCATAATTTTCCTTGTTGCACCCAAATGCTTCATCTCAAATTCAGCACTGAGAAGATTCTTTAGATTCTGAATATCAGACTTGTTCACAGCTGCTATCAACATATCATCCACATAAAGAACCAGATAGATGAATGAACCATCTTTCAAATTGTTATGGTATACACAACAATCATATGGACTTCTGTAATAGCCCAGCTTGATCATGTAACTGTCAAACCTCTTATATCACTGTCTTGGAGCCTTCGTAAGTCCATACAAGGACTTTCTCAACTTGCAAACATACCCTTATGTTCCAGGAAATTGGAACGCCTATGACTGGGTTATATTTATCTCTTTATCTACATCTCCAAGAAAAAAATAGATGTTTTCACATCCAACAGCTCAAATTCAAGATTCTGATGTGCAACCATTGTTAGTAGCACCCTGATGAAAGTATGTCTGACTACTGGTGAGCATATCTCATCATAGTCTACCCCCTAGTTTCTGTCTGAACCCTCTTGCAACCAAACGTGTCTTATATTTAATGCCCTCATCATAAGACATTCATTCATTCTTCTTGAAGACCCATTTACAAGTGACTACCATTTTCTCCTACGGTTGTTTGAACAGATCCTAAGTCTGATTCTTCTAAAGTGACTCCATCTTATCCCTATGGTAGCAAACCATTGAGATGCTTCTAAACATGTCACAGTTTTCTAGTAGGTGTTTGGTTTTGATCCACCCACCTCTTCTGTAACCTAGAGTGCATAACCAATCATGTCCTCAAACCCATACCTCTTGGGAGGTCCAACATTGGTCCTTGTAGCTCTGCGGACCAATTTAAGATGTTGAGCTTCAATTGACCTCTTCTCAGCTGAATGATTTAGATTCAAATCTGATTGTATAGGCTCTGAAGGTTCTTTCAGATTTGATGTGTGTTGACTGCTTTCAACTGAATCTTCCAACTCAGCCGATTGAACCTGATTGAAGATCTACATGTTCGACAGCACCCCCAGATTAAGATTTAACGCTGGATCTCATAGATGAGTTAACCATAGAATTTTCAGCAAAGAATACACTCCTGATGATTATAACCTTGTTTTCAGTTGATGACCAGATTCTATATCCTTTCACACCATTTCCATATCCTACAAACACTCGCTTCTTGTCTATTGGTTCGAGCTTACCTTCACTAACATAATCGTAGATTGTGCACCCAAAACCCCTCGATTTGAGTAATTTATAGACCTTCCTGACCACATATCATATGGTGTTTTGATATTGATCCCTGTGTGAGGTCCCATGTTGATTAAATAGCAAGTTGTACTCACAACTTCTGCCCAAAACCTTCTTGCCAAACCAGCATTAAAGAGAATGCACCTTGCCCTTTCCAGAAGTGTTTGATTCATCCTTTCTGCAACACCATTTTGCTGAGAAGTATCCTTAATTGTATGTTGTCGGAAAATACTATCATCCTTACAGAACTCATCAAACTCAGACCAGCAGAATTCAAGACCATTATATATACGGAGCCTTTTGATCTTCTTGCATGTCTGATTCTCCCCCAATGCCTTCCATTGCTTGAAACTCTTGAATGCATCACTTCTACATTTCATTGTGACCACCCAAGTCATTCTTGAATAATCATCAATGATTGACACAAAATATCTTTGACCACCCAATGATTCCACCATTGATGGCCTCTATCAATCAAAATGAATATAATCAAGTGTTACCTTTGTGTTAAGAATTGCTTTTGGGAACTTGATTCTGTGTAGCTTCCCAAACACACAATGCTCACAAAAGCCCAAATTCTTGACCTTATATCCCCCAAGAAAATCATATTTTGACAGAATATTCATCCTTCTTTCACCCATATGACCAAGTCTCATAAGTCATAACTTTGTCAAGTCTGACTGATGAACCTCAGATGATGCAACATCAGTTGAACAATATACAGTATATATTTGTAACAGATATATGGTTCCTCTTTCGACGCCTTCCGGAATCATATTTGAACCCTAGAGACATTTAGAACTCCACCTCCACATTTGAATCCGAACCCTTTGTTATCCATAGACTAAGTGAAATAAGATTCTTTGTCGTCTGTGGAACATGTCTCACAACCTTCTGTCTTTAGAGTTTACGATCATGAGTCACTTATAGACTGATCCAATTCCAACTGTCTTGAAGACCTTGCTATGGACATAGAAAAATGTCCTACATCCATCTGCTCATAAGTTGAGAACTACTCTCTGTGTAAAAAAATATATGGTAAGATGCCTCAAAATCAAGAATCCACACATCATTATGATGTGTTGATTCACCAACAATTAGAGTCATGTCTTCATCTGAATTTGTGTCATGCTCAATTATTGCAGAGTTGCCAGATTTGCTATCATGCTTCTTCTTCTTCTTTGGACATTCATTCATCCAATGTCCTTGATCATTACATTAAATCTTTAGGCTTAGAGCCTTTGGAACACCATTCTTGGATTTCTTCTTTACAAGGTTTCCATTTTCTTTGCTACTGCTATTAGAAACCAAACGAGCAGCCTAACTGTCTACACCAGATCTAGATGCCTTATAGCGTTGCTCCCGAGTGTGAAGGGATGATCTCATATCCTTCATTGACACTGTATCCTTCCCATCAATACAAGATTGCACAAAGAATATAATGTAGGCAGTGAAATCAACAGAATCAAAGCTGCATCCTCATCTTCACATCAATATTCTTTAAGTTAGGTAATATATTATTCAGTTGATCATAGTTAAGTCCCTTCATGCATTCGAAGATTGAACATATGTTGTTTCATTGATACCTTGTTGGTTATAGATTTTGTCATATACAAACTCTCAAACTTCAAGCATAGCCCAGCTATAGTATGTTAGGAAATCAACTAGTCTACGCAGCGGAATTTAAAAATTTATTTCTTCGTTTAATACAATAATCACGCTAAGTAGTTGAAGGTGATTACCTTGCTTGATCTAATAAATCGACGCTTTGACCGTCAAAGGAAAGTAGTCGTGTGCGCGAGCCATCCACGTGTCCGGCCTCTATCGATATCCACACAAACTCCTCACCGGAATCCTCCTTGGATTGCTACTAGAAAAATCCGGTTGCTAGATTGGCCTTTCTCTCTCTAAAACTCTCTATAAAAGTTCTATATTTTTCACAAGAACTATTTGTCTTTTGGAATTGTGATGTACAAAAGAGCTAGTCAACCATTTTCTTTTATAGGTGAAAGTGGCGCCCCTTAGCCCCTAATCTGATTAGGAGAAGCTTCCTAGTAGATTGGTGAGTAAAAAAACATTTTTCTAATAAAATAAAAAAATCACTTTGATTGATTTATCTCTTTTAATTTAATATCTTATATTAAATAAATCTAAGATATTGCCAATATCTAATATTGAATATCTTTATCTTATTACCATAAATCTATTTTCTCAAAAATTAATTAATATCCAATATTAATATATGATAATATTATTAATTAAATTGCACAATTCAAGTGTATCATAATACACTATCATCTGCGCCCCATAGCAAATAAATTGGCATCCGGAATATTCTTTAATTAATCAATATAATTAATATTTTTCATTTTATTTATTCATAATAAATAAATACTGTCATATTAATTTAATCACTATAACACTTTATAGTCGAGATAAACTTTCCTTATTTGGTTATCACTATAACCGTATTTTAATCCGGCTAGATGTTCTTATGTGTGTGACCCAATAAGCTTCCGAATATGATGGCCGTAGGCACAAAGTGCAAATTACGAAAATGCCCTTCATACCTAACGATCACGGGATAGCGTCTAGCAACACACCGTGACCCCCAATCATCGAAAGAGTCAAAAGCAATGACTACTACCTTTCATGTGAAACAGTTACCATGTAAATAGAATCCTATCGCTGTAATAACATCCATACGATCGTATCTCGAGTGTCAGTACATCAACGATCGTATCTTATAATCTGGATATCATGCTCTCTCGGAATAACTCATTTACTCCCACTTTGCAAAGATTCACGAGAGCTAGACATTCCTTATAAAAAATTCATTTCGGATATTTACTCCGAAACATAGGATACGCGGACGAGCAACATGAAACCCACGCATGCTTTAGTATCACACCCAATCACTACCGCATGATCGCCTCATGGCTAGGGGAAACCTCAATAGTGTCAAAGCATGACAATCCACACCGTGATGCCCATGAAGACTCCGGTCTCAGGATAATTACACAACTGCCACATACTACGACACTTAATGTAAGTGGGTCAGTCTGACGTACGCATTCTCTAATACACGTCCACGTACAGTCCAAGCGTCTCTACACTTAGATAGACGAGATATATCCCTATCTTCAATAAGATAGAAGACATCCATTACGTGATAGTCTAATCATACCGTCAATGTCCCGTTTGACAGTACATACGACCAGAGACATTTAAGTATCAAACTTATTAAAGTGAATCGAGATCTCATCAACCATAATCAGTATCATGGTTTCTCTATATAATGCTTTATTATCTTTCAAGACATTACTATATATATATATATATATATATATATATATATATATATATATATATATATATATATATATATATATATATATTCAATAATATGAAGATAAACAAAATATACAATAACAAAAGTGCATTTATTAATCATAATAAGGTTATTACATTAACTAAATAGACTGTAATTGACCCGACCCGGTCGGATCCGGTCCAACGCGATTGGGTTTAGGACACTATTTCAACATAGTATCCTCTTTAGCAACCTTTGTGATAATATCATCTGACGAGCACAACATGATGGTTGAATGTGCCTTCTCATCCAGACTGACCATCCAACCGAATTGGTATTTGCCGTCTTTGTCAACAGAGCCCATAACCATTGTTGCTTTATCAAAGCACGCATCTTTATCTACCATAAACTGAATTGTTTATCCCTATATACTTGTTGATTTTTACATTAATTGAAGACATCTTCTTGACGAAGATTAAGACTTGATTCTAAAAACTAGCGTTCATCACAACCTTGGTGCCAATCAATCTTGCTCAAAACAGATTGTGAAAATTCAAGAAGCCTTCGCTCTGATACCAATTTGTTGTAACATATTGCAAAAAAGAACCCATGAATAACAGAAGCAATGAAATCGTAAAGCAAACAATAAAGAACAAGAAACATAGATTTAACGTGGTATCTGGCAATGTGCCGACTAATCCATGAGCAAAAAAGAGGAATTTTAATTTGCACAGAAAGCTACACATTTGTTATATTAATTTCTGGTATTTATAGTCTTGGGAAAACAACTCTATCCAACTTTATCACCAATTAAGTGATCTACTAGAAATACCCTCAAATGCAGCCTTCATATTCAGATAAGGACTATCAAATGTAACTATACAGATTCAGACGCTTAGTTTATTTAGACGTAATCACATATAATTTAAACGTGACCCCTATATCTCAGCTGAGAACATCAGAATTGATACTCAGCTGAGTATTCAGATACATACTTCATATTCAGCTTAGTACGCAAAAGACGGATCCAACTTCAATTCTGACAAACAGATTCAAATTCATACGTAGAGATCAAGTCACTTCTAACTAATAATGTGAATCTGGATTGATGGTGAGAAAAAAGAATCGAGTAATGATAGAGACTCAACCAGTCAGCCACAACGGGTGACTCGACAATTTTTTTAACATTTGATCATGATGGGTCTACATCATGATCAATGGGTCGTACATCATTATCAAAGGTGAAAAAAGAATTTATGTCACCCGTTGTGGCCGAGTGGTTGTGCCTCTATCATTACCTAAAAGAAAAGACCTAATTTGGTGCTTAAAATAGTTCGCGTACAAAAATGATATTAGTAAATTAGTTTATGGATTGCTTTAGCTATATACTCAAATCAAAATCATTACATTACATTTTAATTTATGTCATATGGGATATAGGTGGTCAAGGAGGTAGCTAAGTACAGGGTTTAGGGTGGCTAAACTCATCCAGTTGTTAATTTTGGTATATCTAAAAATCTTTATAATTCGGTCCAACACAATTATTAATCTTTAATAAAGCCACCTGACAATACATGGATATAGTCCATTAACTCACTCAAAAATAAACTTCTGACTCCGTTATTGTAGGTGTTGATATGTTCACTCTTCAAATGTTCACTATTATTCATGATAGAACCTATATTTATCTATAGGTCCTGCACCATGATCAGTGGTAAAAAGTGAACGAGTGCCTTAAGGGAATAGACTTATTATTTCCCAGATAAGTAGTTTGTGTTTATTTATTAAGCACCGGCACTTCAATTTGTGCCGTGTGCCTTGTTCGATATGTACATTTCCGATACGACACGCGACCGACACGCCTCCGACACGTGTCTGGCATGTGTCGGCTAATTAAATTAATTTTATTTAAAGTCTTAATATCTGACACGCTGTCGACACTACTCGACACGACGCCTACACACCTGAACCCAAATTTTTTCAAATTTGTTTACTTTCGTTTATTTAGGTTTACTTCAATAGAAACTTTAAAATACACGATTTCAATCTTGATTATAATTTCACAAAAAATAAACGTATTTAGTTTATATGTTTCTTGGTGATAGACAATCATTTTTACACTTTATAATAATTTGTAATTTAATTACAATTTTGTTTTTACTTCAAAGTATACATTTTTTCAATATTTTTTTAAATATTTATATATTTACATCATATATATCTTATTTTAATATATTTATATTTTTATAAATCTTAATTATTTACATCATATAATGTTAATATATATATATAACATGTGTCGATGGCGTGTCATGTTCTTAAATTTTAAAATTAATCGGGTCGTCGTATTTTATTGTATCGTACGACATGTATGTGTCCGTGTCTATGCTTCATAGGTGTTTATCAATACTTTTCAAAGGGAGAGCAGCCATGTGAACTTTTTCCATAGTCTCGTCCCTACATAGATCCTCCCGTATCTACAAAGGGTCCAATACCTTAAGGGAGATTATTGTGTAGCAGCTTTCATACCACACAGTTTTATTTTGTATTTAAACTGTGTGGTTCTGATCGTTTCACCCGTCACTTCATCCTTAAATTCCCTCACATCACAATAACTTCTCATACCTTGATGGAACCCCCACTCTGTGAATGGCCCAATTTTTCTCCCTATACGTCGCCCAATATTCTCCCTACTTCTTCTTCCTTTACCGCCCCCACCCCCCTTTTGTCTTATAAATACGCAGCCTGCTGTGCCTTATTACCTAGACACAATAACCACCACCCCCCCCCAACACACACACACCCTCCTGTCCTCTCTTCTCCTCTTTCCTTTGAACCCCGGGAAAACAGCCTTTTCAGCAGAATCATCAACTTTCTTCTTTATGACAAAATCATTTTTGCACAGACAAAATCTCCCTCTCTTTCTTTAAAGCCAATATCTACCCAGCAGCACCTGGACGCAAGATCTGCACGCAGTGCATGTTTCGTACAAAATCTTTATAGCTTAATTCAAAGATATATCCGATCTTTACCTTAAAAAACCTACACGATTCCCCACGCTATAAATCTTTTGCGTGAACCCTTTTTTTTTTCCAATCTGATTCTGCGCCTATTTAGTACCTGTATCACTACCATTCAATATTATCGAACCCATCATAAATATTGGCTAAGTTTTAGAATTTAGAGTTACGTATTACAAAATATGGCTACAAAGTTTCTGTTGGCTTTTGCAATATGTCGGTTAATAGTGATCGTTGGATTAACCTTGAACCCATCGGAGCTTCACCATCTTCGAGTGGAAGGTCGGCTCAGCGTGGATCCATATGACGTGGAAATGGTTTCAAAAGACTTTGGTGGGTTGCAGAAGGTGGAGCCATGGTCGGTACTCCATCCGGCTTCAGCCGACGATATAGCTCGTCTAATCAAAGCTGCTTACGATTCAGATCATGGGTTTTCCGTTTCAGCTAGAGGGCATGGCCATTCTATCAATGGGCAAGCTATGACTGCTAATGGTGTTGTGGTGCAAATGAGCGGCGGCGGAGGAGATGGCGGCGACGGTGGTGGTGGAAAGCGTCCGGTGGAGCCAAGGGTTTGGGAGAAGTTAAGGTATGTGGATGTATGGGGTGGAGAACTTTGGATAGATGTGTTGAGGCATACCTTAAAGTATGGACTTGCACCAAAATCATGGACGGATTATTTGTATCTTTCAGTTGGGGGCACTCTTTCAAATGCTGGTATTAGTGGCCAAGCTTTTAATCATGGCCCTCAAATTACAAATGTCCATCAACTCGATGTTGTTACAGGTTTGTTGCCGTTGCATTTCTCTCGAGTAATGATTAATAATACGTGCACGAACGTTGTGTGATATTCGATCACTATGTTCATTTACATATTGATTACGATGTAAACTCATCATAATCAATGTTGCACGTGACTTCTGTGTCACGGGATATTATTCTTTTCTTTTATTTTTTAAAATGTTGAGGAATATTATGTAGGACTCTTCTCTAGGATGTTTTGTGTAAAATAATGTAGAAAGGAACCCTTGTTTTGGCATCATAGAAGATAATTAATCTATAGTAGCAACAAGGGACATTAATTCTGGGCTTTAACGACGAAATAAGATTTCCTGTTAGATGTGAACTTTAAACTGTATTATTGTGGGGAATTAATCAGATAAAATTCGGTGAGTATTATTTATTGCATGTTATTAAGTAAGTACGTAAGCATATTCTCACATGGGTTAATAGCTAGCTTTTTGTTTTATCCATAATCTAAATCTAATGGTCATATTAATTTGTCATATGTATTATTAATATGGTTGTCACTTCTATCGCTTTCGACACGTCTATACTCCTTTGTTTTGTTTAATTTTTACCAACTATTTAATTTGTATTCACATAGTAATTAATATATTTTTGGAGAAATATAGTAATTAATTTAACAATGAGAATATAATTCAGATTTATTCCATGCCATAGTAATAAATAAAGGATTAATATTGTTTGGGTATGTATACGCCTTTACTGACAGGTAAGGGCGAGTTTATTACATGTTCGAAAGAAGATAATTCAGATTTATTTCATGCCGTTCTTGGTGGTCTTGGACAATTCGGGATCATCACTAGGGCCAGGATTGCCCTCGAGCCAGCACCCGAAATGGTATTTAATTATATACTTTTAATATAAATATATTATAACAAGTGATATAATATATTTTTATAATTGTTTCATATATATATATAAAATGTCTTTTTATTATGGAATTTTTGTTGAAATCCATATATATATATATACCAAAAAGTTGTGCTGCCGTATAAGTTACTTGAGGGTTTGCTCAAGTGGGTACTGAAATAATTAATTTTGGAAATTAGTTACAAATCTTTTTCATTGGTTATAATTGTACTAACTCATTTGAATCCATCAATAGTCTTAGATTTTTGGCCGTAGCTTGAAAGAATTAATAAATAATACAACACCATTAATTTAATTTATTTATATGTTTGTCAAATATAAAATATATCCATAATATTTTCTCGACCTTCATCTAACCGATCAATGATTATAGTTATGTTTGGTGAAAAAAATGTGATATTAAAGCTTTTTAAGGCGATTTTAGAGTTTTAAATGTATCAATTAATCAGCTTGTGAAATGGAATAAAAAAATTATTTAATGGTTTGTTAGTATGTCAAAATCAATAAACTAAAATGGACAAATGGTCTCCACTTATACATACATTTGACACCTAGATACGACACCTTTTTCAAGAAAGTTGTAACCAGCCTATCACAAGATCACTTTATATATTTTTTCCATAGTTTAACTAGACAATATTGTAACAGAATCTTTAGATTAGATTACACCACAACATGTTTGTCACTAAATTGCTGGAATCCTAGAAAACCTAAGAATTCTTGAGAAAAAATTTATGATTAGTATAGTATGTCCAGATATTATATTATTATATATATATAAATTATTATTAATCGATCAACAACGTAAGTCTCCGTCAATTAGGCATTGGCCCAGTGATAATTACTGTATTCTCTTAACCTGAAATATTCGGATTCAAATCACAGTGGAAACGAAAGCGTGTGCGTATATTTCGTTTCCGTTATAGAAAAAAACTACGTAAGTCTCATTAATAATCAAGCATTTAAAAATATGTAACGACACAAAGTATTTAGGGTTAGATTTGATTCTACATGGTCAAAAATAAGCATTCAACATTTGTAAAATTGAAATTTAAAAGTATATTTAACTTTTTAAAACAGAATTTTTTGTGTCACAAAAACAAATGTGTCACATGAACGATCACAATACATTTTTATATCATAAAATTGAATCTATTGTGGTTCTTCGAAAGTAAATATATGGTGTCTTTAACGACTATCGTATTTAATTAATAAAGTAGGATAATGTTCAAAAAATTCACAAGCTGACAATATATTCGAGTTCCTCCTATTCTTGCTTAAAGCAAGGGATTATTATTAATTTTCTAACTTTTTTCTTCTCGACTGTATTTTATTTTATAAAAATATGAAATAGGTGAGGTGGATTCGGGTATTATATTCAAACTTTTCGGCATTTACAGAGGACCAGGAATTCTTAATCTCATTGCATGGACAACCAGACAGTAAAAAATTTGATTATGTTGAAGGTTTTGTTATTGTTGAAGAAGGACTTATTAACAACTGGAGATCTTCATTTTTCTCACCTAGTAATCCAGTCAAAATCACTTCAATTAATAATGGAGCTAAAGGTGTATTGTACTGTTTGGAAATCACCAAAAATTACAGAGATTCAGATGTTCATACTATCGATCAGGTAATTAATTACGTGCTTTATTTTGATTATATATATACTTGTATATATTTAGTTAATAAGTTACGTTGATTATGCGATTAGGTTTAGTTAAATTAAAATAAACAAGTTTAGTAACATAATCACTTAAATAGGAATGGGGCAGTATATATTTAGATTGATGCCCTCTCTGCATCTTGAGAACATTCTATAGCCAGGTAGATACATGTCGTGAGCTACCGGTGATTGAAGAATATTGTACTATACAGTGAGAATGAAAATAAATCTAAGCCCAATATTATTTTAATGAGAAAAAAAAAACTATAATTAATTCAATCATTATCTAAAGGTTGTATCAAGTGGTATGTCTTATATCTTAAATATAAATTTTATTTCATATAATACATACTGTTTTTGACCCCATATAATACAAACTTCTATTATGTAAATAGAGAAAGTAAAAAAAATATCATTTAATACAATTTTACTGGAAAAGTTGTAGGAAAAATATATGTACTTTGATACTGCAAAGCATGATTAGGGATTTAGGAATATGATAAAGTGATGATAATTGTGTCGTATTGACCCAAAAAGCAGAACCATAAAAAGACGAAACATAACATGCACAAGAAAACATACAAGATCTTCTCTGCTTTCCATTATGCAGACTATATATAATGATTCCATCTGGTTTTTACACATAATAAAAATAATAATAATGTGATTTTATTCTGTTCGAGTTTAACTTAATAATATAAAATATAAGCCGTCCACCCCACTAATTTTATTCTCTCATTAATTAAATTCATACAGACTATAAAGGTGCTATCTTCCATGACATAATGTTGCTTTTTTGTAGTACACTTTTCATTTACTTTGAGCTTTTTATCTCATGTGTTCCGCACTAAATCTCCAATACTATTAGTTATTTAAATAAACTAATTAATGAATTTCAGTTTTGTTTTTTTATTTTTTATGTTTCTCTCCCCATTTTATGAGTTATTTATATAAACTAATTAATTAAGGCAACATCCAATACATTATTTATTATTTTATTTCGATCTATTAATTATCCATTCTAAAATAACTTATAAAAATATGCCTTTATTTAGTATTCTAACATGTGATGATTCATATTTTTATCCTAGATTGCTAATACAAAATAGTTAATTTATTAGTTATTTTAATCTCTATATATATGAGGCTGTGTAAAAGTGGAACTGTAAATAAAATGCTCTATACAAAATTATGTATTTTATAGATCCACTATATATGTTATTGTGTGCTGATCACTATTAATTATTTATTTAATGTATTAAGAATTTAATAAATGTTCATTTATCTTCACAGGAAGTAGAAGCTCTATTGAAGAAATTAAATTTCATACCAGCAACAGTATTTACAACCGACCTTCAATACGTGGATTTCTTAGACCGGGTTCACAAGGCCGAGTTGAAGTTGCGGTCCAAAGGTTTGTGGGAAGTTCCACACCCATGGCTCAATCTATTTGTACCAAAGTCCAAAATCCATGACTTTGACAGAGGGGTTTTCAAGGGTATTTTGGGCAACAAATCTCATGGTCCTATATTGATATACCCCATGAACAAAAACAAGTAAGTTTTGTTTACATTTGTCTTCTTTTTTTCTTTTTTTTTTAAAGTGTTTACATTTGTCTTCTTGTATAATAATTATTTCATAGGTACGTAGTCTATTTGAATAACTTTCTGGCCAACCCTATTCTCTTCTTAATTTATTCTAACACGTGGCACACATGCAAGAGCCCGACATACCTATGGTTGAAGAAGATACGATCTTGAAATATTGTTCCACAATATATTGTACTAGTAGCTTAAATCCAAACAAAATTCCACAAACAATGGGCCAAGCCCGAAGGTTTACTTGTCTGTTTTCGATTCCAAAATGTGGGCACAAACTATGGACCATCAAAATGAAAAAGACATTATTAGGACGCACCGACATTTTAATGCGGGTGTCGTGAGTCGTACCCGACACAACACGTCTTTGACACCTGTCGGCTAGCTGATTAAAATTCATTATTAAAAAAAATTAATATCTAACACGTTTTTTTGACACTTCTCGACACAACGTCGATACTCCTCGACATTCTTGAACATAATTTTTTTTTTCAATTTTGTTTTCTCTTCTTTATTTAAGTTTCTTTCATAGAAATGTTTAAATACACGATTTTTAATTTTGATGATAAATTGACAAAAAAAAGAGAGAAGAATCACACAAATTAAGAAAATAATTATGTGTATTGGAAATTTATTTTTTATTGGAGATGTTGTTTTGTTGGTAAATGAGTTCTTTGTATTGAATATATTTTTTTATCTTTTTGGAAATGTAAAATGAATGAGATAAATAAAAAAATTTTAATAAAAAACAAAGTCATCTTTTTTTTTTTAATATTTTCAAAGTCACACTTTTTTTTTCTCTTGGTATCATATAAATGTCGAATATCTATTTTACACATTCAAGTAGTTTATGCATTATGTGTTTTACTTTGTCTAGTTATTCATATTTTTTTGATTTTTTTTTTTGTTGATAAATCAAATCTTATAACATGTGTTGGTGACGTTTCATGTTTTTAAACTTTGAAATTAGTCGTGTCGTGTTATGCGTCGTATTCGTATCCGAACTTCATGATAGATAAATAATACTATATGATAATAATAATAAAGTATTGATGTTTAAATCTGATTGGTCCAGGTGGGATGAAAGGAGCTCGGTGGTGACACCAGATGAGGAGGTGTTTTACTTGGTGGCATTGCTGAGATCGGCATTGGAGAATAATAGTGACGAGACACAATCACTGGAATACCTAAGCAATCAGAACCGTCAGATCTTGAGATTTTGTGAGGAAGCTGAAATCAACGTCAAGCAATATCTGCCACATTACACCACACAACAAGAATGGATAGACCATTATGGAGATGATAAATGGAAACTATTTCAAAGAAGAAAACTAGAATTTGACCCCAAAAATATTTTAGCAACTGGTCAACGCATTTGTAAACCCTCCTTGGATAGGAACTCTGCTTTATAATTAATTGGTGATAATTAATTTATATTGTCAAGGGATTTAGATACTAGTAGTAATGAATATGATAGCATTTTGTGATAACAAAAAGGACATATATATATATATATATATATATATATATATATATATATATATATATATATATATATATATATATACATAAATTAAGTTGAATAATAATATCACATTAATAATTTAGGTCGGTTAACAATAATGGCGTCACAGTTTGATTAATTAATCAGAGTCTTTATATGATTAATGTGTCTTATGTGTGACTATATAATTGTGTGTCCTGTTGAATACATTTCGTACAGTTTGCAACAAAGGCGATTAATTAGAGGGAAGATAGTTAGATATACCCGTTTTAATTACTATAGTAATGATAGATGCACAATTATTGTGTCACAACAGGTGACACATACACATAATCATGTATGTTTCATGCAGTTTAACATAAAACAGCATACATAACAACTTAAAAACATAATCTTCAAACTGAAAAACGGAAACTTTTGATAAAAAGGAACTATTTACCTTAAACACAAGCCGAACTATAAACCGAACAACAACTAACTTCCAAATCTACGCAAATTTACAAACAACAACGAATCTAACATTAACTTTATAGGAATCTAATCTTACCAAGATAAAAGCCAAGAACAACTACAAAAAGATTAGATCTTACCTTCAAGAAAATATTCAAAGTCTAAAACTGCTGCTGGAAACGAAACTACTTCAAAACGTTGTTGAACGATGTAGAAAGCAACAACGAGGCTACTCCAAAAACTATCTTCTCGTGTGCTTTCCCAGGTAATAGGTGTGAAGTCTAGAGCTAAATTTAAGTCTTTTATATGTTCTTTTGAACCCAGATCGGTTTTAGGGTGACTTGGAGGCATGGGTAGAGCCAATCTATGGGCTGAGGGGAGCTAAGCCCACCCACCCTTTTTTTTAAGTAGATAGTATCAAACCCAAACTAAAGCCCACCTAAAAAACCAGCTTAGCCCGCCCAACAGCAGACCGTCCAACCATCAGGCACCCTATGTAAAAACAAATCTCATTTTTTATCATACGGAAGCTACGTGCATTTAGGTTGTCGGTGACATGTAAAAATACCGTTTTGGCAATTTCATTTCATTGAAGCAGCATTTAGGTTCTCTAATTATTAATAATCAATGCCTTTTTTATTTTCTTAATTCATTGTTAATATCACAAAATTATTACTTGACTAAATCAAAATGTATTTTTTTCCCAAGAGTGATTTTTATTTCTAAATTCTATACTAGTTATTTTCGCAGAATAAAAAAACATTACGTTAATTTATGCGCTTCTATTGGAATTACAGTTTTAAAGCCAGCACCACAATTGCTTCAGGCATTCAAAAATTACTTCGAGCACCATGCCTTAGTGACACTGAGGTTAGTTTTCGATAATAACATCACTGGTACTGAAGTTGGTTTTCGGTAATAACAAAAGTGACACGTTATAGTGAAAAAGGGGCCACGGGTGAAAAACGGTAGTCCACTAGTGTGGGGCCGAAAGTAAAAGAAAGAAATACATGTATGGTGCCAAAAGTAAATTAACAACCATTAAAAAAAAGGTGTAAATACATGGTGCCGATTGAAGCTACCTAAAACTATTCTAGCCCACCCGAAAATATTTCTTGGCTCCGTCCTTGCTTGGAGGCCAAGAAAAGCTTAATTTAACCTTAAAATATTAGGAAAAGAAAACCTAATTCCAAAAAGACGGAAAAATACTCTTAAAAAGACGGAAATATCCTTACTAAGAGGTCGATGTTTCACAGTTTTTGTGGTGTTTAATTTTAATGATTCGATTTCGATATTATAAGGTAAAAAAATAGAGTTTGTTTTTGTCATGTTTAAATTTTATGATTAGACTTATAGTGTATAAAGAAAAAATTAGATGGTATAACGTGAAAAAAAAAATTGGAACTTGTTTTCGTGATGTTTAAATTTTAGTGTTATTTGTTTATAAGGACGTGTTTTGGGACTTAATTAGGCACTTAGGACATCCAAAAAAGATCATTAGTTATAAGGAAATAACACTTCCTGGACAAAATTACCCCTATTTCCTATTTGCTTTCTTCGTTCAGCTGTAGCCATGGCCTACTCGGCTTTTCATTTCAATTTCGTCAAAATCTTCAGAATCACCGCTCTCGGTGTGAATCAATTGCAAATCCGTCGACGCCATGGGTAAGCATAAAATGGTGGATTTTAGGCTGAAGATTTTCTTTCTCCTCCCTTCCCCATGGAGGATACCAGTAAAACCCAAACACTGAATCCATCAACCATTATAGAAAAGCTCACAGTCCAGATGGAGAAAACCAAGATTCACTACACCGCATAATTCAGTCTGAGGTATGCTTAATCTATTTTCTCCAGGGACAAGGTTAGTATGCTTGTTGGGTGAATCTGATAGACTGTGGAGTATTTGAGGTAATGCCCTATTTTTTCGATCTCGTTTTTCTGCTTATTTGCTTCGATTTATATGCCACGATTCAGTTTTGGTTTCTTTTATTGTTCATGATCAATTTATGTAGGTTTATGTTAATTATTATATTTTCCCTATTTCAAAGATAGAGTATGTTGGAAACATGAATGGTATTGATAGCCCGGTGACTACCAGAAGGAGCATAAGATGATTCTTGGCTGCTATACTAATCCATGGAGTGTTGTTGAAAAATCCAAGACTGTTGATGGGCAACCTTTGAGAATAAATGACCTTTTTCATCATGATGAGCCCATCATGTTGTTGAACCCTTTTGATAAACTTTGTATAGAACTTTTACAAGCTTAGTCATCGGTACCTGTTTGTGTACTTGTTTGACTTGATGAATCTCCTTGTAATTGAATTTAAACTTTTTATGTATGTATATATGCATATACTTTCTAGAGCTGCATTTGACATTATTTTAAGTAGACTATGCTATACTTGCTTTGTGAATCTTAATTTGGTGTGTTGTTTTGCAAACTTGTGTGCAATCCCTTTTTGAGTAAATAATTGGTTCAACTAGTACGACCTTCTTGAATAATATGTGATGTCATTTAATAATTTCATTAGTATAAAATGTTGATGTCACTGCATAAAATGTTGATGTCACTGCATGCATATCTGATTGCCGATGTCACTGCATAAATTGTTGATGTCACGCATATATAATTGCCGATATCACTGCATAAAATGTTGATATCACTGCATATATGATTGTCGATGTCACTGCATAAAAATGTGAATTAAGGTGAAAGATTTATGTTAATCATAGTTTTATATCAAAAGATATAGTCATTTGGTGATGAAAACGATGATGCATCTGCTTTTATTCCAAGTAATCTTTCTTTTGCTCAGTTACTATTGGTCTTTGTTTTGAGTGGTACTTGACTTTGGATGATGGTTCTGTTTTGTAGAGCAAGTTGTTTAAAAAAGGAAAAACCTAAATGATTTTTATGATGATTTCTTTTATGAATGTATTTTGGTTTTTTTGCCCCATGATGTTTGGGCATTGTTTTTGTGGTAGTGCTTGTTTGTGGATCTTTGTGTATGATTTGGAATAAAATTGATGGAGTGACATTGATGTCATTGCATTTTTCTTTTTTTCTTAACGTTTTGCTTATTACAATGTAAGTCTTTGTGTTTAGTTGTCATTTCTTTATTTACTTACTACCTCCGTCCTAATGTTTTGGATTTTACGTTTTATTTTTTCCTTTTTTTTAGTAATGATCCGGACACAATCGTTGTGATACAACGAGTGTCACATTATGTATCGACACCATTGATAATGATGTAATAATGATCAATTAGTTTAACATGTATCACCTTGAAACAAAGAAAGAAAAGCTATATGTTGATGGTGGGTTTGTGTATGATTTGGAATAAAATTGATGTGGTGATATTGATGTATAACCTATTTGACTTGGAAAGCTATTTGACTTGATGTCACTGCATATTAATGAAGTGACATTGATGTCACTACATAAAATATTAATGTCACTGCATAAAATGCTGATGTCACTGCATAAAATATTGATGTCACTGCATATCTGATTGCCGATGTCACTACATAAATTGTTGATGTCACGCATATATGATTGCCGATGTCACTGCATAAAATGTTGATATCACTGCATATATGATCGCCGATGTCGCTGCATAAAAATATGAATTAATGTGAAAATTTTATGTTGATCGTAGTTTTATATCAAAAGATATAGCCATTTGAAGTCGACTTTATGAAGAAAAGAAATCAATTTTATGAAATTAAGTCGGAAAAATATCAAATGTCATCACGGTGTTGCTTCATCAAATGTCACTACACCCCGGTGATCACTACATCCCGATGTTCTCTGCATCGCGGTGTCTCTGCATTGGGGGTGGCCACTTCATCGCGGTGTCTCTGCATATATGATTGCCGATGTCACTACATAAATTGTTGATATCATTCATATATGATTGTTGATGTCACTGCATAAAATGTTGATGTCACTGCATATCTGATTGCTAATGTCATCAGATAAATTGTTGATGTATTGCATATATGATTGCCGATGTCATCGCGTAAAATGTTGATATCACTGCATATATAATTGCCGATGTCACTGCATAAAAATATGAATTAATGTGAAAGATTTATGTTGATCGTAGTTTCATATGAAAAGATATTACTATTTGAAGTCGATTTTATGAAGAAAAGAAATCGATTTTATGAAATTAAGTCGGAAAAATATCAAATGTCATCACGGTGTTGCTTCATCAAATATCACTGCATCCCGGTGATCACTGCTTCCCGATAGGTCCAGTCCGATGAGTAAAAATCAAATGTCACTGCATAAATCGTTACAAATGAACTTGTCACAGCATCGCAGTGCTCACTACATCCGGAATGGTCAATGCGTCACGGTGGTCGATGCAACGGTAAAAAAAAAAAAAAAAAAAAAAAAACATATTTCATCACCTGCTCTTTAGAAAAAAAAAAAAAAAAAAAAAAAAAAAAAAAAAAAAACTTCCAGCGTCCATGAAATAAATAAAAATAAAATAAAATTAGCAAGAGCATTAATGCTTTAAGCCGCATGTTCCTCTTTTTTTTCTTTTTTTTTTATTTCTATCTTCATTAAGGGTATTTGTGTCTATCTATCTAATTTTTATCCTTATAACTAAGTGTTTGTTTTGGACGTCCTTTTTGCCTAATTAAGTCCAATATGCGTCATTTTCAATAATTGGCCCTAAATTTTATGATTAGATTTTGAATGTACATGGTAAAAAAGGATGGTATAAGATTTTAAATACAACAAAAAAAAAAAAAAAAAAAAAAAAAAAACAGAGTTTATTTTTGTGTTGTTTAAGCTTTATTTTTAGATTTAGACGGTATGGGGTGAAAAAAATGACTAATGCAATGTGTCAAACATGGGCCTATTAAGAGAATGGATACGCAACCAGGTGGGCCTAAAGAACCACACCACTTGGTCTTTTTTGTTAATGGAAAGACAATTTTAATACAAGTACATGTATAACTACTAACAATCCAAAAAAAAAAAAAAAAAACTACTAACACGATTATACAAATATTTTTTTGCGGTCTTGAGAACACCCAACCCCCTGCCTGGGTCCGTCCATGCTCTTAAACCTCTCAGTTAAGAAAGTAAAAGATGAACAAATTTATACTTTAAGAAGTGAGAATGACCAAACATGTTGACTTATGTGATCATGAGGGAAACCAATTTAGATACTCTTAGAAGTGACAAAAAAGACTATGGTGATCATGAAGGAATTTTCGTATTTAACAGACTTGCACAATATCCATGAAGAGAAAGACGATGCATACTTTGTGTTGTCTAAGCTAGGTACTAGGGCTAATGCAATGTAAAAGAGCATATTCTAAATATGGCTCATATAGATTCCAAACTCATAGTATTTAATTTGAAGATCTCTAATGGATTCTTGATGCATTTTATCTTTCTTTCTCTTCCTACACAATACGGTAAAGTAAATGTTACTTATGATTGCCATAAGGAAAAGTGTGAGTTGAAGAAACCGATTTCCTACTTTGTGCAAGAAGTGGAAAGATTGAAATTTAGGCAACAAAGTTGTGCATATGGTCACCATTAAAGGTATGGCACAATAAAGTTTATGGTTAAAGAGCTTCTTGTATTCCTTATTAGGGGTAAAAGAGAGAGCGTATGGATGCTACTTGTTTCTTTCGTCCATAAAGTGGACACACAATTAAGGATTTCTCCTAGTATCATGCTTGGCGAGCAAATAAACTTAAGATTCTCTCTTTGGTTTGTTCAAGAGTTAGTTGAGTTTTATGTCTCAACACACTTGATGGATATATTCTCAAGCGTTACTGGTTGACAATTGATGTTGAAAGATACATCTTTATTGGTGATGGTAATGCAGCAAGTTTACGATTTTTGAGACATTAGATTATTACTGACGACTAGAAGCTTTTATGATTTGAAAGAGACTTATCAGGCCGTTTTTAGGATGGAATTCAATTTTCTTTTCTTTACGGAACAAATTAAGATATTCATGTTCAGTTAAGGATGATACCTTTAATCATTTTCAATGTTCAGTTTTCATTGGTTCTGATCGTTTATCTTCAAGTGATAATTTGCCTTATGGTGGATACCATTGTATTTCTTAATGAAACTTTACATATTAGTTCTTATGGCCCAAATGACAATTGGCTAATAGGGTTCCTATATGGTATGGCATAAGCTACGAATATTTTAAAAGAGTATATAAAAGCTTGTGTCAGATGGAGCATTAGGTCCCCTTGATGTGTCAGATGATTTTTATCTACGTAGGTGGTATTGATGGGTAACAAACCATATGAGATTATGTATTGATTGCTCTAAGAACGTCTTATAATATATATATGGTCACTTTCTGTTTACTCCCTATGGTATATTGGATTGGTCAACAATATAAGATCATGTTCATAAACGATTATTCGAGATTCAACTGTCTATTTTTAATACATGAGAAGCAAGTCACTATAGAAACTAAGTTAGTAGCTTACACACTTAATCGAATAACCACTATATTGTAGTAACTGAAACCCCATATGTAATATGAACTGGGATGACAACCGGTATTCGAAATCTTCATATTTAAGGATGTCCAACTAAGGCCCTATAGGCCTTGTGAAAGAAAAATTGTCCAGATCTTTTTTGAGACAGGAACTGTAAGGTTATTTGAGGGTATTCAGATTCGGTGGAAGATAAGGCATGTAATATTATCTTTGAAGAAGAGCCTACAATTACTCTTCCTACAATGATAGTTGGTAACAATTTGGTTTTCCTATGGGATGTTAAACTGTTGCTAGATACAGTCTACGACAATATTCTCGAACCTCCTATTAGGCAACCTTAGCATCCTTAAGAACATATACAAGCAGTGTTCTAAAAGTCGGCCAAATCAACCGCCTAGGTGCTAGTCGGCCCTCCACCGACCCGAGTACACACTTGTCGGACTTGTCTATGCGGGTTGGTCTCTAGTGGGGACTAGTCGGCCTCTGGGCGGGAAAGTCGGGTTCAAGGCGGGATAGTCGGGCTCAACTCGGGCAACTTGGCCTAGGCGGTATGCATTATATATTTTTTTGAATTTGAGTACTTGACTTTGAATTTATTTTGAACGTATTACGTATGTTTGTATGTGTTTCTTTTGTGACTTGAATTTTTAGACTTGAGTAATGTTGGTTCTTAGTATTACTAGAAAAGTAGTATCATTATTTTTGGGGTTTTTTTTTTTTTTTTTTTTTTTTTTTTTTTTGTCAATTCCAGTATTAATATTAATATTTAAAAAAAATCCAAAACCGCCTTGTCCCCGACTACTCCCCCGCCTAGCCTACTAGTCCCAACTCCCCACCCAGCCGTCCGACTAGCGCCTAAGAAAATTGAGCACATAAAGTACTGCATGAAGAATTAGTGGCACCACAAAGTAGGCGCTTTTCTAGAGAGAGAGGAACAAAAATTCGAAATGATTATATTGTTTATCTTTTTGAGCATAATGATCCAGACATTATTATGGAGGAAGATTTGGTTACTATTCACCAAGCCATGGAAAGCTCTAACTCTCTTATGTAGATTAAGGTTATGCAAAACGAGATGAAGTCAATAAATGACAATGTCATCTGGAATCTTCTACCATTGTCAGAAGAATCGAAACTCATTGGTCTTAAATAGATATTTAGGACCACAAGGGATTCAAATGGTGATATGGAAATAAATAAAGGTTTGTCTTGTCACTAAGAGATTTACTCATAAGGAAGGTACTGTTGAATATAAAAGGTTTTCACTTTCGTTGGAACGGCACTTTTACATCCCACGATTTAAGTCTATTTGAGTCATAATTGTCCTACGTTTCACATCATTCAGACCCTCAATCATAGACCCCGAAATCAGAGTGAGACATTAACTCCCCCACGACGGAGACCTATAAAATGATCGTCATTCTCTGAACTATGATAACTGACTTGATCTCGTACATTATTCTAGGTTTATACGTAGACAGTCTCATACGCTACAATCATAAATCTTCAAAATCACCATCATTTTGCTGATTGCTGATTGGAATCCTCTCGAAAGATCTAATTACCGAAATACTCCGACAATTTTCTAGCACCGTCACTGTCATTTTTCTTATAGTATTTTAATGATGATAAAAAGAAAAAGTTTCATGTAGTAGTACATAACGGAAAGTTATTGTGTGGTGAGAAAATTTGAAGTGAAGTGACTGGTGAAACGACCAAAACCATACAGTTTAAATACATAATAAAACTGTGTGGTCTGGAGGCTGTCATACAATGTTTCCGCACCTTGTGGAGACACCACACAATAACTCCCCGTACATAACAATCGTCGGCAGATCTGTAGTCCCTAGATTTTCCTAGCTCAACTTGCATTGTTTTCTTGTTTCTTCTGCAATTTCCATATGACCTGTTGGAGAGAGAAATTCAAAATAAAAAAGGTTTGGGTTTTCGAGAATCCCAAAGAAAGAAAGGCAACAGTACCATTAAAGCTGAATCATGCATGCCTTTCAAATTTTGGCTTCTTGTTATTTTGTGAGTGAAGTAATAATAAGGGGACCAGATTTTCGATTCATTCTGAGAAATTTTTATTCATTTGGCTTTGGTCTATCTATCTTGTTTGATGATAAGGGCTATGTATATATATAGCTGAACCCTATATTGCTCTAATTTCAATATATAGGTTTCAGCTGATTATTTCTGCAACCACTCAGTCATACAGACATGCAGAGCTGATCAGCAGCTACCCACAACATATTAACAGGGAATCTTATTTTACTTTCTCGAATGAATGAATGAATGAAACTATATATATTAGGGATCCGCATTTTTTGTGAGTCGAGATATTGTTAAGGGACTTTTGTTTGTATTACCGGACTTTTGTTTGTATTATGGCGAAACAGTAAATTTTAGGGTGACAATAAAAATACACAACATCATAATAATAGTGTATTTTCCATACTAAAAAGTCCATTTTTTTTTAGAAAATTGATTCTGAAGTTTAAAAAAATCGGCTTTTTATCGGTGTATATGTGTTAGAGTTTTGTATAGGTTGAGCTTTTTAAAATAAATATATGTGATATACGAGTGGATGAGTGTTGTGTAAATAACAATGTTAATTAAATGTCATAATTTGATTATGTCATAGCTTGTAATACATGTTTTTTTAAATGAACCAAATTAAATTATTCATTACATTACATAAACTTTAATTTGGTTTAATTAGAAGAATTTTAACGTTTTTTATGAAAAAAATGAACTTTTATATCATGTATATAGTTATGGGTGGAAAATCAAGGAAATAATAATTGAAGGTCGTAAATCAAACGATTAACGGCATTTGAATGTAAATTGAATATAAGATTGAGTTTAAGGTCGTAAATCAAGAAAATTTTGCACGGTTAATAGTGCGTGTATATACACACAGACTCTAATCCACTTTTTTCATCTAATGAATCTATATTTTTATGTGTTGACGCATAATGAATTACCTAAAACCACATGTGTAAATAATGTAAGTCTAAGTTGAAAAACCAAATTCTCAGACGAATTTCTAACCCAGATACATGAATTACTGGATCTACCTATGCTAATAACTACTTAAACTCAAGGACATAATCAGGATTTGAAATTTGGATAGGCTAATGGATTATATTCGAATTATCGGGTGGACTAGATTAAGATGACTTAATAGATTGAATTGGATAAATGTTTTTTATAATGTAAACATAAAATGCTTCGGAAGGGCTTAGCACATCCACAATGGAAAGTTTATTTTTTTGTTAAAACTTTAGCAAAAACTTTATAGGTTGGAGTGGTGATGAGTAGACAAAACTCTAGCCAAAAGTTTTGTCTGAATAAACTGGTTTATACATTGCCATTTAGAATTTTTTTTTTTTTTTTTTTTTTTTATGTTTGTGTGTAGTAGAAAAAATATTTATGTGTAGTGAGTCCATGTTATAAAGGTTTTTAAAATGTTTATAGATAAAAAATTTATAGAGAGATGACGTGACACAGTGATAGAGCTGCGAAAAGCTCCATGAATGGAGATGCCCTTAGCACCCCCTCCGCCTAACCCTTGTCAGTTGGTACGTCCTTGTTTAAGCTCATTGTATTCGTTGGACTTGAATTCATCCTCGTTTGAACTGAAATAATTAAGCTAATTAAGTTACAAAACAATGTCTTTTAACCTTATATGTTAATAATGCTTTTTTTTCCTTCCATTTTTCAACGTGGGACGTTATATTCTTCTTTTTTTAAACAATTCTTCCATTTTTTCAATGTGATACATTATATTCGTTTTCTCTTCAGCAAGTCTTCCATTTTTCAATGCGAGACATTTATTCTCCACGTCTTAAGGAAGATGATCTTTTTTTTTTTTTGAAACCTTAAGGAAGATTTTGGACATTACATCCTCCTCACATAAGGAATACATGAGACATTACATTCCTCATCTCGTAAAGATCGATCTTCTGTTTGACTCTATTTTTGAAACCATATCGGAAGATTTTTAGGCTAATTAAAATTCCCGATATATCAAACCTAATACATGAGTGTTACATTATTTGAATTGATAAAGGCCAAAAAATTTACTCATCTCGTAAAAGAAAATTTAGTCAATGAATTCTATCTGTGATTAGGATCACTGGACGGCTCAAATTGGCAATGGAAGATTCGTGTATTTAGATGTATAGTGGCCTAAATCATACCGATAAGTATGAAATTTCGAACTAAAAGAACTAATTAGATGACTCGGCTTTAGGCCCAAAAAATTCTAGGGCCGGCCCTGACTCTATTAGAGGATTCTAGGGATATCACCAACCATAAACTCTACATCTAAATGCATCAGAACTCTTCCTGGAGGTTCTATTTTAGGAATATCCAAGTTTAGTATGTTTTAACCACACCTGAGGATTCTAGAGATGACACTAACCCTACATCTATACGCATCATAACTCACGCCAAACGAGCCTATTTTAGGCATACTGGATCTAGGCTTAGCTCCGATGTCACTTGACCTGAAATGGTTAGTTCAGGTCACCAAGTTCAATAAGTGTAATCTTATATCTTTTTCCTCCTTATTTCAATATTAAACATTACATTATATATCATTCCCCAATGCAAATGATATATCAAAATATATATATGTATATATAGACGTGTCATTTTCGCCCATATATGTAATCATTAGTGAAGACATCACAAGAGAGTGTAGAGCAAAACTGTGGTAATAGACTAGTGTCCACCCCCATTTGGCATTTGCATGTTACTTACCCTCTGTCAAAATAAAGCATCCAAT
Source organism: Gentiana macrophylla (assembly GCA_026214975.1). Taxonomy (NCBI): domain Eukaryota; kingdom Viridiplantae; phylum Streptophyta; class Magnoliopsida; order Gentianales; family Gentianaceae; genus Gentiana; species Gentiana macrophylla. Next base: position 127,722,681 of record CM047805.1, on the reverse strand, counting down.
ATGGTATCAGAAGAAGAAGAAGAGTCTCCTACAAACACACATTCAAGTATTCTACACCAATTCATCATTAATGCAACAAGCTCCATGAATCAACTGGGCACCCAACAATATTTCAACCCTTATCCTTCTGACCACTTGAGTGCATTTGATTCCCATGGCTCACTTCTTCAAGAAGGTCCTCCTCATGTTACTACTAATGAATCAAACCAGAGGCTTTCCTTGTCTTTAAGCAATTGGAGTACTTTAGTAGTTCCTCCTCAAAGAATCATGGATTCAGCTTTGATGAATAATGCTTCTGGTTACTACTACTGTTCTTCTGGTGGTTATAATGGGACTGATATCTTTCCGGTCAACATTGGAAATTCCAAATTCTTAAGACCAGCTCAGTTACTTCTGGATGAGGTGGTTAAGGTTAACAGTAATAGTATTGATTTAAGAAATGAAAAGTATGCTAGGAAGTTGTCCTGTAGCAGCAAAAGGGGCTCTCTTAAACTTCGTTCTCAACTGAATACTTTGTTTTCAAACATTGATTTCTGTGAAGAAAAACATGGTCTTCATACTCAGCTACTTAAGCTTGTTTCCTTACTGGAGGAGGTATGTCTATCATCTGTTTAGTGTGTGTGTGTGTGTGTGTGTGTGTGTGTGTGTGTGTTTTCTGCATGTGTCTGTATATGATTATTGTAGCATGTTCTTGAAATTCAGGTGGAAAGAAGATATGAAGAATACCATCATCAAATTGATGGATTGGTCACATCCTTTGAGTGTATAGCAGGATTAGGAGCTGGAAAATCTTATACTGCACTTACACTTAATGCAATGTTTAGGCATTTTTTCAGCCTAAGGGATGCAATTCTGTCCCAAATCTCTGCAACTAAGCAGAAGTTATCATCAAATGAACCAATAATTAGTAATGGGATTTCACAGCTTAGCTTGTTTGAGCACGAGAAGCGTCGTAGTAATAAAACGACGTCTCTTCAGCATATAGGGTTGATCCATAACTCAAGACAAGTATGGAGGGCAGCTAGAGGACTACCTGATACATCCGTCTCCATTCTCCGTTCTTGGCTTTTCGAGCATTTTCTCCATCCGTATGCATATCTTAATCCTCGATCGTTAAATGTTCGATATGATACATTATTTAGATAATACAATCAAAAAAAAAAAAAACATACTTTGTTCTTGCAGGTACCCAACTGACTATGAAAAGCTTATGTTGTCTTCTCAAACCGGGCTCAATAAGAACCAAGTAAAATCTTTATTTGTTAATGGTTTTGATTGTTGAAGTGTTTGTGTGTGTGCATTGAATTTATAATTAAGGTACTATATATGATTAATGTAACAGGTTTCTAATTGGTTCATCAATGCACGAGTTCGGCTCTGGAAGCCGATGATTGAAGAAATGTACAAAGAAGAGTTTGCAGATTCTTCTGTTGAATCAAATCCATCACTTACACAGGAGGAAGGTTTTGGTGATTCTGCAGAAGATAAGACCAATTTCGACTAAAATAAGAATGATTATTAAACATCATATATATAATAACTTCAAAACAACAAAATTAAGTTCTTGATAAACTATATAGACATTGTAGTAGCAGTAGTAATAGACTACATGGGACATTTTCAATTGATCCTATGACAGTTGTTTCTGATTTCACCGTTGAAACCGGTGAGAGGATCGATGTTCCCCATTTTGATCATGGATTTCGCGAACTGGTTAAAGAAAAGGGCTTCATCCTGGGCATAGGCTTGAACTAGCTGCATTGTGGTACCGATGTTTCCTGTATAAAGTACCTCGTCCGAATTGAGTAATCCTTTGCCTAATAAGATGAGCTTGAAATACGTATTATCGAATCGGATTGGGGATGCAATGTCAAGAGGTGAGATGTTATTGTCTCCTCCATTTTGTGGACAAACTGATTTTAGACCATTGTAATAGTTTCTCTCCAATGTTACATCTGGTTCGTTGTTTCCGTTTTGATTGTATAGCCTTTGTCTGAATGTTACACATCTTGCTGCCCCTATTGTGTGCCCTCCTGTTTCAATGATAGATACTCATTCATTTTCATTGTGCTCCAGTGTTACTAGTGTCTTTAACGAGTGTTACTAAGGCTGTAAATGAGTTGAGGTACTCGTGAGCTATTCGTATTCAACTCGCAAGAGAGTTTGGCTCGATTCGGTTTTTTTTTTTTTTTTTTTTTTTTGAGTTCGAGCTCGAGTCGAGCTACTTGAATAATTAATCGAGCCGGTCTCAAGTTTTCAAATAGTAATCGAATAGCTTGCGAGATTATCGAGCTTGATTAAATTTATTAATTTTATTATAAAATATTATTTTTATAATTCTAAAAAAAATATTATTTGAGTCGAGTATTCAGACGTGTCGAGCTCGATCTTGCTATATTTCATTAAAAATTAAATGAATTCTAAGAAAATAATCGAGCTTACGAGCCGAGTCTAGCTATATCGAATACTTAGCGAGTTGAGTTCGATCTTGCCTTCTGATGGCTCAATCCGAGTTTCGAGCCCGAACTTTTTTAGTCGATTCAAACTCGAGCCCTAAGGAGTATATATCGACTCGACTCGACTCGGCTCGATAACACCCCTAATTCTGTGTTACTAAAAATACTTACCAGAAAGGGAAACTAGATCTTCTTGATTGAGGCCTTGGCGTTTGAATTGGTTTATTAGAGTTTGGATAGTTGAATTTGGAGCTGGAATGTCGGTGTTTGCTTTGTTTAGGTTTGCAGTTCTTGAATCCCTTCTACCTAACGGAACGTCCCAATGCGGTCCACCGCTCTGTTAATTTATACACACACAAGTTATAATCAATAGACTTTTTCGTATATATATAATCAGCAGCATTAGTATTATAGTATACATACAAGTACAACGGAATCACGAGCAGCAAGGGCAAGAATGTCAGAACACGAGACGGTGTGAGGGCATTGTTGTTCTAGTCTAGCTTTAATTTCATCAATCACTTGAAAACCCCTGAGAGAATTCTTGTTTGGTCCTGCATTCTTCTCACTCACAATGCCCACATCGTCGTCTAAAAGAATAGACGAATCACAACCCTACATTCGGAATCCGAGAACAATTATTCATCAATTAACACAATAGCATTTGAACAATCTGAAACACACAACATGCTTACATGCTACATACCTGTACAAAACAGTCATGGAAATGAAGCCTAAGTAAAGAAGCTGGCAATCTTGAATCTTCAGAAATGGCCTTTTCCAAAACAGACATGATAATATCATTAGCTTGTGGACATGAGAAATCATAGAATTCAGGGAAAAGACCCTGGAATCCAAAACCGGAACCCGGGAAAGCTCCGGATTGCGAGAGAAATAGAAAAAACAAAACAGTTAGACAACAAATTGATCTTAGAGAAGCCATTATACACTAGGTAATTGAAGTATTACTATTGTGTGTTATACATTGAATACTTTGTAAGGTGACATATTTATACCAATATCTACGTTGTAGATTCAACCACTCTGTTTACCAAATCCTGTCTAAAAAGAGCTTGCATGGGCATGGCTGTAAGAGTAAGTGTCGAGTTGCATGGGGTGTGAATGAGGTAAAAGTTTGAAATAGTAGACAGTGTTTTTGGTATCAGTTTCACCTGCTCCATCAGCAAAATTGTGGAGTGATAAACCAGTCAAGTCATGACATGTCATTCTTTGACTTTGTGTTTAAGTTGTTACTTGCCTTTACCTTTTAACCCTCACCCCCCGCCCCTTCCCTTCCTCCAGTCCCCACCCTCCCCCCACCTCCACCCCTCAATTCCCAGAACACTCTTTGCTCTATGAATGTTAAGATCTTTGATCATGTTTCAGTCTTGCATTTTATCAATGTTTAAATTTTGGGAGCTATTATTTACGCCCCACCCGTTCTATTATTTACACCGCACCTACTGTTGCAACACACCATTTACACAGAATTGGTCTTGTAAAATTCGGTTCTGGAGCCAAGGACGGAACCAGGATTTTTTATTCGATCGGGTGGGCTGAATCCTTGTACAATGTTATTTTACGGAGTAACTTTCTTATAAACATGTAGATCTTAACAAAGAAATCACTCAATAATTATAGGAACGAAGCACAAGATAGCTAAATGAGTTAAATTGATTAATAAAGTAGTCAAAATAAAGATGCATAAGTTTTGTGAGGGTAAGATTACTTAATTGGTTGGGATAAATAAAATTTGTTGGTGGTTGGGTTAGATAAAACATTAAAAAATATATATATATATATATACTCACTTAAGCCTATTTTAGATATAAAAATTTGGTTCCCAAAGTCGAACCTTACAATGCATCCACAGAAAGTCTTGATTCTCTTAGTCTATTTTGGTCTTTGGCTTTAAGCTTCAAGAAGTTTTGTCTTTTGTATGTCTTTAAGTCGAATCACGTAAATTCTGTCTTTCGTCGTTTCAGTATCAGGAGGACTTTGGGATATGGCAATTGAAGATGAAGGGCATGCTGAATCAGGAGGACTTCGATGATGGCTTTGGGAAGAAAATTCATAATATGTCATATGAGGAGTTTGTTGCCCTCAACAAGAAGGTCATGTCATGTATCATCTTATTAACAGTAGTAGCCACTGAAGTTACTGCTAAGGATTTATGGGAAATATTAAAATCCTTATGTATGGAAAAAAAAACGTGGAGAATAGACTTTATTTAAAAGAATGTTTGTATACGCTGCGTATGTCTGAAAGATCATTTATATTATTGCATTTGTATAAATTTGATTCCCTACTCATGAATTTGAGTAATATAGATGTTAGAATTTATGATGAGGATGCCATGTAATTATGTTCACTTCCCCAATCGTTTAAGCATTGTAGAAAAACAATGTTTTACGATAAGGATATTACAAAGTAATTAATTTAAAATTGAAAGATTAGATTGATAAAAACATAACTGAGAGAAGTAGTTGTCATGCAGACGTATTAGTAGTTCGATGCAGATCAAATGAGTAGGATGCAAATAGTGAAAATTTTGAATTCAATCCCAAACATAATAAGTTGTTTGTTGAGTGTATCATGTCACATGTCATGTCTTGATTGAATATTAGTGGAACTCCATATTTAGGGCTCTACACACTATAATATTCATCATTTTAGGTGGATTGGAAGGATGGAAGTAGCGCATATCAAGAGAAGAACAAACGCGAGCAGCATGTGACAAAGAAGAGACGAAGGAAAGAAGTAGTATGGATTCTGCCCTTTACGATAATAAAAATTCACTAGAAATTGATGTTGCTAATATCCTTTGATTAATGAGCTGCAGTGAACTAATCAAAGAAAAGATTGTGAAGTTGAGACATGTTGTAGAATGTAGAATCGGGGAGGTGCAAAAGAAAGAAATCGATTAAGTAAATCCTCAAAGTACAATGCTTTTGAAATCGGAAAACAACCATAAAAACTAAAAAAAAACGTGGTAATTGAAAATGAAAAAACACGGTAATTGGTTTCTTCCGCCCTTACCTCTATGGCCGAGTTCGAAGTTCATATATTATTCATCGTCATCCGTTCAGATTCATTGAGAAGGAACATGATTCAAAAGAGTGATTGGAGGGAAGGAAGGGAAAAAGGGGAAAGAGAGAATTCCCAATCGACAATGGCCAATGGGAATTCAACTTTTAAAATCCCTTAATGAAGAATCAGACTAAAAGAAGAAGAATGTCCCACGGCGGCTGTTATAAAACGGATGGAGATAACTTCAGATGCAAGAAACAGAAACAAAAGCAATCAAACATAAACAATCAAAGGAGATAACAGAAACAAGAAGAACACAGATTTAACGTGGAAAACCCCTCAGTGGGAGAGGTAAAAAAACCACGGGCAGAAAAGAGATATTTTATTATGCACTGAATTTACAGATTTCAACACACCCAGATAATGAGACAACAACTGTATTTATAGGCACAAATCCCTAAACCCTAGCCGTCAGGAATCTTTGTCTGATCTGCCATAAATACCCTTACACGTGTCCTCCTTTTAATGACACTCAGTATATTTGCACATACATAACAAAATTAATGTGATGTGGGACCTGCAGATTCCAAGATTCGGCAGACTATCACCTCGCCGATAGTCACCTGGCGACGAAGCTCAATAGACTCCACCCCACCGAAGCATGAATTGAATACACTTCTCACCGCCCATCACACACCGAGTCTTCGATTGGTTCCACCATGTGTAGAGTTTAAATCACTTTACCGACAAATCTCCACCTTGACTTCAACTCTCACTGAGTCAAACAGATTGCATAACCAGATGTACTTGTACCGGATGCATTCGTCAATGCCGGATGTACTTGTACCGGACTATCTCCACAAAGATCCACTCCACCGATCCGCCTCGGTAAAGTTTCAAGAAACAGTTATAAGCTTTGAATATTCAATAAGTCCAGGCAAAGTCGAAACTTACTCATTTGAATCGGTTTAGTGAACATATCAGCCAGGATTCTCCTTTGTGCCAATCTTCTTCACTACAAACCTCTTCTCATTCCTCAAGAAATGATACGACATCAATATGCTTGGTTCTCTCATGATGAACTCGATCCTTGGCTAAACATATTGCACTAAGATCATCACAATATATATCACCTGATCCTGATGCAACCCCAAATCACCGACTAGCCCTTTCAACCGATACCCTCCTTAGCCGCTTGAGAAGAGCCATGTATTCTCGCTCAGAGTTGATAAGGCTCTCAGAGCCTCAAGAGTAGCTTTCCAAATGACCACCGCATTTCCCAATGTAAACACATACCCAGTCATTGATTTTCTATCACAACATCACTGCGTGATAATCAAGATCACAAGAACTCGTGACTGCACTAAAGATCACCTCCATAAATGAGACCAACATCACCGTACCTCTCTCAGTACTGAATATCCTTTAACAGACTTTCCAAGTTCCTTATCGTGTTGAGCCATAAACTCGCCGACAACACTGATCGCTCGAGCCAGATCAGAGCCTAGTGCACACCATGGCATACATCATCGATCGCCAACTTGCACTAGCATAGGGAACTTTGACATATACTCCTTCTCTTCACCGATCAGAAGCATAAATGACAAATGAACATTTGATGCCATAGAGTATCTATTGGTTTTGGCAAACAGACATCCCAAACTTGGCTAATATCTTCTCGCACATAACCTCACTTTGAGACAAGAATAATTTCTTCCGACTTCTATCTCTCCAGATCTCCATCCCCAAGATTTTCTTGGTTGCACCTAAATCCTTCATTTCAAACTCAAAGACTAAGAAGGTTCTTCGATTTTGAACATCGAGACTTCCTTGTCTGCGCATATCGGCATGTCATCCACATACGTAACAAGATAGATATATGATCCATCTTTCAAATAGATCGTGGTATACACAATGATCATAAGGACTTCTGTTGTAACCCTGCTGAAGCATAAAACTGTCAAACCTTTTATACCACTGCCTTGGGGCTTGCTTCAAACCATACAATGATTTCTTCAACTTGCAAACATAATTTTCCTTTCCAGGGACTTGAAAACCCTCAGGCTGTGTCATGTATATCTCCTTATCCACCTCACCATGTAGAAAAGCGCTTTTCATCTAATTGCTCAAGTTCCAGATCTCTTTGTGCCACCATTGCTAGTAACACCCTGATTGAAGTGTGTCTGACCACAGGTGAAAATATTTCATCAAAGTCAACCCCTTCCTTTTGACTGAATCCTCTTGCAACCAAACGTGCCTTATACCTGACCTCTTCTGCCTTAGTTCCTTCCTTTTTCTTGAAAATCCATTTACAAGTCACAACTCCTTGTCGGTGAGGTCGCTTTGACTAATTCCCAAGTCCGATTCTTCATGAATGACTCCATTTCATCTCCCATGGCAACATGCCACCGAGATGCTTCAGCACATGTCATCTTCTTCCCTGTAAGTAGTAGGTTCAGCAACCTCTACTTCTTCTGCAACTTGGAGTGCATATCCAGCCAAATAATCATATCCATATCTCCTTGGAGGTATCCCAACATTGGATCTTCTAGGCCTGCTGGCAGCTAGACTCTGCTGATCAATGTTTGTATGACGCCCTCTGCCGAGGTCTCGTGAGTCGGGCTTGAATCGGATTCGGTTCATTATCCAGATCAAGATATAGTGTTGATTTTGGTCCACCGATTGTTGCATATCATGAGACTCCACCAAGCTCCACCTGCTTCTCAACACTATCGATTCAAAGATCGGTTTGCACTCGATAGACCTCCCCACCGATGAGTTTAACATAGAATTTTCATCAAACACAACGCCCTGGCCGAGGATTACTCGACTCTGCGATGACCAAATCCTATATCCTTTCACTCCATCACCATACCCCACAAACACTCCTTCTTGGCTCTTGGCTCCAACTTCCTTCACTAACATGATAGTAAGTCAGTACTTCCAAAAACCCTTAGAATCGAGTAGTCGGCGAGGCTTGCTCGACCACATCTCAAATGGTGTCTTGAGATTGATTCTGTGTGAGGCTCCTGTTGATTAAGTAGCAAGTCGTCTTAACAACCTCTCTGCCCAAAATCTCCTTGATAAACCAACTTGAGAAAGCATACATCTTGCCCTCTCCAAAGAGAGTTTGATTCATCATTTCACCTACACCATTCTCACGAGGTGTATTCCTTACGATGATGATGTCCGGCAATACCTCACCGCACAAAATGAATCAAAATCCGTCCAAAGAGAATTCCGCACCATTATATGTACGAAGCTTCTTGATTTTCTTGCCTAACGATTCTCCACTAGGGCCTTCCACGCGCTTGAAGTTATTGAATGCATCACTTTTGTTCTTCATCATCACCACCACCCAAGTCATCCTTGAATAGTCATCTATGAATGACACAAAATATCTGTGACCACCCAATGACTCAACTTTTGATGGACCCCAGCTGATCTGAATGGATATAATCAAGTGATGCCTTTGTGTTGTGCAACCTCTCCGAGAACTTACTTCGTGCAACTTCCCAAACACACAATGTTCACAAAAGTCAGTTTCTTAACCTTATATCCTCCAAGAAAACTCACAAGAAAGAACTCAGCATACCCTTTTCACCCATGTGACCAAGTCTCATGTGCCACAAATGAGTCTCATTGAGGCTGATGAGAATCACGAGGATGCAACAAAGAAGAAGCAGAATCTGATGAGATCCTTGTAATATATACAAGGTTCCCTCTTGATGCCTTTGAGGACTACAATCGAATCTTTTAAGACATTCACCGCCCACCTTCACCCTTGAAATTGAACCTCTTGTCATCCCAAGAGATCGAGAGATACCAAATTCTTGGTCATCTGTGGAACATGTCTTACATCATTCGAAGTGTACAAAATTTACCATCCTCTCGTCCTTAACTTTACTCGAGCCAATTCCCACAACTTTACTGACCTTGCTTTGTTGGCCATATAGATTTGACCATCATCTATCTGGCTCACAAGTAGAAAACCACTCTCTGCTTGGACAAATATGGTAGGATGCTCCGAGAATCAAGTATCCACACATCATTGTGGTGTGTAGAATCCCCGCAACTAGAACCGTATCCTCATCAGATTGCTCAAGAGCCAAGGCTCACCGTGCTGAATTGCCTTCCTGCTGCTTCTTCTTCCTTGACAATTGGACTTCCAATGTCCCCGCTTCCTTCTGATAATTACATACATCGCAGACTTAGGACCTTTGGACACCGACTTCTTTTTTCTTCTTACGTCCATATCCTTTTCCACTATTGTTTGCTAGCTACTAGCCCAAAGAAATGATCTGTCTGTCCCAAAGCACTTTGTCTAAGCTCCCTGGCATGTAAGGCGGACCTCACATCCTCCAAAGCTCATCAGATCATTTCCAACTATGAAAGATCGCACAAAGTTTTCATATGATGCCGGTAATGACACCAACAGGATTAGTAATGCATCTTCATCTTCAATTTTAACATCAATATTCCTTAAATCAAGTAATATTGTGTTCACCGGTCAAGATGTTCCTCATGGACTCCTTCATGCATCTTCAAACCGAACAACCTCTGTTTCAACAACAACTTGTTGGTCGCTGACTTGGTCATATACAAGCTTTCAAGCTTTTTCCACAACTTGGTCATGCGTGTCTTCCTCAAAGAACCCTCGGTGATAACATCATCGAGATAAGCACAACATGATGGTTGAATGTGCTTTCTCTTCCGTGATCGGCATAATCTGCTTTTCAGATTTGGTTTGTCGATAAAGGATTCCACAAACCCCGCTGTTTCAACAATTGCACGATCTTAATTTGCCACAGACCAAAACTGCTCCTTCCTCAGAATTTATCGATTTTCACGCTTCTCTCGACATCTTTTTTTGCTAAAGATTACAACTTTATCACGATCCTAGCACCTTACTAAAGGTCTTGGTGAAGATGAAGTTGATCGTGCAGCATTGTTTTTCTCGTAACTGCCTCTCGATACCACTTGTTATAAAACGGATGGAGATAACTTGGATGCAAGAAAGCGAAACAAAAGCAATCAAACATAAACAATCAAAGGAGATAATGAAACAAGAAGAACACAGATTTAACGTGGAAAACCCCTCAGTGGGAGAGGTAAAAACCACGAGGCGAAAAGAGATATTTTATTATGCCTTTGAATTTACTGATTTCAACACACCCGATAATGAGACAACAATCAGTATTTATAGGCACAAATCCCTAAACCCTAGCCGCCAGAATCTTTGTCTGATCCGCCATAAATACCCTTACATGTGTCCTCCTTTTAATGACATCAGTATATTTGTCACATAATGTAATTAATGTGATGTGGGACCTCGCCAGATTCCAAGATTTCACAGACTATCACCTGGCCGATAGTCACCCCGCCGACAGAAGCTCGATGAGACTCCACCCTACAAGCACTGAGATTGAATACACTTCTCAGCTGTCCATCACACAGCTGAGTCTTCAGATTGGTTCCACTAGATGTAGAGTTTAAGTCACTTTACTGACAGCGGCAAATGAGGGTTGTAGATAGAGCAGCGGACTGGTCTCCGCTCGAATTGCCGCCATGAGAAAGGTTGAGTATCATGCATGGTAGAGAGATTGCAGCTCACCATTCAAAAGAAAGGAGTTGACAAACTCACATTTATTGTCGGGTCAAAACAGGCGGATGTTCAAATCTTAATATGAGGGAGATGAAGGTTGAATTAAAAATAAACCATTGCTTAAAATGTTTAATAAATTTAATTATGAATAAAGGAGGTAATTACCACTTTTATTCAAAATAGAGTTGAAATGGCAAGATGTTATTGCAATGTAAGCGATTTTGGCCGCATTTCTTGCCATATATGTCAGCAGGTCCGGCAAAACATTACATGATAAATTACATAATTAAAATTGCAATTTTAATTTGCTCATATCGACACAGACGGACAATATTCTTTTTGAAAAGAAAACAGACAATATTGTACAACTACAAGTTATAGAGCATTAATCAGTGAAACTTATCAGAAAAAACTATACTTTAATAAGATGATAAACTCCACTTTTTTTCTTGAATACAATAAACTCCACTTAAAAGAAAAGAAAAAAAAAATCATAAACGACAGCATAGAACTACAATTAATTTCCAATTCTGCAATAAATAGGCTACCCCGGCCCTAAAACATTCTCACAAATAGTAAAACATATCTTTCACAAAGACCACATATCTTACAAAAAGGAACCATATATTTATATCCTTTATTCTTCAATGATATATGACATATTTTTTATAAATCACTTGTCCCGTAAGTGACTAAGTGACGTAACAGCAAAATTATCACAGAAGGATATGAGCCCAACATATACATATGAACATAACTATGTAACAAAGAAGTTTAATAATCAATATAACGGTTAGGACTGAGCTTTGGTCGGGTTGGGTTCGTTTGGGTTGGGTTTTTCATAGTATTAGTCGGGTTGGTTTAAAAAAATATTAACCCAAACCAAACCAAATTATTAGAAAACCAAATGATTTGGTTCGGGTTGGTTTCGGGTTGGGTTGGGTTTCGGGTTTTACGTCATAAGCAATGTATTTATAATCAAACTTTGATGTAATAAAATCCATACATGTATTCCATCGAAATTCAAATTACTTACCACATGTCCATAGAGAATAATAATTAAAGACAATTTTTATGGACATCATATTACAAATCCAATAATCTATGACACAAAAAACAACGTATAAAGATAGTAACAAAGAACAATAGTTAAATATTAAGGAAATCATACATGAAAATTTAAAAGTTAAAGAAATGATCCATGATTAATTCGAAAAATACTAATATTCATCAATTAGTCATTTTAGTCTAATTCTACAATCCTACAGATGTTTCTTCATTTTTCAATTATCACACCATAAGAATAAATGTTAATAAAAAATGAATAGCAATAACATTTTTCGGGTTGGGTTGGGTCGAACCGAAGAAAAAAATAAAAACTCCAAACCAACCCAATAGCATTCGGGTTTGGTCAAAAACCAACCCAAAATTTTTGGTTTCAACTGGTTGGGTTAATTTGGGTTGGTTTGGTTTGGGTTTTGGGTTGGTTCGGGTTTATTGTGTTTTTCGCTCGGCCCTAATAACGGTAGAAAATAAAGCCATCTATGAAATGAACATTATATGGATGAAAGAAATCAATGTTGTATCTAGATATGTAAAGTATTTCTTCATGTCAAATAGCAACAAATTTGGAAATAATATATAGTTGCTCTTTATATATCTATTGCAACAGAAACATATTAACCTGATATTCATGATTAAAAACACTATAGATTAAATGTTCTTACAAATATACCAATATAAACCCCAAAAGTTGTAATATTTTTATCTCTTCACCTATATATAGGGCTCTTATATACCAAGCATTCTGATCAGTATTATCGTAAAATGCAAAACGCAAAAGGTGAGATTTAACTAACGGAAAACATACCTTCGGTGCAACCGTTCATGTGTACCTTCATCGTTCAAATAATATGTAGCATACGAAGGATCGATACAATATTATTTGTTATTGTACAAATGATCAATATGCTAATTTTCTAATATTTAACCTTTTTGTCGTTTTTTATTGCTACAAGAACATTTTTTGGTACGTAAAAGTTGAGCAATTTAATCCTATACTAGTGGGGGCCTCCGTGCGTTGCACGGTTGTTGCCCTCAAGTATATTTTTCCTGTAGTAGTTACGTACCGAGTTCTGACGCGTTTTTCTCATTGTGTGATTAGTCACGGGGAGGTCTTGTTGAGCAGGCTTGAGTAGATGCATTCCTGTTTATACTACATTGGTGAATACATATAAGATCTAGGTTATTTTACTGTTTACAACTGCATTTGGGTGCATTCAGGTACAAACATGGGAACCTGTGGGTTCACTTATTTCTCTTACATTGGGCAGAATGCTGCATTTAAACGCAAACTGTAAACACACTTCAGTAGAGTCGTCGATTATACATATTTCATATTTTCTGCTACAGGGTTTTTTTAGTTGGTTTTTAGCTTCAACCTTTTCATGGGGCTTGTAGGATCGTCATCTTGTGATGTGGTTTGTGTGTTGGTAGCTTCAAACTCCATCTGTTCAGTGAATACATTTTTAAAAAAAAAAAGGGAGGAATCCAGAGTGAAAGAACCAAGAAAAGAGAGAAGTAACAGGAAACGCAGTCTAAAGCCAATGACTTACCAAAAACCATCACCGTTCAATTATTTCCTCTTTAGTTTGCGTCTACTGTTCGAATTATGCTCTTGTTCTGTATATATGAAAGCAGAAAAGGAAGGAAATTGAAGATAAAAATGAAATAAAAAACAAATCAAAAGGAAAGAAAAGGAATAAAGGCATGATATAGTCAAAACAAAATACATTAACCAAGATGTTATGAGAAATGGACAACAACATAATGGATCTGCAATTTCACTTGAATCACTCATAAATGAATACAGGTTCTGTGTGTTGAATATCCAATACCTTAGCTTTTCATCGATGTCTAGGCCAAATTTGGTATCTGAATTCTGAAGTAATAACTTAGTTAGATTACACCAATCTCTTTAAACAACCAAGGAAAATGCTGCAATATCTAGCTATAAATATAAATTAAAAAACATAGAGAATCCAATAGATACCAAGGCATCCGCAACAGGCAACATGCAACATCACAAATCTCATTTGCTTGGCTACATGTGTTCTCGTTTACTCTGAAACTCTAATCCAAATATCCTATGATTAAAAGGTTATTCTGCAGGGAAGAATTGGAAGAAAAAGGGAAAGTTGGATCGGTTAATGATCAAAGGAGAACCCGACGAAATAAAATCTGGAAGGGCTAAATAAAAAAATGCATTGAGCAATGATCCAGCCACATACCAATCGGCCAAGTCGGCCAAAGCGAAGGAGAAATCCAGAGGAAGAAGAACACCAAAGGAACCACCTGACGGATTGCAATCCTAGAGCAAACCTTCAACGGAAAACCTTAAACCACTTTGCAAAGATAGCGGAAATGGAAGATGAGGAGGCTACGATGCCATTTCATATTCTAAAAAGCTGAAAGACCTCTGTGGGTGGAAAAAGGTCAGAGAAAAAGAGAAATCGTAAAAATTACCGAGAATAGAAGATCTTGTTACAGCCTCCCACAGATCCACCGCTACCCTACTGCGAAATTGTTGCCTCATGAGTTGAGTCTACCTTTGAAATCATCTGTCGCTTTTTAAATTCTTCCGGGATTCTTGATCTGCGTACATGGAAACCACAATAGAGGTAAGCATCAGTTATATGTAATTCGAAATGGGGAAAACCAGAAATAGAAAATCAAAACATTTGTACAGAAAAGATCCTCCATAAAACACATAATTGTTGCAAGAATCGTTTTTGGAACTTGGGGCCTCAAAAACACAAAACCAAATATATTGTCTGTACAGTGTAGCCTAAGAAACTATCCTACTCATGTAATATAGCCTGCACTTTGGGAAAACATGAATGGCAGTATTTTACTCTACCTATTTTGAACAGCAAGCATCAAATAATGCAAATTGAATAACAAGGCACACAAGAAGGCGGGTTAAATCATTCAATTCAAAGCCTCAAATCCATTACCCCAGCAGGCGAAAAAGGGTTTTTAAATTTCGGAGAAACACACAGCAGAAATTTAGCCTAATTGCGAAGTTTTTTGATAGATATGCAAATAATAATCAACCATAGCAAAAAAAACCACAGATCAAAAACGTATGTTCAATCCCTAGCCTCAACCAGACAGAAACCATGCTGGTAATCCATTTAATCGCTCAGACAATTGGTGCTGTTACAAAAATAAATCAGGAAACGAGAATTGAAGAAAACCCAAACCTGATTCAACATCGTAATAAACGGATTGCTCGTAATTTCTTTCATTCGGACGGAAACACGTAAAAATACACCACCGTTTATTGACCTATATGAGCCACGAAGGCTTGATGATCTGTTGATTAAAAAAGCGTGAACATTGGCTGGAACAACAAGAGGATTACACCGAGTGAAAATATCTGAAGGAGAAAGATTTCCGGCAGAACACGTAGCCGGAGAGAAGGCAAGTGGAGAGTCTACTCTACTGGTACCCACGGGACACGTAAATAGTCTATAGAAAACAACCTTATCTATCTCAATAGTAAATACGCCGTCGTTTCATCAGCAAGAGCACATGAGAGAGGCCAAACAGTGGTATAGGATAAAATAATAGGACAAAACAATAGGGTAAAATAATAATAAAACAGGGGAAAATAATCCCAAAAAGGAAGGGGCATGCAAGCCCCCAAAAAAAATTGAAAAAAAAAAACAAAAGGACAAACTTTTGGTAGTACAAGGAGATTCAAATTTAATAGTTACTACAATGTATGATAATACAAAAAGGAATCATTTAATAAGTTTAAAAGCAATTAAATTTCGAACCATATTCAAAATACCCAAAAGTAATTGATAAATTGCACCAGGAGGCAGGAACGATAGATGAGGATTATAAGGGCAAGTCTGATTGAGGGTATCAAAATCATATTTGATACATGTGTAAAAGTTGTAGCATCAGTAATAAAAAAAAACTAAAGATTATCAAAATTTGAAATGTGTTTAGTAGAAGGGAAAATGATTAAGGTAGCGAAGAATTCCACATCCCATCCCCCGATGTCTGCATTTTGTGGTCCATAATATTTGTGTGTGTTTTTTTTTTTTAATTCAAAGGCATGGTTCAGAAAGCATTCGGGGGATAAAGTCGGGGGATAATTATGTGTCTGCATCATTATCCTTAATAGAAGTATCATATTTGAGACCACAGCTAAAACCTCTCCAACTTCTTCACCCGCGGGTAGGAGGAAATTTGGTGAAAAGTAGATGTAATGGTTTTGATAATAATATTTTATAGTATCGATAATGTTAGTAACATTCTTAAATTTAATCAAAACTACGAAAATAAAAATGATACTTCTAAATTTTGATATCTATGGTTGGAAATGTAGTTTTTTTTATTAGTAGCAATTTATTAAAAGCTAAAAAGATATTTAAAACTCACAAGTAGAGTTTTATAACTCAAATTACAAAATATTGAAGGAAACACTAATTTTTCTTTTTCGTTCGCCTAATCATCATATGTGTTTTTCCAACTTCAAATGTTTTATTTTCTAAATCAGAAGAATGATTTTTCTTTACCTCGATTTTTTAGGCGATGCATTGAAAACCTCTAAAAGTTTTATATCTGTCCTGTTGAGTTGGTGATAGTGTCCTTTTTAAAGAAAAACAGAAACACATCGGAAGAACTGATGTTTTATTGAGATTGATTTGAATTGTTACAGTACTTTCTCCTTTATATAGGAGAGAAAATAGATAAAAGCTAGATTCAAAATAAATGATAAAATCTCAAATAATCCTAACCTAAATTTAAAAGCTAGATTCAAAATAAATGATAAAATCTCAAATAATCCTAACCTAAATTTAAATCAAACTATCACACTTTAATTTAAACTATAATAACAACTATATTTATCTCTTTGGCATTATCTTTGATTTATATCTTCTAATACCCTCCCTCAAACAAGGCCGGGTTTGGAGGCCGAGTTTGTCTTTGCATATTTTTGTGTCCGGAGGCTTTTCCGGAGTCCATTAGTTGTGATGTTTTGGAGGGCATCTCCACTTCGGTTGCTATTCCGAAGTCCATAGTTGTGATGTTTTTGGAGGACATCTCCACTCCGGCACCTTTTTTGGACTCTTCCGGAGTCCATAGTTGTGATTTTGGAGGGCATCTCCACCCCAGATGGTCTCCGAGGTCCATAGTTGTGATTTTGGAGGGCATCTCCACTCCGGCGGCTCTTTCGGCTCTTCCGAAGTCCATAGATTTGATATTTTTGGAGGGCATCTCCACTCTGGCGGCTCTTTCGGCTCTTCCGAAGTCCATAGATTTGATATTTTAGAGGGCATCTCCACCCGGCTGTTCTTCCGGAGTCCATAGTAGTGATTTTTCGAGATTGATTCTAGTTCTGGTTGAAGAATGATCTGATGTCGGCCTTCAAATGTGATTGATACCATGGATCTGCATTCTTTAATCACATGTATAAAATAGATGTAGAATAGATGCCAAAATAAATAAATAATAGATGTTATATATAAAATATTTATTTATGAAGTAGAAGTGACTCCGATATATATATATTGTTTATTTTGTTATGAGAAAAAAAAAGGTTGGAAACAGACGGGGGAAAAATGGTTTTTTTTTTTGGTTGTGATTTGGAGTAATGTTGACAGAGAAAAAAAAGACTAAACAAGAGTGGACTCAAGAAAAATAATTAAAGTTCAACTTTTAGTGGTGTAAACTCGTAAATGATAAAATCTCAAATAATCCTAACCTAAATTTAAATCAATTTATCACACTTTAATTTAAACAATAATAACAACTATATTTATCTCTTTGGTATTATCTTTGATTTATATCTTCTAATACTTTTGAGTTGGAAACATAGTTTATAGGTATTCAAAACAAATGTTAATATATATGGTTGAAGATGAAAATTTAATACTTCATATGTATCGAAATATGATTTTGATTCCACTATGCATTACCGGAAGAGAAAATTAATAATACAGTGGATAGTGCATGTTAAAGGTTTTGTTATTACTACCTCCGTCTTACAAAATGTGTCCATTTTTTGTGATGCATATAGATTAAGAAAATAATTAATGTGTTGTTTTAAATAGTGATGAACATGTATACTCTTACCAAATTATAAATGGATTTTGGAATATAAAATGAATATATAAACATTAAATATTATTATATGAATATGTTTGAAAAAACTTCATTAAATAATGTTATTGATTTTCTAAATAGACAATTTTTATGAAACAATTTATTTTAAAAAAGTTGACACATTTTATAAGACGAATGCAGTATTAAAGCTCCATTTATCGTGGAGTGTTTCAATTGCAAGTGGCAGGTGACAATGTTTATTCCTCCGGAAATAAATGGACGCATTGTGGAAATCTGCAAGACAAATCGAAAGTGCAAAGAAAAAGAGTGAAGAAAGTTTAGTCCACGAGTTATTGTCGTATTGAGGTCATTGATTACGTCCGGACAATGCTAAACTTGGCCATCTTAATAAATTATTGATGATAAGGGAAATTCTAACTGTACACAATTTGCCCAAAATCGTTCAATTTCTACATTTCTATTATTTTCTTTTTTTTTTTTGATTTTCTCCATATCCCAGTCTTGCAGTTGGACGGTACCGTCCAAAGTTGAACAGCCCGAAAATCGTCTTCCTCACGGTTAGAACTTAGAATATAATGTTACTAGTGAATGTGAGCCATGCAAGGCACGGCAGGTCTAATATAAATCGGTGTTAACGATAATATTAATGAATAGATCCCAAACGTGAAATAAATCGCTTAAGTTTAAACCGTAATAAATTCAAGGTACAAAATAAAAAGAGCAACAAAAACATATCACATTCTCTGCAAGAGGTAACTCTTTCTTAGAAACGTGAAGATTGTGAATCACTTCTCTTCCAAATTTCTATCGTGAGTTTCCACCTACAAAATAAACCACAATATGATGTATCGGAGAACAATGTCATAAAGTCGATCCCTTTAGCTTCGATTTTACGTAATGAAACATTATTGATTAACAATAAGCGACCATAACTACACGGTCAAATCTCCCGGGACGCCTTAGCTTCCAGATCATTTATATGCTTGAAAAATGTGTTTCACTCATTTCTATACGACATTTTTCTCTTTTATCATTAATGAATACGTCATTGATCTCGTGTTCATTCATTTGGTGGAAGAAAAAAAACACGTGTCAAACGGTCTGAAAAATATAAAAAGTGATTTGGTATTCCAACATCAATTAAGTGACGCTCGTACTGCAACGGCCATCGGTTCCACCGACGTTATGTTGTTCAAAATATTAAAAAATTTAATGTGGTGTCCACATGGCCACATGTGGGCACACCTTCTTGACACGGATATTTGTTTGGCCATTTTTTTTTATTGCTGTATTTTATAATTAAACTTGGCTCATCTTCCATCGTACACTACACAGTAGAACTTTAAATCCGTCGGTCTTTCCTCTTTTTTTTTTTCTCTTTTCTGCACAAACTACTAACGGTACACGTTTGATTAAAAAAAGTATACGTGTAGATGTATTTTGTAGCTAAACTTGGTCCATCTTCCATCGTACACTACACAGTAGAACTTCAAATCTGTCGGTCTTTCCTTTTTTTTCTTCCTTTCCTGCACAAACTACTAACGGTACACGTTTGATAAAGAAAAAAAAAAGTACATGTGTTTATGTATTTTATAGCTAAATTTGGCCCATCTTCCATTGTACACTACATAGTAGAACTTCAAATCCGTCGGTATTTCCTTTTTTTTTCTCCTTTTTCTGTACAAACTACTAACGGTACACGTTTGATAAAGAAAAAAAGTACACGTGTTTATGTATTTTATAGCTAAACTTGGCCAATCTTCCATCGTACAATACATAGTAGAACTTCAAATCCGTCGGTCTTTCCTTTTTCTTCTCATTTTCTGCACAAACTACTAACGGTACACGTTTGTTAAAAAAACAAAAAAAAAACACAAAAGTTTAAAAAACATTGTACACGTGTCAGCTAAGGAGGTTGTCACGTGGCCTCTTGAGGGCTCACCTCTTTAGCTTCTTATAGATATAAGATAAGAGAAGATGTTTTAGTATTTGTGTTTTTACCTTTCTATCCTTATAGTTAGCATGTTGGTGACCGGATAGGACACCTGATAGTTGTTTTGGATTGTGGAATATTTAGTACCAAATATGTATGGCTTGTACTGAGGAATTGAATATTGAATGCAGTGGTGGATCCAGGAATATTTTTCAGTAGGGTCACCAAACCGTAAAACTACACTTTTCATTTAAAAATTTGTTCCAATTGGGTCACCATAGCCTAAAACTACATTTTTTAACAACAAACTACATCGTTTTAATACTAAAAAAAATTATCCGTATCTCAGTGGGATAACGTGACTCCCCCTTGATGCACTTAGATCCGCCAGTGATTGGATGCGTAAGCTATTACTTGGTTCTCTCTAATTATTGACTTGGTATCAGAGCCTCTGCCGCTGCCGTCACTGGGGCCGGTGGTCCACCGGTAACCACCGAAAACACCACCACTGTTACTACAACTTCAAATCTTGTCACCACCATAATACAATC
This sequence comes from Gentiana macrophylla, assembly GCA_026214975.1. Classification (NCBI taxonomy): domain Eukaryota; kingdom Viridiplantae; phylum Streptophyta; class Magnoliopsida; order Gentianales; family Gentianaceae; genus Gentiana; species Gentiana macrophylla. Next base: position 127,701,960 of record CM047805.1, on the reverse strand, counting down.
TCTCCTTTCATCCTCGATTCCACCAAATCTCACACTGAATTTCGGAAGCGGCTTTATGCCGGAACCCTATGTTCCCGCCTCTGTATTTGGCTCGCTCGGTATGACCAGGATCGACCTCCCTTCATCTTCACTGCCTAGAGCTGGATCTTCATCTCCAACGCCTTTCCTCCTTTCAAGATCTACACTCAGCATAGCCTTATTTGGCCGAAACTCAGCTCAGACCTACACAGTCAAACTTGATCGCAACAATTTATGGTGTGGAAATCAACGATTCTTTTTATTGTTCGAGGCCACCGACTTGAAGGTCATCTTCTAGGCCCCCCAGCCAAGCCACCGAGTATTTACTTTAAAAAACCTCTGGTATGTATCAGCTCCCACGTACTCCTGTTAAGAATCCTGCATATGATGCTTGGAATGCTACAGACCAGTTGCTCACGGGTTGGCTCACGAGCTCAATGACCGAGCAAGCCCTAATCGAAGTGGTTGGGTGCTCCTCAACTAGGGACATTTGGACATCTCTTGAAACCCTATTCAATAACTGGTCAGTGGCCAGGATGTTTTAGCTCAAAACAGCTCTTACTCGAACCGGGAAGTGCGACAGTTCCATGATGGACTATTTGGCCCGGATGAAGTCATATTCTGATGGACTTGTTGCTGCCGGTTACCCTTTTACAAAGAGTGAACTTATCTTGGCTGCTTTGGGAGGTTTATGTAAAGAATATGAATTTGTTATTATGAATGTTACATCCCGGATAGGATCCCAATCATGGCAAGAGGTTCAGGCTCAACTACTTACCCGTGAATATCTGATTGCAAGGTTTAACCCACCTGCCTTGGTGGACTTTGGTCAACCTGCTGCTCACCTGGCTACCAACATGTTTTCTAATCCTAGGAGAGGCTCATCCAATAGATCTCATCCCACCTTGCATTATTATGGCGGAGGATCAGGCACTGGGAGATTCAAGAGCAGATGAGGCAGATCAACAAATCCCAACACTCCCAGACCTATCTGTCAAGTTTGTAGTAAAGTTGGTCATATTGTTGTCATATGATGGTCAACATTTTACTCTTCTATCAATCCTTGTACTGAAGAAGGCAGCGGAGCACATAGAAACAATGCAGCCTGCTTGGCCTCACTAAATACCTTAAGTGATCCTAGCCGGTATGCATAGTAGGGTTACCAGTCACATCACATCATATCTGAATAACCTTTATATCAATTCTAATTATAGGGGATCAGACACAAAAAATGTAGGAAATGGTGAGAACTTACCTATTACTAGCACTGGTCACTCCACTATCATCACACCAAACTCGTATATTGCCCTCAAAGATATTTTACATGTTCCTAGAATACTAAAAACGTTATCTATATCTAAACTGACTTCTGATAATGTTTGTTATGTTGAGTTTCACTCTAATCATTGTCTTGTGAAGGACAAAACCACAAGGAAGGTTTCTTCTAAAAGGCATTTTTAAAAGATGGTATGTACCGGTTGTCTCTTCCTCCAGCAAATTCTTTGAGTCACAGTTCTCTTCACTCCACGAAACCTCAGTCTATCTCAGCCATTGTTCAATCTCCTTAAGTCTTATGTCAGTCCTCTATCATTTCGGTGTCCAACAATGAGTCTGTAAATCTCTGGCATGAAAGGCTTGGCCACCCTTTTGCCAAAGTGATAACTCTGTTTTTTTGTAAATGTAATAAGTGTGCTGATGGAATTCTTGAGTTTTGTGATGCTTGTCAACTAGGTAAACAACATGCCCTATCAAAGTGTGTTTTAGATCTAGTTCATACTGATTTATGGGTCCTGCACCAGTTCAAAGCTCTAATTGTAATCTATATTTGTGTGGATTTATCCTCTGAAACATAAGTCGAATGCATGGAAGGCTTTTATTCATTTTAAATCCTTAGTTGAAGACCAGTTCACCACTAAGAGTAAATGTCTACAGTCAGATTGAGGAAGAGAGTTTAGGACCGTTGAACCTCATCTGAAGGACTTAGGGTTCATCTCTATGCATTATTGTCCCTGTGCACATGGCCAAAATGGTAGGGTTGAATGAAAGCACAGACACTTTATAGAAGTGGTTTAACCTTGTTGGCTCAAGCCTCTTTACCCTTAAAGTTCTGGTGGTATGCTTTCTAGTATGCCACTCCACTCATTAATATGTTGCCTACACCTGTCTTAGGAAACTAGTCTCCCCTTAAAGTCATATTTGGTAAACAACAAAAGTATAGCACCTTGAAGGTTTTTGGGTGCTGATATTTTCCCTACTTAATACCCTTTTAGTCTTTGAAGTTTCGGTTCCACACAACTAAAAGTGCTTATTTTGGGTTGACCCTTAATCAGGAAGGATTTACATGCTTGACCTTACAACCAACAAGTTGTACATCTCTATGGATGTGAAGTTTAATGAAACTGAGTTTCCTTATCACATCAAGCCTTCTTCCAGTTCTTCACAGTCTGAATATCATTTACTTGTCACTACCTTTATTCCCTCTATCATGCATATTCAACATTTACTCCAACTACATCCTCGGGTCCATCTGTATCTGACAAAACCCCAAATACGAAAAGAGCCTCATCATCTTCACCAGTACCTTTTCCAGCTCCTCATTCTCCTACCACACCTGCTCAACTTCAATCTCCTACTCCCTCTACATCTATTGAACTTGAGTCTCTGAGTCATGCACCACTAAAGTCCCACTCTTCTCCTCAAAATTTCCATCCCATGCAGACTAGAGCCAAAAGTGGCATTCATAATTTTAAGAAAATCTTTCTATGTTGCACAAGGAAAGAGCTCGCCCTATCCTACAAAACTCACTAAGGTGTCTGATGCTCTCTAATATCCTACATGGAAGAAAGCTATGGATGAAGAATATAGGGCACTCGGTTCTAATTAAACCTAGGAACTTGTTCCAACCTCACTCAACCAACATTTAGTTGGGAACAAATGGGTTTTCAAGGCAAAGTTGGACACAGATGGTTCTGTCTCCAAGTACAAGGCCAGACTTGTAGCTAAAAGGTTCAATCAGACTTATGGTGTGGACTACTTTGAAACCTTCCGCCATGTTGCCAAAGCCCCTACTGTTAGGATTGCTCTCACCATAACAATATCTTTACAGGGGACAATTCATCAACTAGATATTAACAATGCGTTACTGAATGTGAACTTGCTTGAGAAGGTCTTTATGCCACAACCAGAAGGCTATGTTGACCCAGCTAAAGCCCCATATAGACTCAAACATGCATCTAAGGCCTGGTTTGATGAGCTTAAGACTCATCTTCTCAACTGGAAGTTTGTTCAATCCAGAGCTGACTCTTCTATGTTCATATATCATCAACAATCCAATATTATGTATGTGCTCATCTATGTAGATGACATTTTTATCACTGGAAATGATAGTTGGGTGATTAATAGGTTCATAGGTCTTATACACTTCAGATTTTCCCTAAAGGATTTGGGTCAACTCAATCATTTCCTTGGATTGAAAGCCTATAGAGATGTTACTGCGCTTTGTTTGCATCAAAGCATGCATGCAACACAACTTTTGGACTAGATCAACCTTAGCAACATGTAGCCTTGTCCAACCCCTCTTGCTACTACTGACAAGTTATATTCCAAGGATAATCCTCTTATGAACAATCATTTCTTGTACTTCAGAATTTTGAGAGCTTTACAATATCTTATTGTTACTAGACCAGACCTGGAATTTGTTGTTAATGTGCTCAGTCGGATTATGAAAGCTCTTAAAGATTTTCATTGGTGTCTCAAGAGGACCTTAAGATATGTCCAAGGCACTTTACACTTTGGTCTTCACTTCAATCAAGCTTCAGCTCTTCATATTACAACCTATTCTGATGATGACTAGGGATGCAATCTCATTGACAGACGTTCCACAACTGAATATTGTGTTTATTTTGGTGATTCCCTTGTCTCTTGAAGTTCTAGGAAACAACAGGTTGTTGCCAGATCCAGCACGAGAGTGGGTACATGGCTCTTGCCAATGTTGGCTCAGAGGTTCAGTGGATTATATCCTTACTCTCAGAACTCATATGGCCTCTCAAGTCTGTTCCAATAACATGGTGTGATAACATTGGTGCTAGTTGTCTTGCCTAAAATCATGTTTTCCAATCTATAACCAAACATATCGAGCTGGATGTACACTACATTTGTGATCTTGTTGCCCATAAATGCATCAGAGTTTCAAACATTCCTTCTGCTGACCAGACTATAGATTGCTTCACAAAAGTGCTCTCTCATTCCAAATTTGCAAAGTTTAGACACAAGCTTAATGTGGTGGATACCACTTTTCTCTTGAGGGAGATGTTAGAATATAATGTTATATTTTAGTTTTTGTGTTTTTACCTTTCTGTCCTTATTGTTAGTATGTTGGTGACTTGGTAGGTTGGATAACGGGTAGTTTTGGATTTGAGGATTTATTCGAAATAGTGAATAACTTGATTTATACTAATGAAGTAAATCCTTTATTTCTTACTTTGTGTGTTGTTCTATTATTTTCCGGTTCCGTTGCTAAATCTGCTGGTCCGATGGAGAGAAGAACCTATGATTAGCTTTTCGGGAAATTTCCAAACGAACGGCTGTTGGACCGTATATGTGTGAGCACTCACATCAACCCCAGGTATTATCAATTCAAATGTTTCACTTCGCTACGCGAAAAACTACCGGCTCAAACAATAGATCTTCTTTCCCTATCGCATTCACAAGCGCAGCAGACCTATGTTCTCTACATATCACATATGAGATATGATATGTCAGAAGTGTTAGCTGACATGCCGGAGTTGGCTGCTGGCACAACAGGGTGGTGCCTTACCGCACCGCAGGCGGAAGCGCGGTAGCGTTCGTGGTGGTGCTTCAGGATTCTAATGTACTGTTAGGAAATCACTAGTTTAACGCAGCGGAATTTAAAATTTGATTTCCTTTTCTAGATCGTTCTTCGTTTAATGCAATAAACACGTTAAGTAGTTTGATGGTTATACCTTAGATGATCTACTAGATCGTCGCTTTGACCGCCAACGGAGAGTAGTTCCATGCGCAAGCCGTCCACGCGTCCGGCCTCTATCGCTAATCCACACGAACCCCTCGCCAGAATCCTCCTTGGATTGCTATCGGAAAAACTCCGGCTGCTAGACCGGACCTTTTCTTCCCTCACAAACTCACTATGGAAGGCTCTCTATTTTACACAAGAATTATGAACTCTTGCAATTGTGTTGTGCAAAAGAGCTTGACACCCACCTCCTATATATAGTAGAAGGTGGCGCCCCAATGGTGTGTAGGAGAAGAAAACATTTTTCCAATAAAATAAGGAAAATCAACTAGATTGATTTATCTCTTTAATTATAATTTATTTTGCCAATATCATATGTTGATTATAATTATCTTATTACCATAAATCTATTTTTCAAAATCAATTAATATCTTATATTAATATTATGGTAATCTTATTAATTAAAGTGCACAATCCAAGTGTATCTTATACACTCAAAAGTGGCGCCCCATATGCCAATAAATTGGCTTCCGGAATATTCTTTAATTAATCTAATTTAATATCTTGTATTTTATTTATTCATAATGAATAAATACCACCATATTAATTTACCACTATAACCTTTATAGTCTAGAGATAAACTTTCCTTATTTGGTCATCAACTATAACCGCATTTTAATCCGACTCGATGTTCATATGTGTGTGACCCGATAGGCTTCCAAATATGTTGGCCGTAGACACAAAGTGCAATTTACTAAAATGCCCTTCATACCTAATGATCACGGGATAGCGTCTAGCAACACACCGTGACCCCAATCATCGGAAGAGTCAAAAGCAATGACTACTACCTTTCATGTGAAGCAGTTACCGTGTAACTTACAATCCTATCGCTGTAACAATATCCATACGATCGTATCTCGAGTGTCAATACATTAACGATCGTATCTTATAATCTGGATATCATGCTCTCTCGGAATAACACATTTACTCCCACTTTGTAAAGATTCTCGAGAGCTAGACATTCCTTATAAGAAGGCCATTTCGGATATTCGATCCCAATCATAGGATAAGCGATTCCCGGACGACCAGTCATGTATACTCCACATGCTTCAATATAATACCCAATCACTACCGCATGATCGCCCCGTGGTTAGGAGAAATCTCAATAGTGTCAAAGCATGACAATCCACACCGTGATGCCATGAAGACTCCGGTCAAAAGGATAATTACACAACCGCCACATAGTGTGACACTTAATGTAAGTGGGTCACTCTAACGTACGCATTCTCTAATACACGTCCACGTACAGTCTAAATGTCTCTACACTTCGATAGACGAGATCTATCCCAACCTTCTAAAAGATAGAAGACATCCAATACGTGCTAGTCTGATTATACTATCAATGTCCCATTTGATAATACATAAGACTAGAGACATTTAAGTACCAACCTTGTTATAGTGATTAGAGATCTCATCAACCATAATCACTATCATGGTTTCTCTATCACAGATTGATACTAGGGATGTTACTATATATATACAACAAACAATATGAAGATAAACAATATATAATAACATAAGTGCTTTTATTAATCATAATAAAGTTATTACATGAACTAAATAGATCAGAAATGACCCGACCCGGTCGGATCGGTCCAACCCGATTGGGTTTAGGACACCTTTCCAACAATCTCCCACTTGGCCTAAAGCCAATCACCCATATGCCTAAGCCCGTGCAAGTGAACATGTTTCTCATGCTTAGCTTGAGACAATGCCTTGCTAACGGATCGGCTATGTTATCATCCGTGTGGACTTTCTCTATCTTTACATCTCCTATATCTACTATCTCTAAATCAAGTGATAGCGCCGTAGCACATGTTTGGACTTCCGATGAGACCTTGGTTCCTTAGATCGAGATATCGCTCCATTATTATCACAAGATGCAGGTCATGGACCTTCAATGGAGGGAACCACACCAAGTTCGATGAATGAACTTCTTCATCCAAACAGCTTTCCTTTGCCGCCTCCGAGGCCGCTATGTATTCGGCTTCCGTTGTAGAGTCCGCAGTAGTCTCCTGGCTTGGAACTCTTCCACCATCGCTCCGCCATTAAGCGTGAAAACAAATCCAGATTGCGACTTGAAGTCGCCCTTGTCGATTGGAAACGGCATCCGTGTAACCTCGTAATACTAAATCATCGTTCCGAAAACCAGGAACATATCCCTAGTACGCCTCATGTACTTAAGGATATTCTTGACAGCAATCCAGTGACCTCACCGGATTGGACTGGTACCTACTACTCATACTAAGAGGGTACGAGACATCTGGTCTTGTGCATAGCATGGCATACATGATAGACCCGATTGCCGAAGCATAGGGGACCTTACTCATTTGTGCCCTTTCCTCCTCTGTCTTAGGACTCATTCCTTTGACAGTAGACCCCATGTGACATGGGCAAAGCAATCCTTTCTTGGACTACTCCATGTTTGAATCTCTTCAAAGATCTTGTCTATGTAGGTGGATCAGATGGACCAAGCAACCTTTTAGATCTATCTCTATAGATCTTTATTCTAGAATATAGAGTTTGCATCACCCAAGTCCTTCATTGAGAAGTTCTTGGATAACCAAGCTTTGACTGATTGTAACATAGGCACATCATTCCCTATGAGCAATATGTCATCTACATAAAGCACTAAGAACACAATGGCACTCCCACTAACCTTCTTGTAAACACAGGGGCTTATCTTCGTTCTTGATGAAATCAAACTGCTTGATTATCTCATCAAAGCGAAGATTCCAACTCCGAGAAGCTTGCTTTAATCCATAAATGGATCTTTGCGCTTTACACACCATCCTGGCGTCATTGGTTGTGAAACCCTCAGGTGTGTCATAAACACTTCCTCGCACGTGTTCCGTTAAGGAAAGCCGCTTTCACATCCATCTGCCGATTTCAGTAATCATGGTATCTTTGCAATAGCGGCGAAATTCTAATGGATTTTAACATGGCAACAAAGTAAAAGGTTTCGTCATAGTCAACTCCTTGTCTCTCGCTTATAACCTTTTGCCACTAACCTAGCCTTGTAGGTAGTCACGTTACCGTCCATGTCGGTCTTTCTCTTAAAGACCCATTTACACCCTATGGGAACTATTCCCTCGTGGATCAACTAAGTTCCAAACTTGGTTGTCTTTCATGGATTCCATTTCGTAATTCATGGCTTCCACCATTTCTCTTTGTCATGCCTTAATAGCACTTCCTCATAAGTTCTAGGGTCCTCATCTTCCATGAGATACACGCCAAGATACCTTCGGGTTCACGGCGTTCCTCGTGGATCTACGAGGTGCTAGTGTGTCCCACGGTAGAGGCCGGTGTCACATCTGCGTGTGGCAAGTCCTCTACTTCCATCAACCGATCATTATCCGTAAGTGGTTCTCGAATTTCTTCAAGATTAATTTTACTCCTACTGACCCTATCCAGAATAAACTCTTTCTCTAGAAAGTGGCCAGTCCTGGCAACAAACACCTTTTGTTCCTCAGGATGGTAAAATTGGTACCCTTTGGTTTCCCTAGGATATCCCACAAATAAACATTTGTCAGACCTGGGCTCTAATTTGTCAGGCATCATCCGCTTCACATAAGTCGGACAACCCCAAGGTTTTAGATGACCTAGGCTCGGTTTTCTCTTGGTCCATACCTCGTATGGCGTAGAGTCAACCGTCTTTGATGGAACTCGGTTCAGTGTATAGGATGCGGTTTCTAGAGCATACCCCCAAAACGATTTTGGGAGAACTGCATAGCTCATCATGGATCGCACCATGTCTAACAAGGTGGGGTTCCTCCTCTCAGACACACCATTCATTTGTGGCGTCCCGGGAAGGGTCCATTCAGGTAGAATCCCATTCTCCTTCAAATAATCTTGAAACTCTCCATCTAGGTATTATCCGCCTCGATCGGATCGAAGTGTTTTGATTTCTTTACCTAGTTGTTTCTCCACTTCACTTCTGAATTCTTGAACTTTTCAAAGGCCTCAGACTTATACTTCATTAAGTATATATAACCATAGCGAGAATGGTCATCGGTGAAAGTGATAAAATAAGAGTATCCTCCTTTGGCTTGAATCGACATTGGGCCACACACATCAGTATGTATGAGCTCAAGCAATTCATTGGATCTTATCCCTTTGCCACTAAAAGGTGACTTTGTCATCTTGCCAAGTAAACAAGCTTCGCATACGTCAAATGATTCGTAATCGAATTGATCCAACATTCCATCTTTATGGAGTTTGGTGATGCGATTCTTATTTATATGGCCAAGTCTACAATGCCATAAGTAGGATTCATTCAAGTCATTTGTTTTAGCTTTCTTGTTATTTATATTAAGTACGTCAACATTCATATCTAATATGTAGAGACCATTGCTAAGTATGCCAATACCATAAAAGATTCCATCACGTGAAAAAGAACAACATTTATTCTCAAACGTAAATGAAAAACCATCAACATCTAATGCAAAAATAGAAATAATGCTCTTCGTAAGAGCAGGAACAAAATAACAGTTTTTGAGTTCTAGTACTAGCCCACTGGGCAATGAAAGAAAATAAACTCCTACGGCCAACGCAGCAACACTTGCTCCATTTCCAACGCGTAGGTCCACCTCTCCTTTCCTTAGATCTCTAGTTCTTCTTAGTGCCTGCATATTCGTACAATATGAGAACCACAACCAGTATCCAATACCCAAAGGGTTAGACTTAGAAGAAGCAATGTTGATCTCAATCATAAATATACTGGTCGAAGCATCGAATGCTTCTTCTTGGTACTCAAGAAGCCTTTGCGCTTTCTCCTCCAAAGGTCCGGTCTCACCGCAATGGAAGCAAGCATCCTTGGATTTGTCTTTCGCTATCTTAGCGTTGGCTTAGGTGCACCTTAGCCTTCTTGGACTTCTTCCGGCTTTTGCCTTGCCCTTGCTCTCGAAGTGACCAAAGAACACTTGCTTTCCCTTCCCACACGGTGCCTCAGCAGTCTTCAACATGTTCAATAACTCCGCAAGAGAGCAATCTATCTTTTCATGTGATAGTTCATCACGAATCATGAGAATGAATCGGTGCAGAGATTGCGTAATCAAGTCAATAATCAACTCGCTCCAACTTGTGGCCCAACTTTTCCCAAGCCTCTCTATGTACCCGATCATTTTAAGCACGTGTGACCCCACGGCAATCCCGGGCACGCCATCTTACAACTAAACATGGCCTTCGAGACCTCGTACTTCTCGGTCATGCGAGACCGAGAAGCATAAAGTTCCTTCAGGTGGACCATGATAGAGTAGGCGTCCATAGACTCATCTTTTTTTCTGCGATTCAGTGTCATGGAAGCAAGCATGATACATGTAGCATCGATCTTGTCGAGCGATTGCTTGTTGTACTTCTCGACAACATCTGCGGCTTCAAACCCTCGGGCGGGCTTTTCCGGTAGGGCCTCGCCCAAGACATAGCCAATCTTCTCGTGCCTCAAAATGATTTTGAGGTTTCTTTCCCAATCGAGAAAATTTGTCTCGTCAAGCTTGTTTTCGATGATAAAACGAAGGTTCAATTTGTTTGACATTTTCTACAACAATAAATAAAGATAAAATAAGTAAAAGCTCATGTATAAAAACCCTAAATTTGCACTTAAAAATTCTATAAGGTTTTTACTCCCACTAGCCAACTATTCCCTATTGGCTTTCAAGAAAATAATTCCTTTGGTGGGCAAGATCCCATTGAACTACCCCCGACCCCAACTTTGGTGATGGGCCAAAATAATTAAATAGGTGGACAACAATTTGTCGATCGTATCTTATACGATTCTTGTTGTTTGACCAATCAACTCTTTTTGACAATATTTCATCTTATGAAAATAGCCAAACCCTTGCCTCTAAAATCCAAACGACTTCCCGCTTTGGTGGTGGCGAGAGAATTCTTAGTCGAGTCTTAACCCCAATATTCATGAGATCTCTTTCGATCATATCTCGATAACGACGATATACCGAGGTAGGTCAACCCCGCTTTGGTGGTGAGTTGGGTCCGAACAAGGGCTCTTCACCGTCGTTATAATATGAGAGGCGATTCCGACTTGATTTTTGACGTGGGAATAATTTTAAATTAATTCATTTAATTAATTTGGTTTAATTGTGGTCTCATCTACTATGTGCATATTTCTACAATATCATATAAAGTAAAACATACACAACATTCCGCGCATAAAATAACCGGTATGATCATGGACTTTTCTGAAAGCGGTTTCAATACAAACCGACGAAACCGTGGGTCACAAACTAAGGGTATCTGCAACCGCCAATAGGATCTTTATTGTTTGACGCCAAATGGGTTCTTTATCTCTCCTTGGTCTTCTACTTCTTGCTCCATTCTTGTTACATAATAAATGATTACACCCGCCGCACACACGGGGAGCTAACGAGAATGTGATAATTGCAAAAAAGTAAACTAGGTCACGCGTTCTTCATAACGGCTAGGACAATTTTTCAAAACCAACATAAAGAAAACATTCCCATCTATCCTATTGGTTGAGTCCATGATCAATCGAGGGTCCATATAATCACATTATATCTACACATCTAATCTATACAATTTTATCTTATGAAAAAGATTAAATTCTAATTTTAACTACTCATGCGTCTTTATTTTATCACATCAAATAATTAAATAACTTTTAAATAATTATATGACTTAATCTAAAATTAAAATTAACATTTAATTTTAAATCGATTTTTATTTCAATTAAATTTGAACTATTCAAAATAAAATTAAAATTATAAAGTCTCCTATTTGTTTCCTTTCCAAAACTAAGTTTAGCTTAGGCCTGGCCACTTTCCAAAATCAAAATTTTGAAGTTGGCTTGCAGCTAAGCCTTACAAATCAAATATTTGAAAAGCACTGCGCTTATTCCAAATCAAATATTTGGAAATGCCAAATTATTTTAGTTCAGCACAGCCACTTTCCAAAATCAAAATTTTGGAAGTGGCTTGCTAAGCTTTACAAATCAAATATTTGAAAGGGCCTGGCCTATTCCAAATCAAATATTTGGAAAGGCCAAATAATTTTGTTTTAGGCCTGCCACTTTCCAAAATCAAAATTTTGAAGTGGCTTGAGCTCAGCAGCTTTTACAAATCAAATATTTGTAAAGGCTTGCGCTATTCCAAATCAAAATTTGGAAGGCAACATGCCATATGGTTTCCCAATGGTCCAAACTATTTGAACCATTGGTTGGCCATATGACACAACTAAACAAACGAGATATCTATGCACAATAAAATATCACAAAACGAATAGGGTAGATCTCCCCCATTGGAAGAAGAGAGCCGACGGACGGCAGCCCGAAGACCACCGCCTCCGCCGCCGCCGAGGATGGGGCGCCACCACGATCGGCCGACCCCCATAAACCCTATATATATATATATATATATATATATATATATATATATATATATATATATATATTGTTTTAACGTTTCGTGATTCAAATCTTGCATCTATCGATTAAATACTACGCAATTAATTTATGCTTATTGCTTAAACTCGAAGTCTGTCTCTGATACCACTGTTAGGAAATCACTAGTTTAACGCAGCGAAATTTAAAATTTGATTTCCTTTTCTAGATCGTTCTTCGTTTAATGCAATAAACACGTTAAGTAGTTTGACGGTTATACCTTAGATGATCTACTAGATCGTCGCTTTGACCGCCAACAGAGAGTAGTTCAATGCGCAAGCCGTCCACGCGTCCGGCCTCTATCGCTAATCCACACGAACCCCTCGCCGGAATCCTCCTTGGATTGCTATCGGAAAAACTCCGGTCGCTGGGACCGACATTTTCTTCCCTCACAAACTCACTATGGAAGGCTCTCTATTTTACACAAGAATTATGAACTCTTGTAATTGTGTTGTGCAAAAGAGCTTGACACCCACCTCCTATATATAGTAGAAGGTGGCGCCCCAATGGTGTGTAGGAGAAGAAAACATTTTTCCAATAAAATAAGGAAAATCAACTAGATTGATTTATCTCTTTAATTATAATTTATTTTGCCAATATCATATATTGATTATAATTATCTTATTACCATAAAACTATTTTTCAAAATCAATTAATATCTTATATTAATATTATGGCAATCTTATTAATTAAAGTGCACAATCCAAGTGTATCTTATACACTCAAAAGTGGCGCCCCATATGCCAATAAATTGGCTTCCGGAATATTCTTTAATTAATCTAATTTAATATCTTGTATTTTATTTATTCATAATAAATAAATACCACCATATTAATTTACCACAATAACCTTTATAGTCTAGAGATAAACTTTCCTTATTTGGTCATCAACTATAACCGCATTTTAATCCGACTCGATGTTCATATGTGTGTGACCCGATAGGCTTCCAAATATGTTGGCCGTAGACACAAAGTGCAATTTACTAAAATGCCCTTCATACCTAACGATCACGGGATAGCGTCTAGCAACACACCGTGACCCCCAATCATCAGAAGAGTCAAAAGCAATGACTACTACATTTCATGTGAAGCAGTTACCGTGTAACTTACAATCCTATCGCTGTAACAATATCCATACGATCGTATCTCGAGTGTCAATACATTAACGATCGTATCTTATAATCTGGATATCATGCTCTCTCGGAATAACACATTTACTCCCACTTTACAAAGATTCTCAAGAGCTAGACATTCCTTATAAGAAGGCCATTTCGGATATTCGATCCCAATCATAGGATACGCGATTCCCGGACGACCAATCATGTATACTCCGCATGCTTCAATATTATACCCAATCACTACCGCATGATCGCCCCGTGGTTAGGAGAAATCTCAATAGTGTCAAAGCATGACAATCCACACCGTGATGCCATGAAGACTCCGGTCAAAAGGATAATTACACAACCGCCACATAGTGTGACACTTAATGTAAGTGGGTCAGTCTAACGTACGCATTCTCTAATACACGTCCACGTACAGTCCAAATGTCTCTACACTTCGATAAACGAGATCTATCCCTACCTTCTAAAAGATAGAAGACATCCAATACGTGCTAGTCTGATTATACTATCAATGTCCCATTTGATAATACATAAGACTAGAGACATTTAAGTACCAACCTTGTTATAGTGATTAGAGATCTCATCAACCATAATCACTATCATGGTTTCTCTATCACAGATTGATACTAGGGACGTTACTATATATATACAACAAACAATATGAAGATAAACAATATATAATAACATAAGTGCTTTTATTAATCATAATAAAGTTATTACATGAACTAAATAGATCAGAAATGACCCGACCGGTCGGATCCGGTCCAACCCGATTGGGTTTAGGACACCTTTCCAACATGTCTTCGCGTCCAAGATCGAGCGAGCTTGCCGGCGGACCACCGCCGTCCCATTCTTGAGTGAGCTAGAGCGCAGCCATCTTATCCACTGAACTAGCTAGAAGCTATCGCTTCGGGTCGAAGCACTAAAAGAAAAGGGCCGCGTTTTGATGTGTAACATTTATATGATAAAAATTACGATGTTTTATATACGTTATCGACTCTTTTTATATAAAATATAAGTAATTATAACGAGATAATCTTATAAAATATTAATAGCTATGAATAAATCTAAATACTATAAAAATCTAGTAAAAAATGATAAAAAGTTATAAATTTTGTACCGGTTAATAACCGAGTGTCGTAAATAGCAGATTCACGTGGGTATTTTGGTATTTTACGACCTTAGGTAAACCAAGACCCCGAGTGACGACATTTTGTGGAGTAAAATCATATCTTTTGAAGGAATAAAGGAAGTGCCACGAGATTTAAAGTTCAAGTGGATCAGTGGTTCGTGACGCCGTATCAAGTTATATTTTCAACGAACAAATGGCCCAGCAAAAGGCATTTTCTGAAAAAGAAGTCTTCATGGAAGTTATAGATCTCCTCAAGAGCTTTCCAACGCATCTTGAATTATGTCATTTGGAGATCCAGAGCTCAAGTTATGATTTTATCAAGTTTCGGATTAAGATTGGAAAAAATCTATCCGGATCGATCCGGATTTACCTCGGATCGATCCGAGGAGGCATAATGATTATCCAAATGTGGCCTGCAGAGAATATCCTGGGATAATATTTTTATTCCCGGATCGATCCGGCCCTTTCTCGGATCGATCCGCAAGGAAAAATTGCCTATAAAAGGCGTGCAAGATTGCGGCACAAAGAGGTACCAAATATATTTCTTTTACCTCTTTCTAGTAGTAGTAGTATGTATATATATAGGCCTTATGCCATAAATAAAGTAGTATCGTCATAATGCTCGAGAAATTATCGGAAGATCAATGTTGTTGAAGTTGTTGTAGCATCCGCATTTAATACATCTTCTCGATCCAATCGTTGTAATCGGGTAAAATTTCTAAAGTATTTATGTTTATTATGTTTGTTTTTTATCTTTTAGTATAATGTTAGTAGGCTAAATCTAATAACTAGCCAAAGTTATGTAATCGTTTTATTTCGATCTTTTCGGTAAAGGAATGTTGTCTAAGTAAAATTGAATAAAATTGAGCTAATTGAATCTTTTTCTATTGATAAAGTTTGACTTGAAAGAATTCATAATCTAATTATGAATTGACGCCTCAGTAATTAAGTTATGAACTCGTTAATAGAAAAACCGGAGGGTAAAATTGGCCGAGTGAAAGCGTGACAACGGAATCCAATTTCCTATTCGGGGCGATTTGTCCTAAAAGATAAATCTTATTAAAATTTGTACTCAAGATCGTAATAATGTTAAAATCATCGCTAATTGAAACTTAAACCGAAAGTTGAATCGCCCGCCTTGACAACCGGAGCCTTTAAATAAAATTGACCGCTTGACGAAACTGAATGACTCCTTTTATTCAAAGGTAGAATCGCACTCGGGACTGTTCGTAAAAAACCGTAATGCGATTGTGGATTTGACCGATGACAATGGACATATGACAATTTCGTGACGCTAATGTGAGGGACGAATTGTTAACCTTGGTGAGTACAATCGTTTCATTTACTCAATTGAACCTAAAGATCGAGCACATTCCATTCAATTGAAAAGATCGTATAAATCAATTATATAAACTTTGGTTAGTTCTCTAATAATATATTTGGCATCTATATATTTATATCTATATATATACTTTGCAACTTATGCACATCTATATATATTTATATATCTATATATATTATATTAGAATAAAATTTTAATTTACGTATTTATTTTATGTTGACTAGAATAGTAGTGATCTGTGTTATAAAATTGCGGTTTAGATCGAGTTAATAAAAGCTCTTTGGTGTTTAACCACACTTAGAAGAATTACAAAGTTCCTCGAGGATACGATACTCTGACTCACCATACTAGCACTACAGTTTGACCCGATACACTGTCGGTTAAGGACTGGTATTAGCACTAGAAAAGGCCACGTCAGCTTTCTGGCGCCGTTGCCGGGGAACGACGCTAATTTCTTTTTTGTGTCTATGGTTACTACTTGTATTAGCTCAAAATTCTCGAGAATAAGTCAACACTTTTCTTATCTCATTTCTAATTTTATTTTACGTTAAATGCAATAATCGAACTATACAACTACAGGTAAAAGAACTCATCGTTGGCTGTAAATTTTGCCTTGTATAAGTTAGTATAGATCAAAGATATCACGGTTCTAAGGTAATAATTTATACTGCACTATCACTAAAGTGATTTTAATGAGTAAGAAAGACAAGGAAACCACGCCTTCTTATGGACTTTCTTACTCAGAGTTCGATTTGGAAATTAGCGATAAAAAGGGAAGTGAGAATAGTAAGGGCATCATCTGGTAGAATGGAAACATGATAGGAGGTGGAATGTGAAATTAAAAGATTCATTTCCCTATTGAATAATCTCTTTAGAATAGATACTCCTCTCAACCATGCAAAGGCTTATTAAAGAATAGAATTCCTTCAAGGAAATGTCACCTCCTGGTTTGAGATATCATTAATATTTAACCGTGATTATATTCCGCTCTCATTGACTTGGCAAACAGAAAAGAAACACCTCTATCCCTTCAATTGGACGTAATCCACAAGTTAATTCCGCCTCGATTCTTATGAAAACGCTTCGAATCTTACAAGTGAACGACATCAAACTTTCTTTCACGAGCAAAGAGAATCTACCTTCTAAAAACTCGGGATGTCTTTTATAGGAGATTGTTGAGAGACTTCGATCGAAAGAACTATGTAATGGAAAAATCTAGAAGTTCGATAAAAGAGAAGGGCAAAGTTTTAAGCTAGGTGTAAAGCTGTGGAAAAAGTGAGCATGAAGCGGAAATGTAGGAAAAGCACAACCAAATCACAGGATGACGAGCGTCAATATCATAAGAAGTTATAACGACAGGGTGGTTATCCGAAACTCGATGAGATCAAAAGAGAAAATTCAACGCCATTTCTTAAGGTTAGGCTGATAGAACGCTAAGATTTGTAAGTGATTATGGGGACTCCGTGAATTTTTGTAGCACTTATAAAATTTTTATATAACTTTTGAAAATTTTATAAATAGGATCTTTATGAAATTACTTAAAAGTTTTATAAAGTTTTTACGTTTGGCCTGACGATCCGATCAACTTTGATCGAGATCCGAACTCGAAACCCAAAAGTGGACGAATTCTTTTCTTCTTCTTCTTCTTCTTTTTTCTAAAACAGCCGCCTCTCCTCTTCTTCCCTAATTCAACTTTTTCCTTCAAATCATCACACACCTGCTATCACCATTAAACTACACCCACTTCTTAAACTTTCTCATTTTCCACTCCTCTCTTCAAATTCTGTATTAACATTGAAGTAATTTTCATGAAAGCTTCAACTTTCATTCAAGCGATTTTCCATCTCTTTCCGCCAAATTTCAACCTCTTAAGCTTTGTAAGGCAAATTTCGCTTTTTATGCAATTTTTTTTTCAACCTGCTTTTGTCACCACATTTGCACTGTTGTTTTGTGTTGTTTTTTTTTTATATTGCTTTTGTTATCATGGCCATTATCGTAGAATCACTTAACCACTCAAAGCTAGTAAAAACGCAAACCGTATATCCTACCCAAATTCCATTATAGAAACTAGGCCTTTAAATGTACAATGTTTAGTTGCACATAGAGGGGCTTAGATTTTAAAAATTTAAAATGGAGGTGGAAGGAAATTTTTGAAAGGCTTATATTGGATGGAATTCATCATCACATTCTCACATTATTAATGGCATTATGGTATTCCTGATATAATCGAGAACGAGGATTATTATGTCATGGAATTTGACGAGCTGTTAGCACTTCTGATCATATTGTTATGTGTAGCCTCGTAATGAAAAGTTAGGATCCCATCGCTGTCAGTATGAAAACAGATGGACGGTGTGTATTGCTTAAAGCTAAGTTAATGACGCACTGCGTAGCATAGCAGAGTGATGGCGTATGGCTACAAGATTTTACCCTCGACCGCCAGACCAAAGCAATGATGCCTTTCCGTGTTTTATTTCTTCCTTGAAGGCCGACAGAGTAGCTCCCAAATGATAATTTGATGATGGCAGATGACACACTTATCGGATTATACTATCAATGTCCCATTTGATAATACATAAGACTAGAGACATTTAAGTACCAACCTTGTTATAGTGATTAGAGATCTCATCAACCATAATCACTATCATGGTTTCTCTATCACTGCATTGATACTAGGGGCGTTACTATATATATACAACAAACAATATGAAGATAAACAATATATAATAACATAAGTGCTTTTATTAATCATAATAAAGTTATTACATGAACTAAATAGACTGTAAATGACCCGACCCGGTCGGATCCGGTCCAACCCGATTGGGTTTAGGACACCTTTCCAACATGTACTGCGTCCAAGATCAGAACGAGCTTGCCGGCGGACCACTGCCGTCCCATTCTTGAGTGAGCTAGAGCGCAGCCATCTTATCCACTGAACTAGCTAGAAGCTATCGCTTCGGGTCGAAGCACTAAAAGAAAAGGGCCGCGTTTCAGCTTAGCCATGTGTAGATCGAAAAGGTCTCGCGAATCCGGGAACCCCTTGCCGAAGATCCTTCTCTTTCTCTGTGAAGACCATGTGGTAGAGCGCGCCCCTGATAATTGCGTCGTTGTGCCTGGGCTGTGAGGGCTCTCAACCACATGGATAGTTCAATGTGCTCATCGACGCCTGACCCTGAGATGTGGATCATCCAAGGCACATTAGCATGGCGTACTCCTCCTGTTCGAACCAGGGTTTGAAAGAATATTTAATACCAATTATCTATGGCTTGTACTGAGGAATTGGTTATTGAATGAATGTGCAATTATTTGATTTTATCTGATTATTGACTCTCACCACCCATCTTTGGACGGTACCGTCCATCTTTTGGATGATACCACCCGTCTGACTTTGCTCATCTTCTTTCACAGTTCAAGAATTTTCTCCATTCATCAAGGTATTTTGTATTTTCTTGTAGATTAACTTTTTCACCACTTGCTTCATCCGCATTAAATATTTGTCTTGGAAAATTATTTTATCAAATTATGTTATTGGATTGTAGAATAGAAAACGGTATAAAAGTTTTGATGGATGTATTTGCAGTTCTTTGTATCCCATTCTACACTCCATACCAGATAATCCAGGTATGTACCAACATCACCCCAAGATGCTTCTGACAAAACCTTTGAAGAGGAAATCATTGACCGAAGAAATAGACGAACCCAAAATTTGTAATAATAGGGAGTTTTATTCGCACCACAACAGATCAACTAATACACCCCATTAAAATTTTAAAAAAAAAGATGGCATCTACTTCTTGCACCACACTTATATTTTCACTTCCCCAATCTTTTAAAATTAACAAAAATCCACCATCTTCTTCATCTTCATCTTCTTCTTCATCTTTTCCAATCTTCATCTTCATATTTATCTTCATATTCATCTTCATCTTCATCATATCACCAAACTCATTTTCCAATTTTCTTTATATATCTTTAAAAATACTTTTTTTTGAAGATTCAAAGAGCCTTTTGAACAAAATTGCCTCGAAAAATTTGGATCTGAAAGTGGATTGAAGATAAGTAAATCATGATTTTATATCGCCCAAATCAGTTCACATGTTTTAAAGTCGATTGTTTTACAATCGATTTCCAGAAGATCAATTGTACAACCATCAGCCTTGAAAATTTTGAAAATTTGGAGCCATAGTCGACAGTGTCAAGGTCGATTGTGTGGCAATCGACTTTGGTAATGTCGATTGTGTGGCAATCGACTCTGGTAAGGTCGATTCAATCCGGGCGAAATAAAAAACATGAACTTTTGCAACATTCACTCACCAAACTTAAAATAAATGTACACTAATGTAAAGTATATTATACCGTTTTACATGTCAATTAAAATTTATAAAAAAAGTACACAAATACATTGATATACAAAATTTACCTCATCATCCAAATTGTTTGAAACCCCAATTTCTCCAATGGGGTTATTGTTTGATCCATTGAAAGGTTCGTTTACAACCTTCAAAGAAGCTTCTTTTTTCTTATGGTTTGGTGGATTTGATGTTGATGTTGATGATGATGAGGATGATTATGAAGAAAAACAAAGAAGGCAGAGATGATGAAGATGGTGAAAAAAAAAGTTGATGAGGATTATGAGTATGATGAAGATTGTGCCAATTGATCTTGAAGGATTTGATGTAGTTAGAGCTCTAGTCTTAGGAATCAAGGTAATTAAAGTTGAGCCAATTGATCTTTAAGGATTGCCATCAAAGAAATCCTGATTAGCTTTCACCAGATCTGCTTCAATAATTTCCCAACACTGCCTCAATAATATCTCTAGTCGTATGTATCATTAAATTGGACATTAATAGTACGATTAGACTAACACGTATTAGATGTCTTCTATTTTGTGAAGATATTGATATATCTCATCTATCAAAGTGCATTGACACTTAGACTGTACGTGGACGTGTATTAGAGAATACATACGTTAGATTGACCCACTTACTTTATTAAGTTCCGTGTGTATGTGGCGGTTGTGTAATTATCCTTAGACCAGAGTCTTCATAATATCGCGGTGTGGATTGTCATGCTTTGATTTTATTGAGGTTTTCCCTAATCATAGGGTGATCGTGCGGTAGTGGTTGGGTGTGATATTGAACCATGTGTAGGATTTATGTCACTCGTCCGAGATTCAAGTTTCCTAATGGTAGGTATGTATATCCGAAAGAGCCTTCTTATAAGGAATGTTTAATTCTCCAAAGTCTTTCCAAATAGGAAGTAATATGTTACTTCGATAGAATATAATATTCATATTATTAGATACGGTTGTTGATGTTTTAACACTCAATCAACGATTGTATAGATATTGCATATGCAGAGGGATTTTATTTACACAGTAACCGTTTCATATGAAGGGTCATAGTCATAGCACTTGACTTCTTCCGATAATTGGGGGCCGCGATGCATTGCTAGATGCCAATCACGGTCGCTAAGTATAAAGAGTATTTTTGTAAATAGACTTTGCACTTACGACCAACATATTCGAAAGGCTATCGGGTCACACACATATGGACAACTAGCCGGAGTTAAATTGTGGTTATATTGATAACCGAATAAGGATTTAATTATCCTGACTATAAAATGTTGTAGTGGAAATTAAAATTCTAGTAATTATAATACAAGAAATATAAATATTATTATTATATATCGATATTAGATATTAATATATATGTATAATATGCGTGTATATATTTATGTATATATATTATATTATAAAATATATTAAATTAACGTGATAAATCTAGTTAAAATGGTTGACTTCCTTAAATCCTTATTCTATTGGAAATTGGTTTTCAATTCCTTATTCCACGTCAAAAAGCTAATCCCTAGAGTCTCGGGAATTATATATGAGGCGCCACATTCACCAATAAAAGGGAAGATGTGTCAAACTCTTTTGTATGACAATACAACACTTGTAAATTCACAAGAAAATCAGAGAGCTTCCTGAGAGGGAGATTTGGGAAGAAGAAAAGATAACCTACCAGTCGAATTTTTTCGGTAGCATTCGTTGGAGGATTCATACGCTTGTTTGTGTGGATCGACAGTAGAGGCTGAACACTTGAGTGGTTCTGTGCACAAATTATATACGTAGACAAAGCGACGATCTGTCATAGATTATTCCGGTATGAATTAAGTCTACTACGCTATGTATTAATTGCTGAAGTCGATCCTTAGTTAAAAGAAATCAAATTTTTGGATTCCGCTGCGTAATCCGGTTGATTTCCTTACATTTATACATTGTTATATGTTATAGAAAGCATGCTCTAGGGTTATATGGTAAATTAATTTTTTATGGTTGATGAGTACTAAGGATATATTGTAAAAAGTTGTGTAACATCATGAAAAAGATAATGAAAAGAAAATACGTTAAAAATCATGAAAGAAATGTTCTAGGCAGCCGTTCATAGTGAAGTACTTTGACAACAAGAAAGACAATGAATCATCTGCGGGATATACAGAAACCCGAATCCAGATCCGATCCATAATTGGATCGTCAGATCTGATTCACAGCACCGATCGAGACACTCGATCTAGCACAGCGGAAGCTATGAATAAATTCACATGCGATTATACCACGATATGATCTACATAAATAATTAATCTAACTATGAGAAGGTTGAAGATTTACCTTGTTCAAGAGGAATAATAAATCGACAGATAAAGAAGCCGCAGTCTTCCGGATTGTATCTCCTAGCGCCACTGGTGGACGTCGATCCTCGCATCAGAACCTCCTCGAATATGCACAAGAAAAACCCTATGTTTTTATTCCCTTAATGACTAGAACAAGAAACTAATTTTCTCTTCTTTATTTATGAAAGTGGCGCAAATTGTCAGTTGTAATTGTGTTAGGAGGAACTCTCTTTATATAGGAAAATAACTAGTCAAGAGAGTTATCTTTTTACACCACAATTACCTATTCCCATAAGGAAAAAATATTTGCCCAAAGATAAGAGATAATTCCCAAAAAATCAATCTCTAATTTTTCCATTATTATCCAAAAAATAGATAATTAATTAATTACACATGTGACATAATCTAGAAAAATTTCTTCTCCTAACTTATCCATAATGTGAGGCGCTATTTTAATAGAAAATGTCTTTTCTATTTTACATATTATTTACCAAATAAATAATATTACATATTCATTAAATAGACCAACTATTTAATTTATTCTCGAGGTTCCATAAAAAGAGAAAACACTCGCGTGTTAGGAGCCGACCCCGGGACCATGGACCTATAACCAGTAGCTACAATAAATTGAATAAAATATTCATCGAACAGTTTACTCAACTCATTAATTCCGGAATTACGCCACCATAAATC
Organism: Gentiana macrophylla; assembly: GCA_026214975.1. NCBI lineage: Eukaryota > Viridiplantae > Streptophyta > Magnoliopsida > Gentianales > Gentianaceae > Gentiana > Gentiana macrophylla. The sequence goes on along the minus strand of CM047805.1, from coordinate 127,678,519 downwards.
CGAAACTGAACTCTATCGATTATAGATATAACTTAATCTCAAAACATCGAGTCGAGTCGATAAGTGTCCATTGATATAATCATTACATATAAAATAATCCTCCATAGACTATCCGTAATGAAGCGGGAATATTTCCGTAAACCTTCTTCAATACATCTTATCCTTATTTACCATTAACCCACTAGTGATCAATTAGTTCATAACCAATACGAACTCCATGGATCGATCAGTTTCAAGGATTAACAAATAAGGGGATTGTCTTTCTACTTCCCGCATGAAGGAATGGATTCCATATCTGTGAGACACACACTTCTCACTCATCCCAGAATAGTGCCAACGTGAAAGTGATTCGGACCGCGCCTCTTAGCGATCCTTAACGAACACATCAAACCCTATCCTGAAATAAGTAGGAGTCTGTAATCACTTCAGGATTAAGGTTAATCCATATATGATCATCTTGTGATTCAATAAGATTTCTCAATCACGGAATTATATAAGAAACTCAGATTAAATCGGTCCAGTCCTATATGACTCTCATCATATATAAATGCCCCACTTAGACAACCAATGTCAACGGTCCGGATAAGACGGTCACACCATAAAGTGTTCTGGGCGCATTAATGGTGGTTTAATCAATAGACCCCATCCTTTGATTAAGTCCACCACGGACTAATAGTTCAAGTGTATCACCATAAACTTAATCCTCATGTGTGACACACACTAAGTTATATGGCTACATATGATATGACTTGGGATTTTCAGCAGTGTATTAAATATAAACACAAAGCAAACAATAAGATAAAATAAAATCTCATTTATTAAATAAAAACAATTACATAAATTGTCTTTCGGGCACTACACCTAGCAATCTCCCACTTGCCCGTAATGACAAGAAACAATTGTTTTTAGAGCACACCCTATTACATTTATCTATCTACTACATATATCTCCCACTTGCTCTAAAGTAGATGAGACATGTCTCTCACTCCCATACTCTCCAAGTGCATGTCAAAGACATTAGAAGCCAGCGTCTTGGTAAACGGATCAGCTAGGTTGTCGGACGAGGCGATCTTTAGGACCAAAATGTCGCCCATGTGCACGATCTCTCTGATCAGATGGTACTTTCTCTCTATATGCTTTGATCTCTTATGACTTCACGGTTCCTTGGAATTCGACACCGCTCCATTGTTGTCACAATAAAGTGGTATTGGATCGTTTATATTCGGAATTACTTCCAAATCACCAAGAAACTTCTTGAGCCATACCGCTTCCTTAGCTGCCTCAGAGGCTGCTATGTATTCGGCTTCAATAGTTGAATCGGCAATGTTGGGTTGCTTTATGCTTCTCCAAACTACGGCTCCACTTCCAAGAGTAAACACTGAGCCTGAGATCGACTTACAATCAGGCTTATCTGACTGAAAGTCAGAATCAATGTAGCCTACGATATTCAGGTCTGCACCTGAATACACAAGCATATAATTCCTCATTCTTTTTAGATACTTTAGGAGATTCTGTACTGCTGTCCAGTGCTCCATGCCTGGATTTGACTGAAAACGACTGACCAATCCCACGCCGTAGCAGATGTCCGGTCTTGTACACAACATTGCATACATTAGACATCCAACTGCAGTTGCGTAATAAATACGTCCCATGCTCTCTTGTTCCTCAGGGGTTTGAGGACACTGTTTCTTGGAGAGAGCTATGCCATGACGGGTTGGTAGGAAACCCTTCTTTGCATTCTGCATACTATAACGCAACATCATCTTATCAATGTAAGATGCCTGGGACAAAGCCAACATTTTGTTCTTCCGATCCCGAATGAGCTGGATCCCTAGAACATAGCTTTCATCTCCCAAATCTTTCATTTGGAAATGCGTGGATAACCAACTTTTAACATCAGACAACATCCCCTTATTGTTTCCAATTAGCAGGATGTCATCAACATACAACACTAAGAATGCCATATTTTCCTTAACGATGCGCTTGTATACACAAGGCTCATCAGGATTTTGTTTGAAACCGTAAGACTTGATGGTCTCATCAAATCTGTGGTTCCAAGTCCGAGAAGCTTGCTTTAACCTATTTGAGCAACTTGCACACTTTATGCTCTTGGCTTTTCTCAATGAAACCTTCTGGTTGCTACATATATATTTCCTCGTAAAGATAGCCATTTAGAAAAGCCATCTTAACATCCATCTGCCAGATTTCATAATCTAAGCTTGCAGCAATCGAAAGAAGAATGCGAATGGACTTTAGCATGGCCACGGGCGAGAAAGTCTCCTCATAGTCAACTCCCTCTCTCTGGGTGTAACCCTTTGCCACTAGCCTAGATTTGAAGGTTTCAACCTTCCCATCCACGCCCCTCTTTCTCTTGTAGATCCATTTACTGCCTGTGGGCCGTACACCCTCAGGGTAATCCACAAGTTTCCAGACTATGTTAGAGTACATGGACTCCATTTCTTGGTTCATTGTGTCAATCCATTTATCCTTGTCAGAATCATCCATATCCCTCTAAAAGGACAACGGATCATCATCCACTCCATCAGAGACGTAAATATTTGCCTCCTCCTGCATGCCATACCTAGTAGGTGGCCGAACCACCCTTTCGGTACATCTAAGCGGTCTGGGATTCTCTGGATTAACTATGGTATTATTAGTGTTGTTTGTGACACTAGGTGCCACCTGTGGTCAGACCGTGTCAGAAAGTAACTCCTCGAGTACTACTTTACTTTGAGGTTTGAAGTCTGTCATATACTGATCCTCGAGAAACATGACATTAGTTGAAACTATCACCTTGTTATCTTCTGGATCATAAAATAGACTTCATCTCATTCCTTTGGCATACTACAAACAGACATACTTTCGTATGTGCTTGCAATTTGCTAGTCTTGTCTTCCAGCACATGTGCAGGACATCCCCATATGCGGAAGTGACGCATGTTAATGTCACGTCCATTCCACAACTCCAGAGGTGTCTTTTCGACAGTCAATCAATGTTCTGTTTCTCCTCTCAGCAACTCCATTTTGCTGAGGTGTCCTGGGTGCGGAACGCTGGGAACAGATCCCATGTTCGAAGAGGTAATCAGTGAAGTCGGTATCCAAGTACTCGCCTCCTCGATCAGAACGAAGGCACTTCAATGATTTGCCCAGTTGCCTGTCGGCTTCTGCCTGGAATTCCTTAAACTTACTAAAAGCTTCGGACTTCCTGTGCAAAAGATAAACATATCCATACCTCGAGTAGTCATAGATGAAAGTCACAAAATACGCAAAACCTCCCCTAGCCTGTACATTCATCGGACCACACAAGTCTGAATGTACTAATTCCAAAGGTTCTTTGGCTCTATTTCCCTTTGAAAAGAAGGGTCGTTTAGTCATTTTTCCCACCGGGCATGATTCACAGACTGGGAGTGTGTCAATAGATAACTCATTCAAGGGACCACCCTTAGCCAGTCTTTTGATTCTTTCCAAGGAAATATGACCAAGTCTTAGATGCCAAAGGTATGTTTTATCATGGTGAGAAACTTTCTGTCTTTTAACAGATTTCTGATGTTCTACTTTAAACATTTCAGTGTTAAGTAGTGGAGTTGCTATCGGTTTAATAAAATACAATCTATTTTCCAAAATTGCAGAACAAATATCACGACCATTTCTGGAAATGACAATTTTATTACTATCAAAAGAGAGAGAATACGATTGTTCTTGCAACATTGAAACTGAAATTAAATTTCTACGGGAATTTGGAACAAAATCAAAAATGGTTTAAAACCAAGAATTTTTTGCCAAAACATAAACTAAATACTCCCACTGCTCTAGCTGAAACCACTGCATTGTTGCCAACTCTCATCGTCAGCGTGCCTTCCTCTAGCTCCTGATACAAACTAAGGATCTGCATAGAAGAACAAACATGATTAGTAGCTCCAGAATCTAGTATCCAAGTTGACACATATTTAGCTACTGTATAGGATTCCAAGACTAGTAATTCAGAATCACATGTCTTATCCTTGCCCTTGTTCTCATGGCCTTTCCCTTCCTTAGCCTCTTTGAGGTATGCTGGACAATGGCACCTCCAATGTCCTACCTCATTCCAGTGGAAACATTTCCTCTTGGGCTTGGAAGTTGCTTGTTTAGCCTTCTTCTTCTTCATCGGCTTTGCATGATTTTCTTCATGTTTTGGCTGTTTTGCCTGCTTTGCCTTGGGATTATTCTTGACTCCAGAGCTCGATGCCTTAGCTTCAGCCACGTAGGCCTCGGCCTTTACTTCCCCTTCTTGGCTTCTCCCAGAGGAGATAGCTTCGAACACTTGCAGTTCATTAATCAACTGAGTCAGATCAAACTTGAGCTTGTTCATGACATCGTTACCCTTGAACTGGAGGAACTCAGGTGTAAGTGATTCTAAGATCATACTCACTTGAGTTGCATCGTCAAATCTAGATCCATGAGTCTCAGCATCATCGAAGTAGTTAATCATGTTCATCACAAGACCAGTTACCGACTGACCTTTCCTTATTTTGGCGTTTATGGCTAACTTGACAGCCTCATGTTTTGCTTGATCAGATGGGGCACCAAACATGGTAATAAGATAGTCCATGATTTCTCGAGCACTCTCCATGTTCTCATTCTTGGTCCTTATGATCTCCGACATGGAGGCCAGCATTATGCCACGAGCCTTATTGTCCGCCTCTACCCATTGCTTATGGTTATCGCGTATAGCTCGTGAAGCGTTCATGGGAGGAGTTGACGGACAAGCCTCATACAGGACAAACTTAACGTTTTCGAAGATGAGCGCAACATTCATATTACTTTTCCATTTGTTAAAGTTGTTTCCGGTCAATTTTTCATTTAGCAGATTTGTTACTTGAGAAGAAGACATTGTGCTGTAGATTAAAAAATGACAGAAAATAATCAAATCATACACCGCAACTAATTATGATTTTAGGAATAATAAAAGTGATGTCATGCATTCTGTTTATCCTACCATTCCAAGGATTTAATCTCACACCTACAGTGCCGCCTCAGGGTAGGTCAAAGATGTGACGATTAAATTGAGACAATCTCTCTCAATAATTAACTATGAATCAGACATCTTCATTTAATTGTTGATTACCTTCCTTTTTCAGCCAAGATATTTCCAAGAAAATACCCTTTAGAGTGTTACCGACTATTTTAGATCTCAAAATACGCCCCGAGTATGCCGCCTCAGGGTCGGTCAGTGACTTGACGAGTACCTAAAATCCTATCCTTTCGGAGACCAAGCCTTGAATTTTGATAGCGGTGAAAGCCACCCTCAGGGGGCCGAAATCAAAGCGGCACGAGGCGTCACCCATTCTCACGTGCTTGCATCAACAGTAGAGGCCGAGGGGTCGGTTGTCACCTTCCCCGCTCCCACTTGTTATTTTGAAAATTAGGTAGTCTCATTAGGATTTTAGAATTTTCAAATAATCCAAAAACAATAGATCATGAATATTTAATATGATCCTCCCACTAGTTCATCGGTTTCAAATACCGTCTAACTAGTGTCACTATATCCACGGTCCTCCAATTTTATGGATTAAAATTCTTTTTGTGTAGACACTACAGAAATAAAATTCACAAAGAATTTTATTATCCTAATATGTCATGATAAAAGTTTTAGGATTGTAGAATTTTTCCGAATACCGTCTAGTTGGTGTCCAATTTTTTCACGATTTTCTAATTTTTGATTATCGAAATTCTAATTTATGTAGACACTATATAACCTAAACCCCGAAGGATTCTTAATTCCAAATTAATTTTATCATGTGAATTTTATATCCCGATAAAATTCCGTTTCCTTTAATTTATTTTTAATCTAAATTAATTATCGTGTTGATACATGTCTAATTAATTTCGATATTTTTTTTGAGGGTAATATTAATTTTCTACATGTATGCATATGCTAGGAGTGGAATTCATGGATATGATGCATGGCATGGTTATATCACATAAATAATCATACAAGAAAATAAATACGAAAAATAAACCACTGAGATTGACCGTTGGTACCCCCGTATCTAATCTATAAATAAATAAACCCTAACCATAGAATAAAAGTTAATCTACTATATTCTTCAGCCGCTTCAGGTATATACTTTTCTTCTCTTGTTCTTTTTTCAAGAAACTGCTTTAGTTGAGTTGGTAAGAGTCTTTTCTTCCTTCATCACCACCCGAGTTTGAATCCTTGCAGAAGCATCTCCTCCCCTTGTTTTTTTTTTTTGTTTTTTTTTTTTCGCTCGTAATTTTTATTTTATTTTTTGAACAGGAAAGAAAAAAAAACGAACAACAAAAAAAATACCAGAATTAATCCAGCCAAGGGGATTCAAACTCGGGTCTCCAAACAATTGAAACTGTGACTTGACCACTGCACCGGCGTTCAAATTTGATGAAGATTGCATCCGATTTAATTAAATAGGGTGCGGCCGAATAAAAAAAATAAAAATTCATGAAATTAAATTGCAAAATTAAATACATGATGTCCTATACCCGGGAAAAAACGGGTTTACAATAGATCTATTGGTAAACATGTACCAACCTCAATCCATCTCGTCAACCAAACATTCAATCGCATAAATTAAAATTAAAAGATGCAAATTTTATTCTATTCCACTCCTTCTTAATTAATTATGCAATCATGATCGCAAAATCGCTTCAACATCGCTCTGATACCACATGCTAGATATACAGAAACCCGAATCCGGATCCGATCCATGATTGGATCGTCAGATCTGATTCACAGCACCGATCGAGACACTCGATCTAGCACAACAGAAGCTACAAATAAATTCGCATGCGATTATACCACGATACAATCTACATAAATAATTAATCTAACTATGAGAAGGTTGAAGATTTACCTTGTTCCAGAGGAATAATAAATCGACAGATAGAGAAGCCGCAGTCTTCCGGATTGTATCTCCTAGCGACGACTGGTGGACGTCGATCCTCGCCTCAGATCCTCCTCGAATATGCACAAGAAAAACCCTTTTCTGCCATTAATGACTAGAACAAGAAATTAATTTTCTCTTCTTTATTTATGAATGTGGCGCAACTTGTCAGTTGTAATTGTGTTTGGAGGAACTCTCTTTATATAGGAAAATAACTAGTCAAGAGAGTTGATATTTGCCAAAAGATAAGAGATAATTCTAAAAAATCAATCTATTATTTTTCCATTAATTATCCAACAAATAGATAATTAATTAATTACACATGTGACATAATCTAGGAAAATTTCTTCTCCTAACTTATCCATAATGTGAGGCGCCACTTTTGTCAATATTTTAATTGAAAGTGTCTTTTCTATTTTACATATTATTTACCAAATAAATAATATTGCATATTCATTAAATAGACCAACTATTTGATTTATTCTCGAGGTTCCATAAAACGAGAAAACACTCGCGTGTTAGAGCCAAACCGGGGACCATGGACCTATAACCTGTAGCTACAATAAATTGACTAAAATATTCATCGAACATAATATTTCTACTCAATTCATTAATTCCGGAATTATGTCACCATAAATCCGAAACTGAACTCTATCGATTATAGATATAACTTATTCTCAAAACATCGAGTTGAGTCGATAAGTGTCCATTGATATAATTATTACATATAAACTAACCCTCCATAGACTATCCGTAATGAAGCGGGAATATTTCCGTATACCTTCTTCAATACATCTTATCCTTATTTACCATTAACCACTAGTGACCAATTAGTTCATAACCAATACGAACTCAACGGATCGATCAGTTTCTAGGATTAACAAATAAGGGGATTGTCTTTCTACTTCCCGCAGGAATGAATGGATTCCATATCTGCGAGACACACACTTCTCACTCATCCCAGAATAGTGCCAACGTGAAAGTGATTCGGACCGCGCCTCTTAGCGATCCTTAACGAACACATCAAACCCTATTCTGAAATAAGTAGGAGTCTGTAATCACTTAAGGATTAAGGTTAATCCATATATGATCATCTTGTGATTCAATAAGATTTCTCAATCACGGAATTATATGAGAAACTCAGATTAAATCGGTCCAGTCCTATATGACTCTCTTCATATATAAATGCCCCACTTAGACAACTAATGTCGACGGTCCGGATAAGACGGTTACACCATATAGTGTTCTGGGCGCATTAATAGTGGTTTAATCAATACTTTGATTAACTCACCACGGACTAATAGTTCAAGTGTATCACCATAAATTTAATCCTCATGTGTGACACACACTAAGTTATATGGCTACATATGATTCGACTTGGGGTTTCAGCAGTGTATTAAATATAAGCACAAAACAAACAATAAGATGAAATAAAATCTGTCATTTATTAAATAAAAACAATTACATAAATTGTCTTTCGGGTACTACACCTAACATCATCGAGGGTCTTCGGCATCAGTCCTTGTTAACGGGCAAGAATAGTGATCATATGCCGGGCCGGTTAGCAGTCCATGGGCTATAATAGTAGACAATTTCCGGTTTGTCAATATTTAGCAGACTATCCATGTTGGGCTTTACTAAAGGTACTCATGAATTTAGACACCCACATTCTCTCCATGTTGGGATCTACTAAACATGGTGTGGTTATAAATGAACCTAAAGTTAAGCAAGAGGATGGGCTTGTGATCCGAAATAAAAAAACATACACGGAGTAAATGACATCTTGGGTCATGGCCGAACAAGTCGATCTGAATTGCTCGGGTTTTGGGTTGGATCATTACAGGTGGTCTCAGAGCATAATTAGGTTATCTACCTTGGATGTTAACAACTCGTGGAGTCGTAAGATGAAGTACTATTAGATAGTGAGGGAGTTGATGAATGAATTCTTATGATCTCTCTTTTCGCTTTTCTAATCCCCTGACAGTTAGTCAGGATCTTTTCCCTTCTAATCTTTTATTTTCTACAATATGAGTAGTGTAAGTGGAAATCTCAAAGATGGTTGCTTGAATCAGAAATTTTACGAGAATCAGGTCTTTCAAAATGCCAACCCAACTGTGGCAGTTTCTAATGTGCCAAATTAGAGATAAGGTAATTTATTTTGTCATTCTCCCGAAATCTCTCATTATTAATTTATTTAACTAATTATTCTTTCAAAAGGGATATTTTATCATAGAGTTTTATGCTTTCAATTTGTAGAGAATCGTCTAACTTTTCTTTCTCTTTACCGAAACGAGATTAGCACATAAAGTATACATATATAACACACATACTTCAACTGGTGGGACTCAAACCCAAGACCTAACGGTCACAAGGCATCAACTCAACTACCGGAGTAAAGCCTCACCGACGAGAATCATCTAATTCAAATTATTATTATTATTATGGCTTCCAAAAAAAGGTTACTGTTTCTTAAGATATTATTTAAGTCACCGTCGCCATGTCACATGTCATACGACAATGCTGTATCCGATTCCGTGTTAGAGTTTTGCAACTTAAATCTACTCACCCAACTACTACTTTAAATTGATCTTCTAGAACGAGAATAATGGGTGATTATCCACAATACCTACTAAACCCCCTCCTCTTCACTGTCAATGGAAATTAATCACCTGTCACTTCTTACTTAATTACTTCTTTGGTTGGTATGTCTAGACTAGACTAGACTATATATAAAAGCATGGGTTTGCACGAGAGTTTATAATTGATTTAATTGAGTATTTTGGTTGCTCATTGTGTATTCACATCACAAAAAAGAGAGATTTAGATCAATATTTGCCAGATGTCTCTAATGGGTTCGATGCAAGTTCCATTGATTTTCCCAGCAAATGCAGCAGATCTTGATTCAACAACAGTGAAGGCTTGCATACTAAATGGAAGCGGATTCAGAGGGGGTAAAGCAATTAACAGAGTTAATAGCATGTCTCGTCATCATTCACAAAGGGTAAAAAACATGGTGGTCAATTGTAGTAGCCTGTTTCCATCATCAAATGAGAGTAATAGCAAAGCTGGGAATTTCAAGCAGGATCACACAGTATACGTGAATGCCACTGTGATGGAATCTGGTAATTAGTTATCAAATTCTTAATACCAATAATGATGTTGTTCTTGTATTTTAATCTTGATGTTCGTTTAGTAATCATCTATGAAATTTGATATTGAACTAAGGTGTCTGTTGTAGTCTACAAACTTGATTTTAGGGTTTCCCGATTTGGGGATTATAATTCAGATGACAATGCATTAATTCAAGTACTTTTTTTTATTTCGCAGTTGAGGTGAGGAGTAGCTCGGATGGTTTCATGGTCATGATGAAAGATGGTAAACTTATGAGATGTGTGTATAACAATCCTCAAAGTGGGAGCCGCCAAAATCCCGCGATTATGCTGAAGTTGGAAGATGGGACTGATCGTCTTCTCCCTATTTTTGTTTGTAAGTTCTGTTTTTGTATGGACATGATTCAAATCTGAGGAGGCTATGTATTGACACTATTGTTTAGTTGTGTGTATGTAACTCTGAACAATATATATGCTTTATTCGACAGCGGAGATGTCGATTATGGAGCTTATGGCAGATGTAAACGATGTCCAAATTGTAAGTTTTATTCTTAGTATGTTATGGTTATTGAGCTTGGATTAAGTGGAAAAAAAACTGAATGGGTAAATTATTTCTGCATCAGGCAAGGCCTTCAGTGTATGAGGTGGTAAATGAAATGATTGAGAAGATGGGCTATGTTGTAAGTATGAACTTTCTTGATATGTTGCACAATTTAAGACAAGTATCATGTATGGTTGTTGATCACCGAGAAACCCGGGTTGATCAACAATTGTTGTTGGTAGTTTCTGTGTTAGAGTTGTGCATGTATCATTTTCCTGTTTACAACGTTCATTCCAAAAAGATTGGAGATATTTTTCTCACGATTATGTTGTTCAGGTGAATTTCGCTCATGTGACTGATAGGGCATTTGGATCATACTTTGCTCAATTATATTTAACAAAGGTAATAGAGCTGTGTGTTTCATTGAATTGTACTTCTTTATAGATTAGTGTTTTCTTGACAGTTTGTTCATATGGTCTTTAGGTTGGTGAAGAAGCAGAGGATATAAGCTTTGATCTTCAGCCTTTAGATGCAATTAACATTGCAATGAAATGCAAGGTAATTAAACAGAGAATAGCTTTTGAATCTGTTCTGTAAAACAATGAATTGTTAAGACGCTTGACCTAGCCCCTTAAATGTTAAGACACTTGACGTAGCCCCTTAAACGAGTTAAATGAATGTTCAGACACACTTAAATGCAGTGTTACATTGTACTCTGTTCCTTTTGCTTCTTCACTTATCCGCATACGAAATGTTGAGGGGTTGGCATCTTTAATCTGATAATCTGGATTTCAAACCAATAAACGTATGAATATGCTTTGTATCTTGTTAAATTTCATCATCCATTTTTATGTCTACTTAAGCAATTGTGATCTTTTAGGCCCCAATACAAGTCAACAAAAGCTTGGCTTTTAGTGATGGTTTGAGAATCATTGAATATGCAAAGGCTGATGGCGCTCAAAGATCCTCTAGAGATATGTTCTCTGCAGAATTGGACAGGTATCCTCCTTGATTCCTATGAACTGATGTTTATTATTAACATTTTGTCTTCATTAAAAGGCTAAGGACATAAGTGGGATGTATACAGTGGAAATCCTATATTTAAAAGATGTTTGTGTTCTTGTGTTCTTTTGCTTTGTCTTTTGTTCATCCAATAGTTTGCAAAAACATAGGCTGATCACTTTTGTTTTTGATTCAGACCAACAGATAAGACATGTGTTGATGCTAAGGAGTTCAATCTCTTACGAAACATGCTAGTTGCTGTAGTTGAAGAACGATACCGTGATGCAGGTACATGTTTTCACTGGCTTAGCTTCACGATTAACTCGAACCCTTTTTTACAAATCTTATTTTTTATTACATGAATTAATCTCAATGACAACCATCAGTAGAAGAAATGCATTTATATATGCTTATCATGTTTGTTCTGAACCTACAGCTATATGGAGGGATGAGCTCAATCAACTGCGTTCTACTTGGCTGTGGATGTTCGTGTAGGCGTGTATCAGGGGTGGTCTTAATAATTTACTTGCTCTATATTGTGGCAACAAGAAGAAGTGTGAGGGGGAGGCATGAGAAGATGCCATGAAATGTGGGTTCAGAAGTTCATTGGTTGCTATCAGATCAGATCAGATGAGATCACAGATCAGATGCTCTCTGGAGAAAGATGAAATCTTGTTGATGTTAGAGCCCATTGCCATCCATCAGATCTTCTAAAATTGATATATATATATTGCTGAGTCTCTGTTAATGAGCCAGAGATGATGATCATATATGTCAAAATGTTTGTACAGTAAAAGGGATGATGCTTCATAATCATAATTTATAGGAACCGTGTGGTTCCATAATTTGATATAGTTCTCTAATATGGACGTTGTCATGTTTTTTTTTTTTTTTTTTTTTTTTTTTTTTTTTGGGTGTGTGTGTCCTTAAAAGGTTTACATATATTATCTCCCCTCTCCATCCACTCCACCCATCCACCCACAAAACTTTATAAACATTCTTCCAAAAAGAAAAAAGAAAAAAACTTCGTAAGCATATACTACGTATAATAAAAATTCTTAAAGGGGCCTGAAAACAAATGAGACTATCTTTTCACATAAATGTTGTTTTACACTTACTAAGAGCCGATAGTGGGTTTCGTTTGGATATTCCACACGCCTGTCATTCTGACAGTAAATGAGTCCGGAAAATATATACTATTCTGGCTAATTTATGGCCAATCATTATTAATGATAATTCGACCCAATTTGAAATGAATACGATCATTATAATCGATTTTATTTTAGTCGAAATTTTGAATATTTTCCATACTTCAATACCGGTCGAAAGACATTCGACTAAAATTGAAAGACAAAACTTTTAATATTCTCGCGAAATTCATCGAAATCAATAGTTGTCTTTCTTATATTGTTGTTATTATCCTGACCACCCTAATCGAATGTGTAGAATTTCAGATGGATATCACATGTCATATTCTCACCAAACTTTGGTCGAATGAACGCGCGTAAAATAAAAAAAATAAGGGCGAAATTGGAAAAAAAATTCTGTGTGGTAAGATAAAAATTTGTGTGAAAAGATATTCCCAAACAAATCAATATCCGACCTAATCCCGCTTTTTCTTGCCAAACAGTCCATTTTATTATGCACATATTCTTATTAATTATAATTTCCCTAACCAAGAAGTGTGCGGGTAAGAATCTCTCGTCTCAGCAGTCATTTTTAAGACACACTAGAACGAAAAAAAGTGAACAATTCTGAGTTCGTATGTAATTGATGTACAATTTCCGGAATGTAGATTTTAGTGGAAACCATGATTTTATGGTTCTTATTTGTGATGGACCGGCCATGTTAGATGTAGTACAATCAGCCCGATAGTTATGTTGAAATAAAGTAGGTATCGTTTCTATATGATCTATTATGTTTGTTTTATGTTAACCTGATTTCATGTACTAAGTAGTTGGAAAAATGATTTGATCGCCGTGATATGTTTAAGGAATGATATATTTGGTAATTTGTGTCATGTATATATGTTTTATGATGTTAGAAAGTATGTCGATAGGGATGATACTTCGCGTGAAAAAGGTTAGAATAAAGTATGCATGAAAGTACCCTTATAAGAGCCTTGTCAATGCTGTTAAATTGAACATATATGTTGGTAAATTAATGTTCTATACTTGTGAAATTGTTGGTATGTTGATCATCTCATTCCTAAATGGTTAGAAATCATGTTCATAGGACTAAACTTTATATGTGTTTCCGTTTAGTAGGGTATACATGAATATGACCTTAAACACTTAAAGAATGATCATTTTGTGATCTTGTTGCAAGAATGTGTTTTTGTTCAGAAACATTTGTTGTCAAAGATGTCAAAATTATTCTTTAATGTTTAGATATCATGTTTTAGGGATGTACTTGTATGCTAGTAGGAATAAAAATGAAGGATGCTTCTTGTATATGCCTGAAGTTGTCAATTAAAGAACTTGTTAATGTAAAGTGGTTAAGTTAATGATCCTTGAGATTTGATGTGCTAATTAATGATGTTAACACGTTATAGATATCATGACATTAGAGTTTTATGTATGAGATACATGTCCAGAAGTAAATTATGCCTTAAGTGCTCAATGAATGATTTACAATTTATTGGAATTGTGAAAAATATGTAATAATGAAATATGAAAAGTGACTATGAGACCTCATGCACCGAAAGAAAGGAAGAAAGAAAAGTGAAAGTACAAAAAAAAATTGTAGTTCACGGTTAACTACTAACATATGTTAAAAAAAACACTGAACTCTCGATGGTGTTTAGAATCAAGTCTTACTCCTAAGTAATGATAGACAAAAAAATGCTGAAGCCGGTCAGGTCATGTCCACGGGATAAACTAGTGAACAAGGGCGGAGCCAGGATTTAAACTTCGGGTGGGCTAATGGACTATATCAGAATTTCGAAAAATAATAATGCAGTGTAGTACTCATTAACCAATACCAAAATGATACATAGTCACATAGATGATATGAGAAGATATGATACAAAAAATAATGTAATGTTGGAATGAAAGTTAAAGTAAATGACAAATGTATGTTATTGTTGTTTATTTCCAATTACCCTGCGTTATCTTGTATGATCTAGTATACATGTTAATTTTTCTCAAAAAAAAAAAAAAAAGTATACATGTTAATTGTTAGTTTTATGTATTATCTTTAATTTATACATTTTATTTTACGAAAGGAAACTTGAAACATTATCATTATCCCGGTAAACGGGTTTAGTTTCCTTTGATACTATGTTTTCCTTGTTGAGCTTTATAACACTCCTTATTTTTCATCTAGTTAAGTTGTAGAGCTTTTGTACAATCCATATGATATTCGTTGGCCTGAAAACCTAAGTAATGTTCACTTTAATGATGGTTCCATTATGACGAGGGCCTTCTACGTGAATTTGTTGTTAACTATGTCAATTCGTGATGTGATTTATATACGATGGATTCTAGCATAGTCGACATGAAACGTATTTCAGTTTTCCATAGTCCTAGTTCTAATTGTTTATTTATTGAAGTCTAGCTAGTACCAAATGTAGAAAGTTATGGAAAAATTATATATTGGCATTTATAGAAAACCAAGTCTTCGCTTGGTTAGCTTCGGCTGTGTTTACCGTATCATACGAGACTTCATGATTCGAGAAATTTTATAACTTTCTTGGGTCATGGCTGAACAGTCCGAATCCGGAAATGTACTCAGTTTTCGTGTCGGGTTGTTTGTACTAATTATCATAACATAATATATATATATATATATATATATATATTCCCTTAAAAAGGAGGTCTTTTTTTTGCTTAAAGCCCCGGTATCCGAAACCAACTGGTCCGACTAATTCGGAGTTCGGCCCGGATTGTGCCTGCAGGATCTTTCTCTAAGTAATGAAATTGTTTTGTCTTTGATCCTGTTCTTTTTCTGAATTCATTTTCCCTAAATTCTGCTTTGGCCCTCTAGTTTTGTTGGAGATATCTCATTTAAGTGGGTTGAAACGGTCAACTTTGGCGTGAATTTCGAATATGTTCCCGTGTGATTCGCCGGGAGCGTGTTAAGTCTAAAAATACTCACGGAGTAGATAATATTTGGCTTTGGAATCACTCGATTCGGATATCAGGTGAATGAGAAATTAATGCCTAATGTTGATTGGAAATGTGGAGGAGATAGGAGTTGAAGGGAGGACCTCAACTCAATCTCCCACATAGGTTACTTGAGGCTTGTAAGCTCAAGTATTAGGAGCTAGTGTGGCTCTTATAGATGTTCCCCAAAGGGGCAAGACACTTTTGTGCAGGAGGGAGGACCTAGATAATTCCATATGCGTGCGTGTGCCGCCGTCCGTCCCGGCTCGTTCCCGTCCGTCTCGGCTCGGCTCGGCTCGTGCTCGAGATCGCTTCGGTTCAGGTGTCACTATTAATTTTTTGAACAAAATTTCTTTATGAAATTAACCAAAAATTAATTCTTAATTAATAATTAATGTTGAGGCGTCGGAAGGTTCCAAAATAGTATGGAAACGAGGATGATTAAGTCAGCCATAATTAATTCGCATGTGGCATATTATTTTCGGCCGAGCAAGCTTTTCTTGAGGGAAAAGTCGAGCGATTACATCATCCGACCAATCAAAATTCAGAAAACACGTCATCCGACCAATCAGAATCGTGGAATTAAGTCGGCTATTGCTTAACCGAGTTTAAGTAAATTTTCGGCCTTAATCACTTTTCCAAGGGGAAAAGTCAGCCGACTTTAATGATGTGTTCTAGCCAATTACATTCAAGCATTGACTCCTCCTCTCCACTATATAAAGGACCTCAAGGATGAAGGTTAAAGGATCGAGTTTTCTTTTGTGTATTCCACTACTAAAAAGGTCGAGCATATAGATCTAGTTCTTGAGTCGAAGAGAAATCGGAGCATTCTGTAAGTTCGTCGAAGCTTGGATTGTTGAAGTGCCTCTCAATCCAAGACGTAAGCCGTTGTATCTTGGGAGGCAGTTGCTACTACCGTGGGCACCATACCTGAGCATCTGTCTTAAGAAAAGAGTAACATACTCGCCATCGGTTTGTCTTTTATTTATGCATTGTATTTAAGTTATTTATTTCCTTTGTTTCGAGTCAGATCTGTACTGTGATAGCTTTATTTCGTTAGATCTAGATTGTTATAGCTTTATCTACTTAATAAAATAAATCTTATTTTCGTGTTATTTATTTTCTGCAATTAATTATCCTCAATTACATCCATGAATTACGGATATATTCCGTAAATCATTCACGCATGATACACTTTATCAATAAGCTTAAAACAGATTTTCATGTGTTATAGGATGGATTTAAACATTATAAATTACCGATCTGGTCAAATTGTTGTTATGTTTATTTCCATGTTGCTAATCGTGTTGTTGCAGAATTGGAAAACACGAATCGTTTTGATTGGTCATAGTACCAATATGTTTTTATTTAATTTCATCATAGCTGAATTCAGTATCGGTTGATACTGGGTCTCCTTACGAATCTAGTTCGAACGAACTTCGGGAAAACAGTTGTTTACCTTATTGCCTTCAATTGTTGATGTGCATCCGACTGAAATATATATGCTCCCAATTAGCTATAATACATGATTTTGTAAGAGAGCCGGCACAAACCTGTAAGTAAATTGTTTTGTTTAATTTCCCGTAAAGAAAACATACCTTTAAGTCAATATGTTGATTTGGTAATATCTCCTGCATGCAGGGGCGGATCTAGTTGAATGAACTAGATACAACCAATGCGTGCCTATGACATACTATTGAGATTCTTATATGGACAACCAATATGCAAAGGACATTAACTTTTAGTTCGATTATGTAGTGCACTAATTAGCATGTTGCTTGTTGACCGGTAGTCAAGGCACTTTGATGGTTGCATTACGTATCTGTAATATATATAATTATATATTTGAACCTGGTGCTATTGTATGCTATTCCATGACAAACCGAATACTGGGAAATTTTTTTTTTTTTTTTAATATTTCTTATCTTCTGTTCATCGAACATAAATGGAAAGATACATCGAGGTGGATCCAAGAGCCATTGTGACACGTGTGAATGTGTCGATTGAAGCACTGAATGCTGCATCAATGATTGGGCAGTCTCATCCATTGGATGGAGAAGTTGGTGGTGCAACGAACGATGCTTCAAATGATCAAACCGGATTGATCATTATGTTGACAGGAGTACTGTCAGTTGAGCACAAAATTGATGCTCCGTAAAGAGCCAGAGAGATTGGATTTAAGATCTGCTTATATGCTTGAGTAATAGTTCTTGTGACACTATGACTAGGACTTGCGAATTTCAAATTCGTTCGTCCATTGATGAACATAGTGTTGTTACCAAATTTGAAAGTTGATCCTGATCACAAGTGTCAAATATATGTTGAAGCCATGTTGGCTAACTCACCGTTTGACCGGTGAAAAGGAACACAGAACCTCTAGATTTATGTAAACTAGATGTGATAAAAGTATCTCGCTACTTTTATTGATGAGAGCACCAAATGTTGATAATTATATAAGGCTCGTGATGCCTTGAGGGTTATCAGAATGAAGGTGAGAATAAATATAGAAAATGAATGAGATGTATCCGTAGTGATTGTGGTGGTGGATATGAGGTATTGTTTCATGAGTCTTGCTAAGGGCCCGACATCACTCATCAAACAACTACACCATACACACCTCTGTCAAGTGGTATTGCTGCATGCAATAACCGAACTCTTAAAGAGTTGATGAATGCTATGTTGATAAGTTCGGGTTTACCTTAGAACTTGTGGGGGGGGGGTATCTGTCCTCTATGGAAAATTCATCCTGAACAATATCCCTTCAAAGAAGAAGGATGACACCCCATATGAGTTGTGGAAAGGCTGAGGTCTAGCTACAAATTCTTAGAAATGTGGGGTGTTTGGGTACAGTAGAAGTACCTAAACCAAAGCAAATGGAGATAGGACCTAAAACTATAGATTGTATATACATCGGATATACTCTCAAGAGTAGTGCTTATTGGTTTCTGTTAAGGGTGATTTTATACGTTTTATAAGGATATATTTTATGTCAATTTCCCCCATATCTGGATGTTTTTCATAGAAATCGAGCTTTATATTGAAATATTGAGCAAGTGATGTTTTTAATGGGTTAGTTGCAAAATCGTATGAATTATGTGTAAAATTGATGGTTTTATGTTGATTTGGAAGATACTACATTTTTCAATATGTTTGATGACTTGTAGGTACACAATTCCGGCTTGGAAAAGGATTTAGAATGTGTTAAAATCAGATTGATCTGAAGAAAAAGAAGATAAAGATGGAAATATCAAGTTCAAGTCGGTTTGACGTTCGTCTATTTTTCCGTCCAGTGACGGGCGTCCATCGAGCGCGGTGGCGTCAAGAGGTGAAAAACAGATCAGAGAGTTCCAAACTTTCTTGGACGGGCGTCCAATCCATGCAGACGGGCGTCCACGGCCGACTTACAGCAAACCGACTTTATTCCCTATAAATACAACGCATTATCAAACCCTAGGACAGAGACCATAAACGCATATTACTTGAGAAAATCCTAGTTTTTCATGCCAAGTGACCTCGGCCGGCTGAGCCTTGGTGCTTGGCCGGCCGAGGGTCGTTCTTTTCCGTTTATTTCGCTTTTCTTTGCTGCGTTTTATGCTCAACGTTTGGGGCTGAACATGTTCAAACGATTTGAATCTTTTCCAATCAGGTTTTTCTATTTCCAATCTGAGTTTATGTTGTGATTTTAATTCAAAGTTGTTATCTTTCCTTTGATTATTTGTTATGCAATCGAAATCGAAAGATGAATTGTCATTAATGTTTACCGTATGACGAGAGTCGGTGTAAACCTAAGATCACCATAGGAAAGATGGGATTTTTAACCTTGACATAACGAGAGTTGATATGTTAGATTTCTAGGTTGCTAGATTGAGAGATCTTACACCTTGTTTTGAGAGCGTCAATCTTACATATCGAGAGATGAGAGATTGATAGGTGAATTATCTACGAGAGTAGGAATTCATACCTTTGATAGGTGAACCACATCTTTAATTAAATCATCACAAGATAACTTTAGAGAGGAAATTAAGGGTTGCGGGATTGGAGAAATGTTTGTTTGTTCATTGTTTAATCACCATGATCATCTTCTTGTTTACTGTTTATTTTATAGTTTATAGTTTAGATTTCGTTTTCGCTTTTATCCTTCCTGGCTTTGGACTGACAATCCTCTGTCCAGTTTATCTTTTCGTTCTATTACATTAGGTTTAATAATAATAGTATCAATCTTAGGAAAATTAATGAACTAGATGCCCCGATTCCCTGTGACCGACTCCGGTATTAATCGCTATACTACGATCCCTACACTTGGGGAATACCGGATTTATAAATTTTATTACTTGTTTGCTTTGTTAGATAAAATCCGTGACAAGTTTTTGGCGCCGTTGCCGGGGAATCGGTGCGGTTGTCCAGTTCATTATTAATTTTTTCTATTTTTGTTACAACTTTTTCATAGGTAGATTATAGTTTAGGTTATTAGGGCTGTTCGTAGTTAACTTTTATAGTTATCAATTTCCCTAGGTTTAGCTGTTCTCCCCTTTAGTTTTCTGCTCTTTCTGTCTGTTTGTTTCCCGTTTCTCTGCACTCAAACGGGCGTCTTGAATAGTGGACGCCCGTCTGTCTGGAAATCGACAGCTCTGCTTTGTTTTATCCTACTGGACGAGCGTCTGGATTTCCAAACGCCCGTCCACTTCAACCTTCAGACAGACGCCCGTCCAGTCATCTGGACGCCCGTCTTGACTAGTTTTTATTGATTTTTCTGTTTTTATCACGATTTTTTTTTTCGTAGATAGGTTTTTGTTTCTATCCTCTCTAGTTTCTATATTGATTTGGGGACATCTGAGGTTGAATCATCTGATTCCACGTTTTCCGCGGTCAAATTTTTGGATAAAAGGGATCGTTTTAGCACTCGTTAGTATTTTGGCCGTAACTTTCGGCTCGAGTGTCCGTTTGGCGCGCAGGACCCCAATTCGGAAAGCTCGCTCCGACGCCGACGATGTAATGAATGGCCCATGGCCGTTCGACACCGTTTTCGAGGTCAAAATCCACTGTTTCCCCTTCCATTTTGGGCTCAGAAGATTTCAACACGTTTTTTTTCCCCCTTTCATTGTTTTATGTTTTCTGTTTTCTGTTTTAAATAAATAAATAAAGGATTTCTAGGGTTTCTTAAGTATCTAGGGTTTTTGATGTTATATCTAGGGTTTCTGAGGTTGCTCGTGTTTCTCGTTTTGTGCTTCATGCTAAGACCAGACGGGAGTCTGCTTTCTGTGAACGCCCGGCCACTCTTTGTGGTTTCCAGACGTGCGTCCATAGTGAGTGGACGCCTGTCCATCCAACATGCACCTATTCTGTTAAGTCATAGGGCAACTAGACGAGCGTCCGGTTTAATCCAGACGCCCGTCCAGTTCATAAATTCCGGGCGAACGCCCGTTTGAAAGAAGGATTGCACGTTCAGGTTCCAATTTTTCTTGACTTGATTTTTAATGCTGTATTTGACGTGGATACTTTCATATGAGCTTCTGTGGCTAATTATTTTTACGTAGATGTTCTGAACTTGCATGTGTACATCTTTCCATCTACGGATCCATGTTAAATAATTAATGATTCATCCATGCATGTTATAGTTAATGTCGGTTCTCGTATGCTATAACTGTTCTTATTGTTATTTAGTAGCTAATGTCGGTTTCCGTATGCTACATATCATTGTGATGAATCTTGTGAGCTTTGAGACCTATGTGCTTTCTTGTTATTTTTGTAGCTCATATGGGTAGCTACTGTCGGTTTTCCGTTGCTACCATTGCCTCTTATGAGTTATATCTGTTTAGTATAGCTAACTGTTGGTTCTCCATAATGCTATCACCTTTGATGAGTCTTAAGGCGCGTCTACCTGCGCATGTAATGAATAAATAGCATCGTTTATAAATGGCTCGTCATTATTTGGTGAGACGTTTATTATATACATGTCGTGTTGCAAATGAGTGGGCTAGTTTTCTTTCTTTTATTTTTGCATATCATTTAGATGCATATCATTTAATTGCATATCATGTAGATTGCATTGTAATATATTTTCATGTAGTTGCACCTAGCCTAACTATTTTGTAATGTTCCATGTATATGTTCCATCTTTATATGAGCTTAATCTGAAAAAATCTATATGACTTCTTTTCCATGTGAGCCTCCGTGGCCGTTTTGTGTATGCGTAGATGTTCTGTTCTTTCACCGTTATGGTTTTCTTTCCATCTATTGCAATCCATGTTGAGTAATTCACCTAGCTAGACGTGATTCCAAATTTGATTTATGCTGTTCCTTTTGTCGTCTATCTAGGGTGTTAGGGTTGTTAAAGGCACGTCTACACTTCACATGGCAAGCTTCTGTGGCTTTGCATTGTTGCGCTTCTGTGGCGTTATTGAGTAGACGTTTATATTCTTGACCTCGCTTAGATTAGGGCGACATCTATGGAATTAGTTGGGCTAGTTTATTTTCTTTATTTTCGTTTTGCCTTTTTAGTATAGTTGCATATCATTTAGCTGCATTGTATTTTATTCTGTTTTTTTCTTTTTATTTTTATTTATCTTTTTAGTGCACCTAGCCCTGCTACTTTGTAGTGTCCTCTATCCTCATTTCTGTATGCACATGTTGGGGCTTATTTGTATTGTAAGCTTCTGTGGCTTTATGTTTGACGCTTAGGTGTCCTGTGTTTTCCTCGTGTGGTGATTTTTCCATCTGAGCAATTATTTCCTGTGCTTATATCAAACTTTTCTGCGAAATATGTTATACTCCCCTATGTTCCCCGAGATGTTGCCATGTTTGTTCAAGTGTGCATGATATTTTCGATAGCAATTGTGAGCTTTTAGATGAAGCCAGTTTTCCGATGGATGGTCCACAGTCTACTGATTTCTTCAAGCATTTCTGGATCTGACTCATGACCACTTCCAGAATTGCCACCTTCGAACTACAATCAGCTAAGTCCTTTATCTTTTCTTTAATTCTGCACAACATGAGGACATGTTGTGATTTAAGTGTGGGGGAGGGAATGGTTATGTGTATCTACCATTTGCTTAATTATATTATGATTCTATGCTGAAATGAGCTAAAATTTTCAATTTTTGTTTTGTCCCGAGTAAGCAATGCATATTTTTTGTTCGATACTATATAGTCATTGATGCTGTATACTGTATGTTTAGTAGGTTGGATGTTTCACCCGATATTATTTTTCACGAGCCATATTAAATGATGAGCTAAAATATAAAGCTGTATCCGTTTGGATTAGTAATTTTCGGTTATCTTATAATTTTGTACTTAGTGCTAATATGCATGTTCGGAGAATTATAATAGTTTGTGGTTAGAGTCGGAGTATGATATTGATGACGGTCAAATTATACCCGTAAATGTCATCAATGTTATCCTTAAATCGAGATTAATAATGTATATTTCATATTAAATCACTCGTTTATATTTATTATTTAATGTTAAGTGATTATTAATATGATATTTGGTATTTAGTCTTTTTTTATTATTTAAAGCCGATTTATTGTGCGATAATTATTGATTTTGCGAGATCACAACAAATCGAGAGGATTAATGTCATTCAATCAATTATCTCAAGATAAGGAAGGAAGAAAATCGGGCATTAAGTGGAAGATTAATCGGATCAACATGCAAGCGTGGAGTGGGGAGCAAGATAGACAAGAAAAAGCGATTAACGTGTGCAAAAGTAGGTTCGGTCGACCGAGCCTATAGCTTGATCGACCGAGTGCATCCTTCGGTTGACCGAGCCTCTGCAGTCGGGCGGTTTTCGGCTTTACTCGTGTTTATCCTCTAGATCCTTCCTAAGTCGGGTTTGAAACTCCTATATAAGCAACATTGACTATGAGCAATTGTAACACACACCTTGAATACCTTAGAATATCATTCAATAAAATCACTCTATTCATATCTTGATACAATGTAGAATAATTTGAGGGTTTCGAGTTTAAGGGGCTGCAAATTATGTAAGCCTTTACTTTCTGTTTCTTTCTTTTAAGTAATTAATCCCTCCCAATTATGTTTTATCGTTTGAATTAGTTAATCATAGCTAGATGATGTAGATCTAGGCTATGGCGTTAGGGATGTGGCGATACCTTGTCTATGGGGATCCCGTAAC
Source organism: Gentiana macrophylla (assembly GCA_026214975.1). Lineage (NCBI taxonomy): Eukaryota > Viridiplantae > Streptophyta > Magnoliopsida > Gentianales > Gentianaceae > Gentiana > Gentiana macrophylla. The sequence continues at coordinate 127,654,728 of CM047805.1, read as the reverse complement.
CTCGTTATACACTTAGTTTCTATCCATGAATGCTGCATTGTTTAATTAATGCGTATCTATGTTAGTTTATATGAATGCTTTACAATTCTTTGTTTAATCCGTTGTGTATGATGAAAACGCCGAGAGATACGTTCGAGGATGTAATCTGGGGCGAAATTGATTCGGGTGACCGAATGAGTTCACTCGATCGACCGAGCCCACCTATTCGGTCGACCGAGCCCCTGTTTATCCGTTAAATAGCCACGTCTTTATGGTTAGGTTAACTTAATAGAATTTATTATCTCATTAGGTATGGCCACGGCTACGTTGCTCGTCGATTTTAATTAGCGTCACGATTAGGAAATACCAATATAGGGCTCTAGGTCGGCTCATGAATGATCTTCCGGGGCTTTCAAAGAGATCTAGGTAGGTTTTGTATTAGGGAATTGGCGTCACCTAGTTATCGTAGTTAAGTAAACTAGCATGAGACCTAAAAGTAATTGTTAGTTGGGCGAGGCTTGAGCGATCGTTTAGGAAATGCGCCTCACCATAGGAATGTTGCCTGGGCGAGGTGTGCGGTTAATATCGGCATCCTTAGAGTCGTAGCGTGTGAGTTATATGAGATGGAGGCACCAAAAGCGAAGTCACGTAACAATACCACGGTGATCTAGTGACTACCGGTGCTAAGTCAAGTTGAAGAGGATGACTCCCGTAGCCAATCTAAGATAGATACAAGCGGATTGACGATTAATAAGTTCGATTTATTATATAAATTATCTAGGTCCAAGCGATAAAGACTATAATTGGGGAGGTTAATTACGTTGTGTCGAGTCGTGTCTTTACTTTTCTTGTCTTATGTTGGTCGTAGACCGCCTCATGTCCTTGACATGTTTAATTAATTGTTTGTATATAAGATGATCCACAATTGGTTCCTGTGGGATCGACCTTGATTCACTATAGCTATACTACGATGGGCCTAGTCCTCTTTGCTGCTAGTATTGGGTTATGGTGGTCGAGTATATTATAACTTTGATTGACCACGTCATCAAGTTTTTAGGCGCCGTTGCCGGGAACCAACGGTCAATTTTATATATAAATAATTTTTCATTCATGTCAAGTTTTACATTTTTTTAAGTCTGTTTTTACGTTTTGAGTCCCTCTACGGTTTATGCGCTCTCATCAAAATTCCAACTTAAAGAAAATAAAAAAAAAAAAAAATAAAATTAATAAAATTTATTCGGTCGACCGAGAGACCTCGTTCGGTCGACCGAGAATTTAAATTTTGTTTTGTTTTGTTTTGTTTTGTTTTTTGTTACGATTCATTTACGGTTTTCGATTTGTGTTTTCGAGTGCGGAATTTAAACATCTGTTTATCCCGTATGTTTAATCCGTAGAGTCGATAGCGACATGGGAAACCATGTTAAAATCGATCTACGATCTGTTTTCTTACATCTGCGAAACCAGGAAGCAATAATCCAAGTCAATAATTTTCAAAGTGAGAAAATAACCCAACAACATGTGGAGCTACGAATCTACAATGGGAAAAGCAATGGAAGCAATACCTTTAAAGCACCAAGATGGCTCTGAAAAAATTTTAAAGGCTTAAATTCTTAGTGGTACAATGTTGAAGGCAAGGTACTACCCTTTTTTTTTGCTTATGTTTTATTACCTTTTGGTTTTTAAGCATAAGTTAGCTTTATACATGAATCTTAGTAAGAATCTTAGCCCGGAGTTGGTTTGTAAGAATAATTTTATTAGTGTGGAAGGTTACGCTTTGACTCTATCTCATCTAGAGGTGTAGGAAACATGCATTAGTTGAAGGAAGCGAGTGAATAAAGAGTTCCTCGTAGTTACATTAAAACCTCTTTGTCTATGCATGAGATTGCTTCTACGGCCATGGGAGCAACAAATTGTGTAGTTTAAGCATTCACAATCTAAAGAAGGCGTTGAGTTTTGAAAGAACGCAATCTTCGGCTTTCGTTGATGTTTATGGTGATGGCTTCTCGGTGAACCCACCTTAAACAAAAGCGAGATTACGCTTTGGGTGACAATTTAGAAATCGAAGAATCTTTGTACATAGGTTGGAAATGGTTTAACCATGGTGGCGAGTTCAAGCGAGCTTCGGCTCAATCAACTCCCTCCACGTGTGATGTGCGTTCTGGCGATTCGACAAGACTTAGCATAGCCGATAAGCCTTTGGGCTAAGCGGGGCTTATCTTGTGGGATTGGCCTGAATCATCACATATGTTCCAACGAATAAGGCGGCGTAGGCTTGCCTACATAACCGACCTTATTCGGAGTGCTGATTCATTGTTTCTTATTGTCAAGGCCAAAACCGTAATTTGACCGAGTTTCTTAGAATTCACTAATTCCTAAAAGCGAGCCGAGGTAAGAGCTTTGGATAAATGGTATGGATAAATGTCGTTTCTAGGTCTCACAACCAAGGGAAGGGTATTAATCCATAGCAATGATGGGCCCACCTCTTATAGTGCTCGAGAGGGGTCAATATCTCGTGATCCAAGAATAATGACTGACAAGGATACTTTTGGAAAGTCAGTGAGGGCTTTAAACTCGAACTACTTCTTTAAAACCCTTAGGATTTCTTTTTAGGATTATAGGTTTTGTTTTCTTTGAGTCAAATAAAAGTAACGTGAAATATGTTGAGGTTTTTATTTTGCCGTGTTCCGATGGCCATTGGGCTAAGGATGTGCAAAACTTTTTTACTCAATATAGGCCACGTGAAATAGAGTTCCGTGGGAGAGTCGAGAAATTGCTAAAGAAAGCGAAATTTAGCAAACAACCTTAAGATGGAAGCATTAAGAGAGCTTGAGAATTATCGAAAATGTAACAGAGAATGATTGGTGCGAACAAGAACAATCTTTGTCAATTTCTAAAACTTTTTAGGTGATCCAAATGAAGATTCACAGTGGTGCGCAATTCATTCTGCAACTATCCTTATCTTTCCCTTTACACTTTTTCACCTTCAAACTTTTCGATCCTCTCACCAATCTGCCTTTGACAGTTCACATTTCTAACCATTCTTTCATCGCCTCTCTTTCTTTCCATCCGTTTCACTCTCCCACCCAATCTCGATGCCTTAACCATTTTCAACCCACCCATAAACACAATTTCTTACCCACCACTTTATCTTTTCTTACTATCCTTGTATATCTTTTTCTAAACCCGACACACTCTAAACCTCCATTTTGTTTACACAATACCTATGTGTTGCGAATTTGAAATATTGCTCAGCGTTAATGATTATCTTTTATCATTTTGATTTTCATGATCTAGTTGGGGTAAGTGTAGCTCGACCTAGCTAGATTTTAAAGGTTTTGGTTCGTTCAAAGTACAACTTATCTTTCTACCGGAAGTTTTAAATTTCACATTCCGCATTTCTAGATGATAAGTTTTGTTACGAACTATCCCACCACTCGGACCTTGTTGATGGCGGTTATGACTTTTCGTGATACATTGGGTTATTAGTAATTTTAGAGTAGCTACATCTCCTAAGTTGTTGATATCCAATGCAAGCGAAGTTTACTGCGCTAAGTATTTGATCATTAGCCAATAGGTCGCATTCAATCTGTTATACCTTACCAAGTTTCTCTTTTATCTTTGGAATGAATACATAGTGCGCCATCCACCTCGTGTTTTCCCACATGGGGTTATGCTTTTTGATCTTTGTCTTATCCACCGGTTTTAGATGGAGACTACCATCTTTAGTTGCTTGTTTATTTTTCTTTCTATTTAGTATTTTTCTTGTCTTTGGTTGTATAAAATAAAGTGGCTTAAAGCTGTTTTTAGGTATTTATACCTCATTCTTGCCACATTATTTTATAACCTCCATAGACATGGTGTTATTAACGGTTTAGTGGAGTGCATGCCTTATCTGAGTTTTCACTTGCTTCTCCACGACGTCTTTGAAATTTACTCCGATCTTTTCCTTTACTTGAGAGCCGTTTCGAGCTAAGTCTTTTCTTAACTTCTCATTTATTTTTGTCATTGAGGACAATGCCATGTTTAAGTGGGGGTAGGAGACTTAGCCATGTTATGTTATGATTGAAATTTGAATGAAACGGCACATGATTGAAAAAAGCTGAATAAATACCATATTATGTATCTCGTACCCTTAGAATTGTGAGTCCACAGCTAAGAATTGATAGGAAAGAAACCAAGTTCATGAGTGCGTGATCATTTTATACTTATATTAAGTAAATTTAAGGATATTCATGCTCGTTTTTGCAAGTAGTTATTTATTATTCGATTACTCAACCTGTGAATCGAGTATACCGCGCAAATCATAATAACTGAAGAAATTATGTGTACATTGCATAGATGATTGGTTATGTAGACTTAGTGACGATACTTATTGGTGATGTATTCTTATCTTCTTGCCAACAAAAGCGGAGTAATAAGCTTGAGGCGTACTGTGTTTTAGCAAAATGTTGAACATTTGGGCTTGTAGTAACATTACCAAAGTAGCCCAGCGCTTGTGGCAATATTCGATGCTATACATGATCTAAGATAGGGGATACTCTAAAAGTTTTCTTCCTTGAGATTGATAGTATTTGAAAAATATGAAGATATGAAAAATATTCAACTCTTTAAGAGGCTTTGAGTAGTACTCGGTCTCCAAGTCCAAAACCCACATAGATACGCTCTTGCTTATTGCTCTAGTGCTTCAAAAATTTAAAGGCTTGAGAAGTATGAATCTTTGAGGTTGGTAGGTTGAGATTACGAAGTTGGCATAAACTACGATCTTGCCACGAATATATAAAACTAAATGCACATGCACACATCACTTGATTCATAGTCGGTAGTGAATAATGGATATCTTATGAGCATGACTAGTATGAGTTGACTTGAGTTTCTTGTGTAAGTGTGATTTGACCATAGAAAATGTTGTCTTGGGAATGACTTATTGATGCTTTGTTGGGACGATCAAAGTCTAAGTGGGGTAGTTGATGACGGTCAAATTATACCCGTAAATGTCATCAATGTTATCCTTAAATCGAGATTAATAATGTATATTTCATATTAAATCACTCGTTTATATTTATTATTTAATGTTAAGTGATTATTAATATGATATTTGGTATTTAGTTGTTTTTTATTATTTAAAGCCGATTTATTGTGCGATAATTATTGATTTTGCGAGATCACAACAAATCGAGAGGATTAATGTCATTCAATCAATTATCTCAAGATAAGGAAGGAAGAAAATCGGAGCATTAAGTGGAAGATTAATCGGATCAACATGCAAGCGTGGAGTGGGGAGCAAGATAGACAAGAAAAAGCGATTAACGTGTGCAAAAGTAGGTTCGGTCGACCGAGCCTATAGCTTGATCGACCGAGTGCATCCTTTCGGTTGACCGAGCCTCTGCAGTCGAGGCGGTTTTAGGCTTTACTCGTGTTTATCCTCTAGATCCTTCCTAAGTCAATTTGAAACTCCTATATAAGCAACGACTATGAGCAATTGTAACACACACCTTGAATACCTTAGAATATCATTCAATAAAATCACTCTATTCATATCTTGATACAATGTAGAATAATTTGAGGGTTTCGAGTTTAAGGGCTGCAAATTATGTAAGCCTTTTACTTTACTGTTTCTTTCTTTTAAGTAATTAATCCCTCCCAATTATGTTTTATCGTTTGAATTAGTTAATCATAGCTAGATGATGTAGATCTAGGCTATGACGTTAGGGATAATGGCGATACCTTGTCTATGGGGATCCCATAACCTCGTTATACACTTAGTTTCTATCCATGAATCTGCATTGTTTAATTAATGCGTATCTATGTTAGTTTATATGAATGCTTTACGAATTCTTGTTTAATCCGTTGTGTATGATGAAAGCTTATTTGAGAGATACGTTCAGGGATGTAATCTGGGGACGAAATTGATTCGGGTGACCGAATGAGTTCACTCGGTCGACCGAGCCCACCTATTCGGTCGACCGAGCCCCTGTTTATCCGTTAAATAGCCACGTCTTTATGGTTAGGTTAACTTAATAGAATTTATTATCTCGTTAGGTATGGCCACGGCCTCGTTGCTCGTCGATTTTAATTAGCGTCACGATTAGGAAATACCAATATAGGGCTCTGGGGTCGGCTCATGAATGATCTTCCGGGGCTTTCGGCGAGATCTAGGTAGGTTTTGTATTAGGAATTGGCGTCACCTAGTTATCGTGGTTAAGTAAACTAGCATGAGACCTAAAAGGTAATTGTTAGTTGGGCGAGGGCTTGAGCGATCGTTTAGGAAATGCGCCTCACCATAGGAATGTTGCACGGGCGAGGTGTGCGGTTAATATCGGCATCCTTAGAATTAAATAGCGTGTGAGTTATATGAGATGGAGGCACCAAAAGGCGAAGTCACGTAACAATACCACGGTGATCTAGTGACTACCGGTGCTAAGTCAAGTTGAAGAGGATGACTCCCGTAGCCAATCTAAGATAGATACAAGCGGATTGTGAGTTAATAAGTTCGATTTATTATATAAATTATCTAGGTCCAAGCGATAAAGACTATAATTGGGGAGGTTAATTACGTTGTGTCGAGTCGTGTCTTTACTTTTCTTGTCTTATGTTGGTCGTAGACCGCCTCTATGTCCTTGACATGTTTAATTAATTGTTTGTATATAAGATGATCCACAATTGGTTCCCTGTGGGATCGACCTTGATTCACTATAGCTATACTACGATGGGCCTAGTCCTCTTGCTAGTATTGGGTTATGGTGGTCGAGTATATTATAACCTGATTGACCACGTCATCAGATATACTGTGAATATCTGAAGGTTTGAATGTGATAGGAGGGATATATCTTAAGGTTTGTGTACCAATCTAAGATGAATAATATGAATAAAATATGTATACGTCGGATGTAGCTGCCAATGATTTGAGTGCGGTAGGGCATTATCATGAAATGTCCTATACCACTATGAGGTTCAATAGCTCCCGACTGCCTGATGATAGTAGTCCAGCTAGGGTGTTATCACGAAACATCCTATTGCTGGGAATGAGGGCATATGCTATATATGTGGAATTAAGTTAATCTTAAAGAAAATTTTGCAGATGGTACTATGGGAAAGTTGGTAGGAACTTTAGTTATCTTCTGACTATCCCCAGTATAAAACCAGACAGATATGTTGTAGTGGATTATCCTCTGAGTATGTCGGAAAGATCCTAAACGCATTTTATTATCCTTTTCGGGACATGTTATGTTTTGTAGGGTGCGTGTTATAATTGTCGGTTATTCTTTGGTTTAGATGGGTATTTGCTAGTTGCTTGAGAAAAATTCAAGTGTGGACTTAGTGGAAGTTTAATATGGCTATGCACACACACGGGGTGAACGTCTCGATTTATTACATATGCTTTGTATTTGTTGAAAATGACTGTATGTATTTTTGGTTGGAATTTTGTTATCTTACGCCTAGTTTTTGTTTTGTCTTGCTCGGGACGAGCAAGGTTTAAGTGTGGGGGAGTTGTTAAGGGTGATTTTATACGTTTTATAAAGATATATTTTATGTCAATTTCCCCCATATCTGGATGTTTTTCATAGAAATCGAGCTTTATATTGAAATATTGAGCAAGTGATGTTTTTAATGGGTTAGTTGCAAAATCGTATGAATTATGTGTAAAATTGATGGTTTTATGTTGATTTGGAAGATACTACATTTTGCAATATGTTTGATGACTTGTAGGTACACAATTCCGGCTTGGAAAAGGATTTAGAATGTGTTAAAATCAGATTGATCTGAAGAAAAAGAAGATAAAGATGGAAATATCAAGTTCAAGTCGGTGAGCGTTCGTCTATTTTTCCGTCCAGCCAGACGGGCATCCATCAAAGCAGCGGTGGCGTCCAAGAGGTGAAAAACAGATCGAGAGTTCCAAACTTTCTTGGACGGGCGTCCCAATCCATGCGAGCGGGCGTCGCGGCGACTTACAGAAAAACCGACTTTATTCCATATAAATACAATGCATTATCAAACCCTGGGACGAGACCATAAACGCATATTACTTGAGAAAACCCTAGTTTTTCATGCCAAGTGACCTCGGCCGGCTGAGCCTTGGTGCTTGGCCGCCGAGGTCGTTTTTTTCCGTTTTATTTCTGTTTCTTTCTTTGCGTTTTATGCTCAACGCTTGAAATTTGAACATGTTCAAACGATTTGAATCTTTTCCAATCGGGTTTTTCTATTTCCAATCTGAGTTTATGTTGTGATTTTAATTCAAAGTTGTTATCTTTCCTTTGATTATTTGTTATGCAATCGAAATCGAAAGATGAATTGTCATTAATGTTTACCGTATGACGAGAGTCGGTGTAAACCTTAGATCACCATAGGGAAGATGGGATTTTTAACCTTGACATAAAGAGAGTTGATAGGTTAGATTTCTAGGTTGCTAGATTGAGAGATCTTACACCTTGTTTTGAGAGCGTCAATCTTACATATCGAGAGATGAGAGATTGATAGGCGAATTATCTATGAGAGTAGGAATTCATACCTTTGATAGGTGAACCACAGCTTTAATTAAATCATCACAAGATAACTTTAGAGAGGAAATTAAGGGTTGCGGGATTGGAGGAATGTTTGTTTGTTCATTGTTTAATCACCATGATCATCTTCTTGTTTACTATTTATTTTATAGTTTATAGTTTAGATTTCTTTTTCGCTTTTATCCTTCCTGGCTTTGGACTGACAATTCTCTGTCCAGTTTATCTTTTCGTTCTATTACATTAGGTTTAATAATAATAGTATCAATCTTAGGAAAATTAATGAACTAGATGCCCCGATTCCCTGTGACCGACTCCGGTATTAATCGCTATACTAAGATCCCTACACTTGGGGAATACCGGATTTATAAATTTTATTACTTGTTTGCTTTGTTAGATAAAATCCGTGACAGTTTCTGATGCGTAAAACCGACATCTATGATGTACATGATGGTGTCATCATCGAGTCTATGAATGTTGTGTTTTTTGAGGATATCTTTCCCTTTAAGGAGAAAGAGAAAGAAGAAGCAAGCATGAGTAAGCGGACATATGAGTCTGACGCAGAGAGTGATCCTCGAGAAATTGAGGAACCACATCGTTGTTAGTGGGCTAGGACTGGCAAGTCTTTTGGTCCTGATTTTCTGACCTATATGGTAGAAAACGAATCCAAGACATATGCTGAGGCAATGTCTTCTCCAGAAGCTCCTTTCTGGAAAGAGACTATAATTATAGTAAAAGAATCCATCACGCAAAACCACACTTAGGAGTTGGTTGGTCTTCCACCGGGAAATAAACCACTTGGGTGCAAGTGGATCTTCAAGACGCAGTTAAAGGCTGATGGATTTATTGTAAGGCGTTGTTGGTAGCCCGAGGGTATCGACAAAAAGGATGCCTTGACTTCTTACTCACCAGTTATGAGAATTACTTATATAAGGGTTCTCTTTGGTATAAGTGGAGTCTCTAACCTGGAAATACATCAAATGGATGTAAGAACCGCCTTTTGAATGGTGTGTAAAAAGAAGAGATATACTTGGAACAACCCGAGGGGTTCATAGTTCTAGGACAAGAGAGTAAGGTGTGTAGACTCGTTAAGTCTCTATGTGGGCTCGGATATTATCCAGAGAAATAGCCTATCGAGTCTGACAATGTTATGTTGTCAAGTGGGTTTAAGATTAACGAGTTTGATAAATGTGTCTACACTAAGAACACACCTATGTGATGGTATGACTATGACATGCTGATAATGGGAAGCACTCATGAGAGTATCATGAATATGAAAAAGATGCCGACAAGGAACTTTGATGTGAAGGACCTAGGACTAGCTAATGTGATACTAGAGATTAAGATCTTTAGAATATTTGATGGGCTTGTGTTGTCACAAACTCATTATATTGAGTCTGTTTTAAGAAGATTCAATGTCTTTGATGAAAGTCCAGTGAGCACTCCACTTGACCGAAGTATGCACTTGGTCATGAATCGAGGTGAACATGTGGATCAATTGAGATACGCTCAAGTGACTGGAAGTCTGATGTACATAAGCAATTGTACACGACCAGACTTAGCATGTGCAATGAATAAATTGAGTAGGTTCACGGTTAATCCAGACCATAATCATCGGAAAGCCTTAAATACGTTGTTGAGGTACATGAAGTACACTATGAGTCTGGGATTACGATATCCAGCAGTATTGAAAGGATACTGTGATGCCAATTGGATGTTAGATACGAAAGATTCGAAGTCCACCAGTGAATACTTATTCACGATTGGTGGTGCTGCTGTGTCCTGGAAGTCTACAAGACAAACGTGCATAGCTCATTCCAAAATGGAAGTTGAGTTTATAGCCTTGGATAAGGCTGGAGAAGAAGCTGAATGGCTTAGGAATTTCCTTGAGGATATTCCATGCTAGGGTTGCTATCAGCATACACTGCGGTAGTAAATTGGTTATAGGAAGGGCACATAGTAGTGTGCATAATGGTAAGTCTCGACACATACGCCGAAGACACAATACCATTAAATAATTGATCTCTAATGGTGTGATTTCCATCGATTATGTAAGATCGAAGAAGAATCTTGCGGACCCGCTTACAAAAGGTTTAGCTAAAGATCAGATGTCAATTTTGACAAATAGAATGGGACTGAAGCCTACTATGCATGTTTTCTTGTAATGGAAACCCAACCATGTTGACTGGAGATCCCAAGATCATGGTTCAAAAGGGAAAAGTAAGTTATAAGGAATAGTCCAGCACTTACCCATTCTGTTAGAATAAAAGTGCTATCTGCAGAGGTTGTGAGGTTAAGAATAGCTTTTAATGATTCCTATAGCTTGATATTCAAGTGGGGTATGGAAGAATACCATTGATAGAAGGTCACCTATGTAAGTGCGACGTGGGGCCGCTTCTGTGAGAATTTTCAGACTCGAATTCTCTAAAGCACTTTCTGAAACCAAGTGTTGTCCATGGCCGAGATGGACACAACCATGAGAACCGAAAGGTGCTAGGGGAAATATTGTGTGAGTGCTATTGTCTTGGTTTACACTAAAGGCTCAACAGTTCAAGACCTAGTTCACTGATTAGCCGAGTAAATCCGATAGTACTTCACTAAGGCAGGTTCAAGGCCAGAAGCTACCTCTCCTAATGCAATATTTTTCCGTATGACTTCTCTTCAGAGTCTGCATTTGCATTTGCATTAATTTTCATTCATATGGGGGATTGTTGGAGATATCCCACTTAAGTGGGTTGAAACGGTCAACTTTAGCGCGAATTTTGGATATGCTCCCATGTGATTCACCCGGAGCGTGTTACGTCTAAAAATTCTACTCACGGAGTAGATAGTATTTGGCTTTGGAATCACTCGATTCGGATATCGGGTGAAAAAGAAATTAATGCCTAAAGTTGGTTGGAAATGTGTAGGAGATAGGAGTTGAAGGTAGGACTTCAACTCAATCTCCCACATAGGTAACTTGAGGCTTGTAAGCTCAAGTAATAAGAGCTAGTGTGACTCTTATAGATATGCCCCAAGGGGCAATGCACTTTTGTGCAGGAGGGAGGACTTAGATAATACCACATGCGCGCGCGCCGTTGCCGTCAGTCCGTTTCGGCTCGAGCGCGGTTCGGTTCGTGTGTCACTATTAATTTTCTGGACAAAATTTCTTTATTAAATTAACCAAAAATTAATTCTTAATTAATAATTAATGTTGAGGCAGTCGGAAGGTTCCAGAATAGTGTGGAAACGAGGATGATCAAGTCGGCCATAATTAATTCGCATGTGACATATTATTTTCGGCCGAACCAAACTTTTCTTGAGAGAAAACTCGAGCGATTAAATCATCCAACCAATCAGAATTCAGAAGACACGTCATCCGACCAATTAGAATCGTGGAATTAAGTCGGCTATTGCTTAACCGAGTTTAAGCAAATTTTCGGCCTTAATCACTTTTCCAAGAGGAAAAGTCAGCCGACTTTAATGACGTGTTCTAGCCAATCACATTCAAGCATTGGCTCCTCCTCTCCACTATATAAAGGACCCAAAGGATGAAGGTTAAAGGATCGAGTTTTCTTTTGTGTATTCCACTACTTAAAAGATCGAGCATATAGATCTAGTTTTTGAGTCGAAGAGAAATCAGAGCACTCTCTAAGTTCGCCGGAGCTTGGATTGTTGAAGTGCCTCTCAATCCAAGACGTAAGCCGTTGTATCTTCGGAGGCAGTTGCTACTACCGTTGGCACCATACCGAAGAAATCTGTCTTAAGGAAAGAGTAACATACTTGCCTCGGTTTGTCTTTTATTTATGCATTGTATTTTATTTATTTATTTTCCTTTGTTTCGAGTCAGATCTGTACTGTAATAGCTTTATTTCCTTAGATCTAGATTGTTATAGCTTTATCTACTTAATAAAATAAGTCTTATTTCGAGTTATTTATTTTTTTTCAATTAATTATCCGCAATTACATCCGTGAATTACGGATATGTTTCGATCACTCCACTCACGATACACTTTACCAACAAGTTCTTAATTTGTTTTGGCCATGACCCTTCAACTTTTCAGAATTACGATTTAGCATCCAACAAATTTGTGTGAAGTATTATCGACAAACATGATAATAAAAAAAATATTTATTATTGTTACAATACTGAAGTGAATAGGTTATTATGGTTTACTATGTATTTTAGATAGAATATGATCATGTGTATGTGTTTTGCATAATAATATGACACAAAGTGATATGATTTACAATAAATCGGAGTACCTGATAGCGAAGCGGAATAGTTATGAGAATCGTTTTCCTACATCCATTATTTTTCGACTTACGCTCTGTTTTGCCACAACGATCTGAACCTTGAAATAGAACAAAAAAAAGAACTATATATGCATAGTGGCGATGGAATATGGTGTGGTTAGGTCTTCTGGTCTATGCCTATTTTCTGAATAATCTTCCATCGATGGTACACATGTGGGGTCTTTATATAGGCAAAACAAGGGACCTAGTGCATTATTAGATAATGATATCAAGGAGTTTTAGCCATCATTGGACTCTCTAATAATTCTATTTAATAAACCAAATAAATACAAAATAACCATAACGTGATAACTACTACGCAGGCCACTTAATATTATCTATATCGTAAATAGGAGTACTATTTAAATATGCATCTGTGGTACGACAATTTTGTCGTTTGCGACAACTCCTTTTTTCTCTATTTTTTTTTGGTCTGGTCACGCGTGTCCTTCCTACTGTCCTTACACGTACCGGATGTCTACAGTTAGAATCCTCCATTTTGCCTACTTCCACTTTCGATCTCCACCACCGTCCCCCCTAAGCTCTAATCGTTCTTGGTCTCCACTGAAAGAACCCATTGAAAGGTTGAAGATGTTGGTGAGTCGTATGGGTTTCATTTTGATTCACATAAATCTCATCGTCAAGCTCTTTTCCTCTCATTTGGATCGGCTTCTTGCTCCAGATTCTTCCCCGGAATGAGCTCTTAGATCAGGTGAAGTTAATTTTTTTTGTCGTTCTTTTTCTCGTTTTACGTTCATTGTGTTCTCCGGTATGTGTGTCCCAGCGTTGCGGTGGGTTTTCTGGCGATTCATTCTCCGGAAGGTATTTCCTTCTATTTTCTTCTCCTCCGCCTTCTCTTCTTCCTCTTTCTGTCTTTCCATTTCCGAATTTCGCCGTTTGTTGGATGTGTGTATGACTTTTTGATTGCTTTTTGTGGCATTCTACTGCCGGCATGTGCCTCATTGGCTTCATTTTTAGTGTATATTTTGGATTCCAAATTCATGATATTGAATTGTTGAGTATCTGCTATACCTATTGCATTGAATTCATGAGTCTGTGTTCGTGTAGCATTGTACCTTGTAAATAATGATTGCATGTGGGTTTGCTTGAAATGGTACTTTATTAAATCTGTGTCAATAGTCCTTCAGAAACTTAGAGTAAAGATAACATATTGAGGTGGAATAAGATTAGATGATGATGACAGAGGTGATTTCACTATTTATTTTCTTATTTATTACTTTTTTTCTTTCTGCATGTATGTTTTTATGTCGTCAAATATATATGTTTCCCCTCCTTGGAATTGTATAATGTCTACCTCTCTTTTAGTCCTCATGTATACAGATCCTTGGATGAGTTTGAAAAGAGGTACCTTATTTCAAAGTCAGACATAAGCAACAACTTAGCGGTGATGGATTCTGGTGAGTCCTTGGATTTGGTCTAAAAATTGGAGGAAATTATTCTGTTTATTCCGTCTTTAGAAAAATATGTTGCTGTCCTGTTTATTGGGTTTTTGGCACCCTGAAGTTTCCTGTAGCGGTTTCCTTTTGGCGTGCTCCACGGAATGATTTGGGAAAATACAGGTTTCACAAAGAAGCCCCCCAATATGCTCTCAATGATCTTCACAATGGTGATGGTACGTGAAGTCGACCTTCTTAGGTATTTTATTTATAAAAATGGTTTCAAATAATTTTATGTTCATTTTCATCTGCATGTTTATTTATGTTGTTCATCGGACCGGTATTCTAATACCTATAGAATACCTGTAAGTTTGGAATGGAAACCCTGATTTCATCAAGCAAAATTATTTACCAAAGTTTTGCCTGTATTTTACCTTCGGTTGAGCCGATTTTTATGTATTGGAGTCCTTTTCCAGTAGATTTCTTTCTCCGTGAGCTGCCGGAATGTGTTTTAGCTTATTTGTTTCCCAGCATTTTCTGGATTCAAAATTTAAATTAATGCATTTGCTAGGTTTGAGATTATGGACTCCAAAAAAGAGACTATGGCAGAAGATATGTGAAGAAGGTAGCAGAAATCACTGAATGCTTTATGGTTCTTTTTGTTCTCTGTTTTACAAGCTGCTCGTAATTTTATCCGTTTCATCGTAAATAGGATTTATAGATTTGTTCATTCTCTATTTGATTCGCAATTAATTAGTACTCCTATTTACGATAAGAGAATTTTTTAGGCTCTGAAGATCATTGAATAAGAAAATCACCGCGAATCCGTTTGCAGAATCATCTGTATGTTGAGGCAACCCGGATGGCATGAATAAGAAAAGTTCATTCATTTTAAGTTTGTTTTGCAAGCGCTGTAGCCCCGAGGGATCAAATTCTCTTCACTGGAGTTGAGAAATACTACAGATCTGAGCCTTAAAATATTCTTTAAAGGTACAATCTTCCATTTGCTTACATGTGCTTTAGATCTCCGCTGCCATCCTCCCTGACCTCTGATCGTTGTTGGTCTCCACTGAAAGAATCCACTTAAAGGTAGAAGATGGGGTGGCAATTAATTAGTACTCCTATTTACGATTACGATAAGAGAATTTTTTAGTCTATGAAGATGATTTAATAAGAAAATCGCTGCGAATCCATGGGTAGAACCATCTGAATGTTGAGGCAACCTGGACGGCATAAATAAGAAAATTGCATTCATTTTCTCTTTGAATTGCAACCGGTGTATCCCGGATGAATCAAGTTTTCTTCGTCGAAGATGAAAATTAATACACATCTGAGCCTAAAAACGTCCTATTTTTCCACGCAAATGGTACAATTCTGTTTTGGGTACTCATCAAAATTTTGTTTCCTTATCTAATAAGTGACTTCATTGACATCCATCTTCTCATGAAATGAATCAGTTGTTTAAGGATATCTTGAATTGAATTAATTAAGCACACGTGTTATAATTCAATGCAAGTTGAGTGAATCATGAACATTGTCGGCTGTACACCATTCTAATGCAGTCAGGTTCATGCTTTAAGCAGGATTAGTTTGGGAGCTGTGTTTGAGTTCAGGAGTGACACATGGGTTGAAACGTTTCCATAATTGGCTTGGATTCTTTTGTGTTTCGTAATATTATACACCACTTCATTGAGGTTAGTTTTATGTAATGAATGCTTTATGTGAACTATCATGCAATGATCATTTGTATCCTCTTTAACCATTACATTTCAAATTTCATTTTATTTTCTTTATTTATCAATCCATATTGTTGAGCTTCGTTGTTTGGAGCCTGATGTTTGCTTGTTCGTTGGGTTTTTCTTTTCATTTTCTTTACTAATTTTTTAAGGGCGTGCCACCCCTTAACACCCCTTTATATGTTGTCGGAAAAAGGTTGTATTGAAGGAACATATGTCACAGGTTAAAGTACTCCGTACCTGGTAAGTTTTTTCTTCTTCTTATTTATGTGACATTTTCCTTCATCGATTGTTTCCTACCGCGTGAAATGGCAATCTCGCTTTTGGACAACTTTATGACAGTCTTATATATATTAGAGTTTTTGGACAACTTTATGAATGTCTAAGTGAATAGAGTTTCTTGGTCTAAAAGTTCTTCAGCAAGCTGAACAAAGGGTACGCAAGTATGTAATGATCGAGAAAAATACTTTTGGAATGTATATTAAAGCTACACCATTCAGCATGGCAACTTATTACAAATTGTTTGGTCACCTACGTAGCATAATTAAAACAGCAGGTTTACATACATTGCATCACAAATAAATCCGCTTAAACTATAGACTCGTAAAAAATCGAAAGACAGGGTCCACCGTGCATCGCACGGTACGCCTGTCTAGTTTATTCAATAAATAAGAGATAATTGCAACACAAAAACACCATTGTTTTGATGCATGAACTTGTGATTTATATGTGTAAGTTAAGTGAGATGATACTAGATAACAACAATTGCATGACCACAATAATCGACACAACAATTCTTAAAGAGATAAAAATATTTTTAATCCCTTTTGTTTAATGTTTTTACTTTTTTATCCAAATGTTTAAGTTTGACTCGTAACATTTTTGACTCCACATTTTAATGACATCAATATGCTTGGTTCTCTCATGATGAACCTGATCCTTGGCTAAACATATTGCACTTAGACTGTCACAATATATCTCAGCCTGATCCTGATGCAACCCCAAATCACTGACTAGCCCCTTCAACCAGATACCCTCCTTAGCTGCTTCAGTAAGAGCCATGTATTCTCGCTTGATGAGTTGATAAGGCTCATCAGATCCTCAAGAGTAGCTTTCACCGACTAACATTTCCCAATGTAAACACATAACCATCATTGATTTTCTCACATCAACATCACCGCATGATAATCAAGATCACAAGTGGCTCGTGACTGCACGAAGATCACCTCCATAAATGAGACCAACATCACCGTGTACTCTCTCGTGTACCGAATATCCTTTTATGACTTTCCGTTGTTCCTTTCCAGTTGAGCCATAAACTCTGCGACAACACCGATCGCTGAGCCAGATCAGGCCTAGTGCAAACCATGGCATACATCAGACTACCAACTGCACTAGCATAGGGAACTTTGACATATACTCCTTCTCTTCAGCTGACTGTGAAGCATAAACAGACAAATGAACATTTGATGCCATAGGAGTATCTATTGGTTTTGCAGCAGACATCCCAAACTTGGCCAATATCTTCTCGCACAAAACCTGCTTGAGACAAGAATAATTTCTTCCGACTTCTATCTCTCCAGATCTCCGTCCCCAAGATTTTCTTGGTCGCACCCAAATCCTTCATTTCAAATTCAAAGACTAAGAAGGTTCTTCGATTTTGAACATCGGACTTTCTTGTCAAGCGGCTAAATATCGGCATGTCATCCACATACAGGACAAGATAGATATATGATCCATCTTTCAAGCAGATCAGAGTAAACACAACATCATATGGACTTCATTGTAACCTGCTTTGAAGCATAAAATCATCAAACCTTTTATACCATCGCTTTGGAGCTTGCTTCAAACCATACAATGATTTCTTCAACTTGCAAACATAATTTTCCTTTCCAGAACTTGAAAACCCTCAGCCGCATGTCATGTATATCTCTTATCCACCTCACCATGTAGAAAAGCAAGTTACATCTAATTGCTCAAGTTCCAGATCCTCTGTGCCACCATTGCTAGTAACACCCTGATTGAAGTGTGTCCACCACCGTGAAAAATTTCATCAAAGTCAACCCCTTCTTTTGATCAATCCTCTTGCAACCAAACGTGCCTTATACCCTCGACCCCATTCGCCTTTGTTATTCCTTCTTTTTCTTGAAAATCCATTTACAAGTCACAACTCCCTTGTCAAGAAGTCGTTTTGACCAATTCCCAAGTCCGATTCTTCAATAATGACTCCATTTCATCTCCCATGGTCGCATGCCACGAGATGCTTCAGACATGTCACTGCTTCCCTCGTAAGTAGTAGGTTCAAGAACTCCTACTTCTTCAAAGAACTTGGAGTGCATATCCATCCAAATCATCATATCCATATCTCCTTGGAGGTATCCCAACATTAGATCTTCTAGGCTCACGGCGCCTAGACTCTGCCGATCAATGTTTGTATGGCGCGCCTCATCGAGGTCTCAAAGAGTCGGCTTGGATCGGATTCTCGGTTCATTATCCAGATCAAGATAGTGTTGATTTGGATCCACCGATTGTTGCATATCGAGAGACTCCACCTCAAGCTCCACATGTTTCTCAACACTATCGATTCAAGACTCGGTTTCGCACTCGCAGACTTCCCCACCGATGAGTTTAACATAGAATTTTCATCAAACACAACGTCCTGGCGAGGATTACTCGACTCTGTGATGACCAAATTCTATATCCTTCACTCCATCACCATACCCCACAAACACTTCTTCTTGCTCTTGGTTCTAACTTCCCTTCATTAACATGATAGTAAGTCAGACTCCCAAAACCTTTAGAATCGAGTAGTCAAGCAGTTTGCCTCGACCACATCTCAAAAGGTGTCTTGAGATTGATTCCTGTGTGAGGGCTCCTGTTGATTAAGTAGCAAGTCGCCTTAACACCTTTCGCCTAAAATCTCCTTGATAATAGTCATCTATGAATGATATCTGTCCAAAATCTAGCTTTAAATATTTTAATGTACGACATATTCAAATCAATCAGGACACATTGCAAAATGCAAATACGGACCGAAAAGGTAAAAATATGTATAAACGAGAAGCAAAAATGTGGAGGTGACGAAAGTCAAATCACATCCAAGTCCCCGCAAAAAAAAAAAAATTCACAATCAAGAAATACTAAAGCAGTATCTAATAACATATTATGAATGTTAAAAACAATACTATTATTGAATCAGTAGAGGAAAATAATAATAGCTGAAACAAAAACATCACAACAACGAAAAATTGATCATGAACCAACAACAGAAAACAAATTGATAATGAAAAAAAATCTGTGTGCATGTTTAGATGCATAGTCATCAAATATAGTATCAAGTTTAATATTATCCAACGTATCATTCAGTTTATGGACCCTAAGCGGTCAATTAGGGCAAAATTTTCATTAATATCATTACTTTACAAAAGTTTAACGGTAAATTCATATATCATCAAAATAAATAAATAAAACCAAAATATGTCAAGATCAGCAGTCGAACTAGCATAAATAGGAGTACATAACCATTGTTTATCTACTAAATTAACTTACACTATTGTTAAAGATGTATTTTTGGCCCCCCTTATATCATGCACCTGGGCGGTCGCCCATCTTGCCCGCCGTATCTAAAATGCATATGTATGAAATTATTGATTGTGATAAGATACTTATTAATCAACATATTCTACGTCATGATTAAAGATTTAAAAGTGTTTTATGCATAAAAAAAAAAAAAAAAAAACCTATATCATTGTTGCGACCAAAGCATTTTTTCTACCACATGGTATAGGGCTGTGTTTGGGTTGAGTTGGGTCGACTTAGATTGAGTTTTTACAAAATATAAGTCGGGTTGGTTCAAGAATAAACTAACCCAAACCAAACCAAATGACTACAAAACCCAATGGGTTGGTTTCGGGTTGGTTTACATGTATATATATCGGGTTGGGTTGGGTCAACCCGAAAAAAAAAAACCAAACCAACCCAAAATGTTTTTGGTTCGGGTCAAAACTCAACCCAAAAAATTTGGGTTTCAATTGGTTTGGGTTTTCGAATTTGTTCAATTTGAGTTTTGGGTTTTGAGTTTTGGATTGGATTGAGTTCATTGGATTTTCTGCTCAGCCCTAATATGGTATGTGTTTTTGCACAATACTTCATGGTATGAGTTATAAAACGATAAGGTGTACATTTTGACCATGTATCTTCTTAGACTTTAGATTACAAAATCATATTCTATATTTTCTACATGCGAGTATTGGGCTTACAAGGAGGCATGGCAAAACCCAACAGAATGGTGTAAAAAAGCTGTAAATTTGTTGGGGTTTTTTTTTTCGAGGAAAGAAGATTTTGTTTCTTATGCAACAAACTGGAGCAAATTGTAGAGTTTATACACAAAAAGATGTACAAAACAATGAGCATATTTTCCCAGCCCAACTCTTTAATTGAAACTGGTAGAATCCCCAATTCTAAGGGCAAACAGACAAAAAAAAAAAAAACGCCAGCCTTAGACGTTAGAAGATTTACGCCCAATTGCCAATTTGTATCCAAATAATGCCATGCGACTTGTGACACAATATATTATTTAATTATTGATCATCATGTAATCGTTTTTACAAAAAAATAAAATAAAATTATATGAGTCGTATCATATAATTAATGATGTAAATGTGTTGGGTTATTTGTGACAATTTTATAGTGAAATTGGCATTTCCGTTTGTATCTCCCATCCCCCGCTCCCCTAAAGTCATTTATGTGTATAATACAAAAAAAAAAGGGTTGTCAAGACTCAAGAGTGGATAACAAGAGGTTGTTGGACACAAAATATTTTGATGTTGTGTGAATATATAGAGATACAGGTGGCTAAAGGACGTGCATTGCAAGGCCCGTTCAACATGCATATTGTATATATAAATCTACTAAAAAATGACAATTGTCAACTTTTTATTAAAACATAAGTCAAGGGAATTTCGTTTATACGTATGTATATAAAAGGAAATATTAGGGGTAGTTTAGCAAGATTAAAAAAGACGAATTGATAAACATATTTGTCCATTGATAAGGAAATAGGCATATAGTGATTATTCCACATACACATCATAAAATGCACAAGTTTTGAACGTAGTTGATGATAGTTTTGTTGTTATTTCAACATGCAAGCAAAAGACATAATAAAAACCGTGATAACTTCAAGAAAAAGCAGCATCAACAACGATTGGACGACTTGGACAAACAATCATATTTTTTTGAGCAACAGTAATGACTAGTTGGGTATTGAATCGTTGTTTGTTTGGCTTGGAGTTGTTGAGTTTGTCTTGTTTGTTTTTTAGTTTGGTGAATTGGCATTTTCTACGGCTTGGATATTTTTTTGTAATCTGAACCTTTTGTTATCTAGCGTCATGCTAGATTTTATTAATAATATTTCTTGTTGTTCAAAAAAAAAAAAAAGGTAGCTTCCGATAGTTTTGTTGGTACTCCAACATGCAAGCAAAAGACGTTAATAACCATTACAAAGATGAACCATGTCTTTTGCTTGCATGTAAGCAATTTTTTTTATTAGAAAACATAAATCAGGCAACATAGTAGCAAACAAAGTCAAGCTCATAGGGCAATAGGCAAAAACATAGTTTTATTTGTTTGTTCGTGGTGTTCTTTGGTGTTTTTTGCAAGGTGAAATTTAATGGGTTATCGAGTTAATCGGATGGACTTCAATATTTTATGGTATATTACTTATTTTTGTGTTATTTTTTCCCCGGGTGGGCTTAGCCCCCCTCAATTTATACACACCTCCGTCCTTGCTTTGCAGGGCTTTGCTGAGCTTCACTTTATGGTTCTACTTTGTTTGCTTCTGGATCTGAAACTGTCAAGCTTCATCAATCTTCACAGGTGATTGTAGAAATTGAGATAATTTATTTATTGCAAATACAATGTTGGGCCGAGTAAATAGAAGATATTGTAAGGTGCCTATAACCATGCGGTACTGTGATGGATCATCAAGTGGGGTACCGGATTGAGAGAAAAGAAAAGAAATGTCAATTTGTAACAGTGTAGCAACTGAATTCGCATCCTGAAAGTTCAACTTGGAAAGCAAGTCAATAATATAGAGGCGTTGAGAGAGAAGAATGCCATCAGAATATGGATAACTTACCACCCGTAAAAAGTAGGATAGCTAGCGAAGATCTTTATAGGGAAAAACGAGCTGCCATTCGTGTGACAAATTGATCAAGAGCAATGGCATTGTTCGTCGTAACAATGATATCATCAAAGTAGATTAGCATATAAAAATCAAGTTGGAACCATGCGATTAATTGAACAAAAAGGTATCAGCATAAGAATTATGAAATCCAACAGATAATAAATAATGCTTGAGTTACTCATACCAATCTTGGAGGGCCTGTTTTAATCCATAGATTTCCTTTTTCAGTTTACACACATTATCGGGGTGAGCAGGATCATAAAATCTGGGGGGTTGAGATAAATACACCGTATCATGTAAGGGTCCCAGCAAGAAGACATTATTTATGTCGAGCTGACAGGGAGACACCCCAACAAAAGTTTCAATGAAAGAACAACCCATACAATGGTTGGTTTAACCACAGGACTAAGAACATTAGCATTAAAATCCCTACACCTTCTTTTATCTCCACAATAGGGATAAAATGTAGGGATACAGCCAAAAACACACTCCATCAGCCTCCTCATCATTTCCATATAATAGGGATCGTGAACAGTGCCACACCAAATGTAGGGTGGTACTGTAGCTCACCCTACATATTTTTTATTCATTCTTTCTCTCTTTTTCTAACAAAAATGAATTTTAAAAATATTGTTTATAGATAAAGAATGAATATTTTAATGATGTAAGAACAGAGATAGGGAAGCTGATGTAGAGTACTCTGAATTTAGTTGCTGAAAAGTAGATATATGTATTTTTTAATAGTATTTTTGGAGATAGGATAGGAAGATTGATAATAATGCTCTAAAAGTTTCAGAGTAATCAATCCATGGGCGTTGAGTAAAACCATGAGCAACAAGCCGTGCTTTATAACGATCAATGGTACCATCAGAGCCATATTTTATGCGAAATATTCATATGAGCCAACAACATTAATGCTAGAATACAGAGGAACAAGTTCTCATGTATCATTACGCATCAAAAGTCATACATTCTCTTGCATCGCATTAAGCCATTTCGGGTGTTTGAGAGCTTGAGTGGTAGTGGGTTCTATGTCAGGAGAAGCATGAAGATGAGTGTTGATGTGGTCCGGTTCATGCTCGGAGGATACCATCATTCGTGCTATTTATTGATATTATTTAATTAATTAGGAGTTGGTTTTATTTTATATTGGATTTTTAGCACTTTATTTATTTGTTCTTTTATTAGCCAATAGAAATATTTAAGTTTAATGCCATAGGAGGTGGCGTATTTTCTAGTGGGATTTTCTCAACAACATTAATTGGTTGTAAGCCTATAAAGGAGCTATTCATTCTGACACAATTATTTTATGAGAAATCAAATTATTGAGTTTTACTCAACAAGTCATCTCACTTGCAGTGAGAATTTTCTTTGTCAGAAAGTTCGCAACCTCAATTTACCAAAGATTGTGAGCATTTGTTGGGCATTTACATTCTCTTGCATCGAGATCTGGTTCCAACCCGAATCATCGGTTGGTAGCCATGAGCAAATACCCCTTTTATTTTGTTTTCCTTTTATTCCGTGTAATCCTGATTATTGATCATCATCATCAATACAAAAACAAAAAAAAAAAAAAAAAAAAAATCGCTGTTCTTCCTTGCATCGTTCATTGTTCAAAAAAAAAAAAATGCTCCTATTCGTTTATATCTGGTTGTTTGTCATCAAAAAAAAAAAAAAAAAAAAAAAAAAGGGCTAGAGCGTGTTATTGATTCTTATTCATTGTAGCGTTCATCATCCTCGTTGTTTTTAATACCATCAGCTTTATTCATCCTTTTTTTTTTGGCGGCTGTGTATACCCAAAATAAGGGTTTGACCTAGTTATTTTATTTTATTTTTTTTCCAGCAAGACTTCGGTCAATCAAACAAAAAAAAAAAAAAAAGAGAGAGAAAGTGCCACATTTTGGACGAAAATATCACACCCAGGTGTGAAAATTTTCACACCCGTGAAATATTGCAGTCACCTAATTTCATTACTTTTTCCGTGTCTTTTGCTCCCCACCTTTCTTACTCACATTAGCAACTCTTCACACACCATCTCACTCATTTCTATACCTTTTTTTCGGTCTGAACACCTAGTGTCCTTTCTAGAGAGTCGGTTTTGCGTGCTGTTTACTTTTGCTTGCTTTTCTGGTTCATTTGACAAGGGTACTTTGTACGACTTAGAAAGAGGGGAGTGTAAACATGAGAGTTGTGAGGTAATTATGGGGCTGCCATCTTTTAGTGGTGCACCTGATGGTGATGCATATTTTCTTGGGGAAGTCGAGTTAGAGCACTATTTTGCACGCTATAACTATTCAGATGCGGATAAGTGCTACTTTGCACCACTTTGAGAGTAATCATTCACGAGAAGGCTTAGCGATGGTGGGCCAATTGCCCCCCTCGTTACTTGGCTAGAGTGATGCTTCAAAAAGAGGAGGATGCGAGGATAGAGGAAGAAAGACTCAGGATACTAGGGATACTCGCTAAGTGGAAGAAGCAATCTGAGCAGAGTAAGCAAGACACGTGAGCGGTTTAAGAAGAAAAGTGAACTGTTTTGGGCTAAATCTCACGAAAATGTAAAGAATTGAAAGATGCCATGAGCACACGCCATGAGGACACTATTGCAACCGTTGAGGTGGAGAAAATTCTTGATGAGAGGCCTTGTCCTATTGTGGATGAGGTTATTAACAAGGTGGAGGCATTGGTTGGCGTTCATCGAGTTGAGAGTGTTGAGGCATCCGAGTTTATAGTTGATGATGATGATGCTTACGTGGTTGAGATGGTCATTGCGGATGCGGAGACACAGTGGCCACCGTTGAACCACCATTGTATTGTGTTACCCGGCATTTTCTTTGCGTGTGCGTCATTATCCCCACTGCAAGGGTACTATAGGGTTATTGGATACACCCAATGCCGCCAATATATTGCATTTGGATGTTCTTGAAATTGTTGCCTGTGGCGGACAGCTGAAGCAAGCATTTGATGATCCATATTTGGAGCATGTTGATGTCTCTCATGATTTTCATTTATATGATCATCTTGCTCCATACCATGGCTTCATTCACCATTATATCCAGCCACGAGCCCGTTGGGCGTTCGCTTTTGAAATCTTGTGCGACCGCTCAACATGCTATTGATTTACAGATGTTTGTTCGCTTTATCTTTGATCCTGGCGTACCATTGGAGTTTATTTTTGTTTCTCGTGATGTTGTGCATGATGAAGGTCTGTTCTATGACATCCTGTTGATTCGAGGACGAATCCTTTCGAACCGGGAGGGAATGATGTGGTCTGGTTCATGCTCGGAGGATACCATCATTCGTGCTATTTATTGATATTATTTAATTAATTAGGAGTTGGTTTTATTTTATATTGGATTTTTAGCACTTTATTTATTTGTCCTTTTATTAGCCAATATGAATTTCGTTTCCAGCCAATAGGATGTAGGCGTATTTTCTAGTGGGATTTTCTCCCACATTGCTTTTTAACTTCTTAGTTCTTTTGGTTGTAGCGTTATAGGAACAAGTTCTTATTGAGTTTTACTCAACACAGTCATTACGCTTCAAAACGCCATACATTCTCTTCATTACATTGCATTTTATGAAATCCAATTCGAGTGTTTGAGAGCTTGAGTAATGGTAGTGAGTTCTATTTCGTCGTAGAAGTTCATGAAGCATTGAGCATTTGTTGGGCGTTCTAAGCTTCACGATTTAGTTGGATTATATTTTTTCCCATTGGCTCGCATTGTTCCCCTAGTTACTTCTGGGCAAAACATCGAGATCTGGTTCCAACCGGAATCACATCAAGTGTGGAGGTTAAGCTTCTGAATGGGTTTATGGATATTGATCGTGTGTGCATAGGATGAGGAGTTGGGGGATGGAGATCATGCGGTAATTGGGGGAGGGGCGGGAGGAGGGGGGCGGGGAGAAGGATGGAGATGCATCTGGATCCAGAGACCGGTGAAGATAGAGGTGGAGGTGTGGGAACAGAGGCAGGAATGGGAGGATCAAGTTATTTGGAAGGATTGATCATCAATACATACAATTAATGTACAAAATGAATTTAAATAATATTCTATATAATATCTCTAATTAAATTCAACGTTTCATCCCCTTTTTTTTTACGGATCCGAAATAGTAGTATACACACTTTTTCGTTCCACTGAGACTCAAATCCGGAATTCTAGTACTCCCTTCGTCCTATTTTATTTATCTATGTTTCCTTTTTGTTTTTTCCTAAATAAGTGTTAATTATCAAATTTCTGTAAATATTTTTCAATGTTTATATTATTTACTGATAAAAGCTATTTTAGATACTCACTCAACAGTTTACAAAAAAGCCTATATGTAAAATATTGGTTTATTTAATACGATTCAAAGCAATTGGATAAATAAAATAGGACGGGAGAGCAATATTTTTTTGTGAGTTGAGTTCTAATATTATTTTTTTTTTTTTGGGAAGACAATACAAAAAATTAATAAATGAATTAGAAGGATAAAAATAACATTTTCAATTATAAATGAAAAAATCAATATTCTTTAAAAATTATTATTGCGTGTTTTGTTTTAATACGATTCAAATTATTCTATTGGATAAATTCTTAAATAATATTTTTATCCTTATTAAATTACGCACTTATTAGATTTTTTAATAATTTTGTTCTTACGAAAAAATTATTTTTTTTCTTGTAAAAAAAATCCATTTGTTTCTCTTTGTCCGGTCGACTGGGTCTTCATGCAAGACCGAGAAAAAAGGATTTTTATAAAAAAGAAATGTTTCCCGCAAAGAAAAGGTCATAGGCTGTAACTCGGTTGACATCAATGGACTGCAGTTTAGGCGTCAAAGTCGCATATTGGCTGAAATGTTTGTTGCATTACCCACCAATTTGAAGTGTGGAGAAAGTGGATGCTATTTACAAACAACACACAACTACACAAGTGCAATTCTATTCCACTCCCATTTATAAATCTTTTAAGAATAAGAATACAGGTGCAATTGTTGTGTTGGAATCAATGACAACAGTTATTTATGCCGTTTATCATTTTGTAATTACATTATCGTCAATTTAAACTATTCATTATCAATGATACAATAATCGTTGTGATACAACAGTTATGTTTGTATCATTGCAAATCTTTCAATTTGAATTCATCACTATCAATGATTCCATAACTTATGTGAACTCGATTAAATTTTATGCACTCATTTTTTTGGCTGCAAACCTTTATTTTTATTTTTATAGACCATTGAATTTTTACATCCTATTCCTCTTGCATAATAGATAATTAGATTCTTTTTTTTTTTGAAAGAAAGATCTTATTTTATTTCACAACCAACAAAGCAAGAACGTGTAGCATCATATGTAAGTATTAAAGGTTTTTTATATTTATTTATTTAGGTAGTCAAGTATTAAAACTTAAAAGAAGTTTTGTGCATCTCCGGTTCCTCCCAAGCTAGTCTAAGATGCAACCATCTTCGAATAGCCTTCGAAATGAAGACTTGAGTAGGTGGCCATATAACATTCAATTCGTATACAATTTTATTTCTTCACAACCAAATTCAATACGATATATCAATAAATAGGTATGGCCATGCCCGGTCATCACCATTGTATGACGGATAGTCCTTATGGTTTGCAATGGTCCAATATTTTTATTTGAGGGGTGGTCCAATATTTCATGTGTGAAAGAACTCCCCATTTTTCCCCCCGGTAGTGTAGATTTTCATACTTATGATGCCCAACGTGAAGAAAATCAGAATAACACAACTGAAAACTCGAATTTGTTGTTTTATTGAATTGATTAAAATGCTTACAAGGGATCTAGCTTATATAATAGAATATGATATGAGATAAACCTAAATATTTATTCAAATATAATTTGAATAATTTAAAAAAACAAAAAACAATTTTTTATTTAAACAAATAATTTATCTCCACAAAATAATATCTTGATCTCTTCTTTGACTCCATCTTGATCGATCTCTTGTCTTTATCTTTTATTACAATGGTCGTCTCTAAATGCATGCATTGTAGTTTTCTCTTCCTCGTGGCATATTTGACATACGGATTTAGAGGCAGACCCATCTCTAGACATAGGTCAACAAGACCACGGTTTAAGGCCATAAACAAATTATCAAAATTTAGGGGTCCGGTTTTTTTTTTTCCAATAAGTTTTTAGAGTAAACATATGAAATATATTTTAAAAACCGTTTGTTTTTTTGAAAGCCTCATATTGATTATTTAGTTTACGGTCTATAAAAATACAGGGACGGCCTTGTGTAGAAGCAAAATATCTCCTCAAAAAGAGGTTATTCACTAGAAAGGAATTTTGAACGAGATGCTATTGGAAGAAATTGTAGCGAAATTAATGGACCCTTAAGTTGCTAAATACGGGTCCAGAACGAAGAGTTCTAACTCGTATTTAAAGGTGGCAGCTGGAAGTTGTATCTACCACTTAATTACCGTATACTTGTTATCACGAGAAATATTTTTGCCACAATAAAATTGTAGACATTATCACTACTCTATTATCACTTGTGTCGTCACAAAGCAGCTGCCAAGTGAGTTTCCTCAGAAACAAAATAATCATATAGCCTAGTTTTTTCCCGGATTTTTTCCAAGACGAGGCACCAATATATTTTTTGCCGAGTCTGCAATGTGTTGCATCACTTGCATGTTTAGTTTTTGTCCAATGAGACTCCTCAATTGCATATTGATGTTCTTGGACACATTGAACATTGATTTTATGAGTACTTACATTTTGCTTAGAGATTTTGCAAAAATCCATGAAATTTCGATCCATCTTTTCTGCTTGGTCTGTGCAAGCTTACTCAAATAAAATAAGGCCATCTGCGAAAAAAACAAATGAGAGAGGGTGGTGTTAGTGTAGTGCCCTAAACCCAATCATATTGGTCTCAACCCGATTGTGTTTAGAGCACTACACTAACAAATATGACTAGCAACATCCTATGTGCATGACACGTAAGATCACGGTATTCTTGGCATACATTGAGTTTAAACAGGGGGTAATTAAGACTAGTCATACATTCAATACGATCCGTGGGTCGATCGCAACACTCTTGTAATACATTGTGGGTAAGTAACTACACATCATCCATACTATCCGGGAAGCATGTAAAGCACGTAGGAGCACGTAAAGCACATAAGATTGTGTTTAAGCCATATTTTAACCTATGTGATCGATCATACAGAGGGCATAGCAACACTACCTGTTGGAAAATGATGGTTAAAATGGATGTGTAAATGATATGCATATAAGATTGTGTTTAAGCCATATTTTGTTTTCTTTGCAATTGTAATTCGAATTTGTTGTTATTCATCTCTTTGTAATTTTTATTTCGTTTATGAACAAGATTGTCCAACACTACCAACCTATCTTCAATATTCGTAACCAAAACGATATACTGAAATTTTCCAGAAAACAAAGCATACTTGAATGTACAACGCATAGCACATAATAATCACAGAAACATAATAGAATGATGACCCTGGACACTGACTGGCTCGTCGCGGTGGGGGTCAAGGCCGTTAAGGCGTGCTTGGAAAAGTTCCAAGTTCAATTTCTACTTCTTCCACATCCGTCATAATGCAACCACGTAACCCTAAACTACAGGTGTATATGTTCTAGAAACAAATAAAAACAATAACTTTAATATAAAGTATGTTCTTTTTTAATAAGAAGAACACCTTATCTTAAGAACGAATAGAACTACAAACAAACAACAAACCCTCATTTACACAAGATTCTACATACAAGGCACGTATTCTAACATGAATAATAAAATAAAGCAAAAACAAGACATAGAACTTAAGAAATTAAAAGACTAGAGCTTTACCTTCAAAAGACGATTCTAGATTCGAACCTGAATCTTGGACCCAAAAGAACTCAGCATTATGATATCCATAAGCCGAAACAACAATGTCAGATCATCATGTCGGACATCGGGGGTCCCGCTGAGGTGGGTGCTACTCCTGCTTAGGCGAGCTTGCCAAACAATTGGTGATAAAAACGCGAAACTGTCCCACCGAGGCGACTTTGGCTCCCACTGAAGGCCGGCCTCTCGACCACCTGAACCACGAAACACGAAGCCGAATCGATGAACCAACCAAAACTCCAAAAGAACCATAACTCGCTTAGGAGGAACCCTACCTTGCCTAGACAAACGGCTTGAACTCCAAAATCTGGAAAAGCTCAAAACTTACGGAAAACTGAGAGCTTAGGGTGTCTTGGAGTCTTTTTAATATCTCTTAACAACCTTAAGGCGGTTTTCTTCTTATCTTTGATGGAAAGAAAACCTGAAAAGAAAATAAAATAAAAAAACTATTTCAAAAAACTAAATTACCCTAACTAGGATGTGAAGAATTTTACATTATTTTCGAGACATGACAGAATGGTCTGTATCCGGGAATTTGCTTGGTTTTCGGGTCAAATCGTCACAAACTTTCGACATGTTATAATCATTGGAATAATCTTATGTAGTACAATCATAATAAAAGTAAATATATAAGTATAGTGTTGTGACTTTTTTTAATTTATTTTAGTGTGTGTGTGTTAGGGAGGTCAGACTTGGATAGCTATTCCGCTGGCGGCTTTGTATTAATTAACAAATTGGGGTCATTTTACATATAGATTCCCGTTAATTTTCATTTATTTTAGGAAATTTGTTATAATTGTTTTGTTGATGTCTTTTACAATAGGAATAGCAGCACTTGAAAAAGGATGGATGTAAAATATAAGACACCAACTCTTTCTCTCTCCTTTTTTAATTTATTTGTCTCTTTTATTTGTCCTGCATTATTTATGCTTCAATTAGGTTAATTATAAAGTAAAGTAAAGTACGTGTTGAATCCCAAATCGACTATGTCTCTATTTTGGTAAAATTATACTAAAAATTAGAAGTTGGAACATTCGGCAAGTGGGAAGCAAGAGAAACAGCTATTCCGACAAGAATTATTTTATAGTATTTGGAATTTCTTTTTCTCCATATAAATTAATCAATATTCATGGATTAGTTGCAGGCCCTTAACAGCGAGTCACCATGTTGACCCGGTTTATACCGATATTAATTTGTCATACGCCGATAATCAAGTAGTCTGGCTTAAGTAATAAATGACTTTAGAATGCCTAAAAAGCATCGGTTTGATTCTTTTCTGAGATGACATGTTAAAAAACTTTTGATCAGGCATTACCCCTGAATAAGAGGATCGCGACCTAGGCTGAAAGATGTCTTGGTCAGGCCTTACCCCTAAATAAGAGGACACGACCTTGGCCGAACTCTGGATTAGTCGGATCAGTTGGTCCTGGATATCGGGTTTTAAACAAATAAAAAAAAGATGGTTAATTACTAAGTAATGTTAAGAACACAAAGAGCCACAAAAGTATTTAATCCTGTTGAAATAATTAGGTTAATTACTAAGATACGCCGAACTTTTTCGGTGTCCCGATGTTTTTTCGACAAGATGTAAATGAACAAAGTCATTATATGAGATGAAATTGTAGTGCTAGAATGTTGGAGTTCCTTCTCGTGTCTTATGGTTACTACAAAAAAGGGGTTATTATATCTAGACAAAGTAACTCTCCCTAATTAAGGTCACTAACTCTCACTTACGCCACTACTTCGCACTAAAGGCCACTGACAAGCCTTTATAGCTACTAACAAAAACTTGAGGCCACTAACTAAGGTTTTATGACCACTAAGTCTAGCATTATAGTCATTTTCTCTAACAACCCCCCACAAAATGGACATGAATGCAAATGCAAATGAAGACCCTGAAGAGAATTTAGATGGAAAAATATTGTGTCAGGAGAGGTAGTTTATGTATTTGAACCTGCCTTAATAAAATGCAATCCGATTACTCGGATAATCAGTGTATTATGTCTTGAAGTGTTAAACTTTAATTGTAAACCAAGACAACAACACTCACACAATATTTTCCCTAACACCGGTTTTAGTTGTCCCTTTTGAATCATGATCTCGGGACCTCCAGTCAACATGGTTGGGTTACCATTACGAAGATCCTATAAAATAAGCCCCAATCTCATTCTAATTTTCAATAATGACATCCGATCTCTAGCTAAACTTTTCACAAACACATATGCTAGATTACCTTTGATTTTACATAATTGATGAAAATCACCCATTAGAGATCATATATTTAATAGTATTATGTATGCGACGAATATGTTAAGACTTGCATTATGCAAGATATTTTGTCCCCGACCAATTGCAAACTGACTATCAAAGTGTATGTTGATAGCAGCGATTGGCTTAGGACAATATGAAATATCCTCGAGGAAATTCTGAAGCCATTATGCTTCTTTCCTCACTTGTCTAATGTTATAAACTCGGCTTCCATAGTGAAATGAGTTATGCATGTTTGTTTTGTGGATTTCCATCATACTACAACACCACCAACGGTGAATAAGCATCCACTTCTGGACTTAGAATCTCTGGTGTTAGATTTCAAATTCGCATCACAATACCCTTCCAACACTGCTAGATACCCCGTATAATGTAAACCAAGATCCTTTAGGTACTTCAAGCACCTTAAGAGCTTTCCAATAACCCCTACTTAAATTACTTGAGAACCTACTCGGTTTATTCACAGCATATGCCAAATCTAGCCTTATACAATTTGTTATGTACATCAGACTCCTTATCACTTGTGAATACTTCATTAGAGACATCGGTTCACCTCGAATCTTGTTTAAAGCTTCATTTTGAAGATCCACTTAAATACGCATGGTTTATTTCCAAGTGGTAGGACAATCAACTCCTATGTGTGGTTTTATATGATGGATTCTATATCAACATTGCCTTCATATACGTCATCGATTCATTTTCTACCAAAGAGGTCAGCAAATCTGGACCAAATGACGTTGTAGCTCTAGCCCGCTTGCTGCAATACAAATTCTCAAATTTTTAAGTTTCATAATCAACATACTCATATGTCTGTTTATTTGTCTTTGTCTTTGCACTAAAAAGACACATTCAAAAACACAACACATATTGGCTCGATGATGACATTTTCATTACTTCAAGGATGTTAGATTTGTGCACCAAAAATCTATATGCACTACTATTATTTACAAATCCCACGAATATGCAATCAAATATTTTAGGCTCGATAGTTGCCGGTTTAGGCTCAGGTACTTCTACAATCGCCAAACACCCGTACACTTTCAAGTATCTACATTTAGGCATGTAGTCTTTCCACAACTCATATGAGGTCTTATCCACATTCCTTGATGGAACTATGAAAAGATTGACATAAGATGAAAGAATTGCTTCCCTCACAAGTTTTGGGGTAAACCCGAAATTACCAACATAACATTCATTTTCTCATGTAGAGTCCGGTTTTTGCATCCCAAAATACTGTTTGATTGAGGTGAGTATGTTG
Source organism: Gentiana macrophylla (assembly GCA_026214975.1). Lineage (NCBI taxonomy): Eukaryota > Viridiplantae > Streptophyta > Magnoliopsida > Gentianales > Gentianaceae > Gentiana > Gentiana macrophylla. Next base: position 127,621,260 of record CM047805.1, on the reverse strand, counting down.
CGATTGTATGATGAATGATGTTGATGCCAGAACAAAACTCATTAATAGTGCATCAGCTCTCCCCCTCGATTACTCCGAACCATCTTGATTCTCTTGCTAAGTTGGTTTTCAACTTCATTCTTAAAATTCATAAATGGCAGATAGACATACCAGTATCCCGTGCAATCATCAACAAAAGTAACATCATAACTTTTGTCATTTCGGATATGCACAACCTTTTAAACATACAACTTGTGTGAATTAAATCTAACATTTCTCTTTCCACAAAATGCACCGGTGTCTTAGCCAACATGGCAACGACACAAAGCAATGTGAAACTATTCACATTTTCTTTTGGAGCAACTTCTGACCAAATTCAGTGTGGTCATTAAAACATCGATTGTAGCACTCTTCACTGGTAAATCTCATGAGAGAGACGTGCTAAGGTTTGCGGTTTGAACTTCAAAATGTACAACAAAAGATGACAATTTACTCCAGTTTGGTGCCCACAATATTAGCAATTGTGTCTCATAATACAACAGTTAATCTGTTTGATGTAGTGACACTTTAAATTTTGAACAAATGGCGAACTCTTCCGGTGTCCAAACATTCTTTTCGACAAAATGAAAATGAACAAAGTCATTATATGATATTAAATTGTAGTGCTAGAATGTTTGAGTTCCTTCTTGTGGCTTATGATTTCTACTAAAAAAGGGTTTTATAGGTGGGAAAAGTAACTCCCACTATTAAGGCCACTAACTCTGATTATGGCCATTTCTAAGGCCACTAACAAAAAATTTAAGGCCACTAGCTAATGTTTTACGGACACTAAGTCCATCATTATAGTCATTTTATCCACACACAAAAAAAAAGAGCACTAGATAAAAGAGGACTTAATAGGAATATAAATCTTCAGCCAAGATTCTGGATGGAATTTGGTGTGAGTAGCCTTCAATACTCAAATACTAATCTTAAATAAATCTGAAGAAGGTTCTCAGATCATTATATTCTTCAAAATGTTGGGCATAACAAAGATATCAACATTCTTAGAACAAATTTTACTTCCTTAATTAACTAAGGGTTGATTTTAATAAATAAATACCAACTCAATCAATGTACTTTTTTGTTTGCTAAAACCAGAAAAATACTCCAAATATGCATAAATCAGGCCCCTAAGCCTTGAAATGTAGGCATTTTTTGTTTTGCTTTTTCTATAATTTTAAAAAAAGTTGATTTTTTTTTTTTCTAAAGCCCATCATTTTCTGCTAATTTCTGGCTCAGAAGGAATTCCTGATGTCGCTTAATGAAAGCTGCAACCGTAAGATTAAACTCCTCATTACTTAAACTCTCAACTGACTCAAACGACGTCGCTGCTCTCCGCCGGAAAGTCTCCGACCGTCGTAATTCTAAACCAGGCGGCGTCACCGGGAATTCTTTCTTCACCCTGGCTGATTGCGTCCTCTGGAACTTGTGTACGCCCTCTGTCGCATCGTGTACTGGCGCAGCCGTGACGGCGGTGCTTCTTGTCTTTTCCTCTTCTTTTTCCGCTTTCTTATCCTGTTCTACATCCTTCAACTTCTCCTCCACCGGAGCCACACAGACGATCTGTTTCTCCTCGGGGATATTAACACCGGCGGCAGTCAAGTTCTCCGTCGCCGGCGAGGTAGATGGACTTTTATCAGTCTCGACGACTGAAACGGATTTTCTCTGCTGTTGATCCTGACTTAGATGAACATACTCGTCGTAGATATCGCCGGAGCCAGAGCTGTGATTGTTACCGGCGTCGTTCTCTCGACATAGGACAACGAGAGCGACAACAATGGCATTGCCGATGAGAAAAACGACATGAGGCTTAAAAAGATAATCGGCAAGTTGAATGAAAAAATCGCCGGAGACTTTCAAAGCCTGCGGAAGATAAGTCGATGACCATGAAATCATGGTGAGAGCAATCAACACTTCGAAAACCATCAAAAGCGTCTTAATCTTCTTGAACCGATTATATTTCGCCATGGCTTTCATTTTCTCAGATTTAACCGTGTCAAACACATAACCTTCAGAATCCATTTCTTTACCTGATTATAAAATTTGAACCTCAAGTGTTTGTTTTAATTACTGAAAGAATGGCGTACGATTTCCAGAATTTGGAGAGGGAAAAATAATCAAAGGGGAAATAAATTTGAAGATGTATGCAAAAATGCAGCACATGAAGGTGGAATATGCAGAGAATGTGTGCATAGGATAGAGAATCAGGCTCTCACACGCACTGAAACTGTAATGCACGGAGAGAGATTTTGAAGGAGGGGAGGGGGGCGGTTTTTCTGACACTTGAGCCTTTGGGTCGGGTTGGTAGTTTACTTTCTCTCAGATCAAGTTGGGGACGAAGGATACTTTGTAAGGCAAGGATTCATTTTATAGCCGCATCATATGGTGCTTTTTGGTGAAATAAATTTTGGATAAACTAAATTCTTTTTTATTTTATTTTATTATTTATAGAGGAATGAGGAAAAAAAGACAATAAAAAATAATAATAATAATAAAAAGAATTACAAATGAATATATTATATTATTATATTTATCGGAATGGTCCCTTATTGGAGAGAGAGCATTTGAGATCTATGCAAGAGGAATTCTGGAGGCATCGTAATACTACTTGCAGAATTTTGCCTTAGTTGTACGAACCATAATACGACTTATTTTCATCATAAGGCGTCCTGTAGCAAGGGGAAGAACTTTATTCAGGCTTTTGAGAGCGGAGCGATGGTCATAGTGACACTGAGGAATCGGGCATGGAGGAAATTGTTCTAATTACTTCGAGGGCAAATTTTCAAGCTCGAATCATAATCTCCCAAGTATTGTAGATGTTGAGTTCAACCACATTTCGGAGAGGGATGTACTGCAACTTCGGAAACCATTTGTTGAGGAGGAAGTTATTTGAGTACTTTCTCAATTGCCAGGGCGTACATCGTTGGGTCCGGATGGTATGCACGTCGTATTTATGCATGTGTTGACTTCCTTGCCAGCTCTTCAAAATTGTTGGTTGACCAGGCGGCAATCTTATAAACCATTATCGGGCCTTCCTAGTGAGCAGAGCTGGGAAAGCTTTGCACCTCATCTCATCATGTGCACAGTAAAGGATCATACGCGCACATGTTGGTGCAAGTGATCATCAACATCCTTGGTCCCATCGTAGTGCTCTATCATTAGCATTTTTAACCGAGCAGGTCTCGGGTAGTGCTATATTTTGGCTGTGAATGAAGATGTAAATCACACCCCCATTCTGAATCTACCAACGATCCGGTCTACCACGTCACATGCAGCCATGTGCAGCCCCTAATGAGAAGAGCTCTCATCCACTTTTTCTTGCTGATTATATCTAGTGCTTGACACCATTGTTTCATCTCTTTCCGGAAGAATTGTTGCACTTACCCTTCTTGGCATTTCAAGGATCTCAAGTCCCTTTCCTTTTTTCGACTTGCTCCATTAGTAAAGCAAACATGTATGCATTATCACCCATTGGTTGTTGGACAATTTCGAGCTTCCTTTTTTCGACTTGCTCCATTAGTAAAGCAAACATGTATGCATTATCACCCATTGGTTGTTGGACAATTTCGAGAATTGTCTGAGCTGCATTTGTCAGCTCTGATGCCCTTGTTGTGTCATGCACAAAGTAACATCTTCTATTTGTAAGGCATTATCTCCTCGTGTAGCCTGCACATAGTGTGCTAGTCTAGCTCCTTCCTTTTCTTTTTTGCTCTTTTTGTTAGTTTTTGGAAGCATATTTGGTTGCTACTTTTCCATGACTTTTTTGAAAGAAATGTACATGTTTTGGCTATTCCTTTAGAACCAATGACGATACCGGATACTGTCCGGGTATCATTATGGTATGATGCGGGTAAATAGATCTCGAGTGGATAATCCAACTCACTATTTAGTTGATTTGAATGTGGGTTTTCAAAACACACAATGCATTATGGGTCATGGATGCTTCCGGGGGAACCTCCTTAAATCAGTATCTGTTCAGAGAAATGTCTAAGAAAATGGCAGTAAGCAGGAGTCAGAAAATGACAGTAAGAAGGAGTAATATTGCAGTGTATCGTGCGTACTTTTGTTATATGTGAAATGATCTCTTTATATAGGCTTCTCCCGCAGGGGAGTGAGTTGTGTAGCATTTGAAGTCGTGTTTGACGACATGAGCCGTTGGTGAGGTTGTAATGGAGTAATCATGGCTCATTATACGGTTATTACGGAATACGTGCAGAACATGGATAACACTTATTAAACGGAATATAATTGTCATCCGAGATTGGGAAAGACCTACATTAGATTGTACATAAGTGGTCAGGGTGAGCCTGCACCATGTTGGCAATATGGTACCGCATCATGTGCCATGCTGGCTATAAGAGACAATGGGCTACTTGAGCCCCGTCGGACAGGGGACGACATTCGTCATGTCGGTTTATTGATCATAAATGTGACATGTGTTGTGCGGAGCCTGTCGGAGATCATCATATTAAAATCCCGATATTGAGTCGAGCCCACAGCTCGTATGCTGAGATGACCGTCACAGACCCAATGTTTGTCACGTGTATGAAATCAGATCATACACATATTTCATCCAAAATTCGAGGCAATCCCCGCAACGGAGCATTTTTTTGTTTTCGATAAAATGAAAATAAACGGAAAAAACTAATGAAATTACTCCAAAAGAAAATACTATGTAATAGTATATAATAACCCTATATATTTATTATCCTTAGTAGAAATGTAATTTGGAAATAAAAGTGATAGCAATATACAAATTTTACCGCAGATACACCTAAGTAAGAGTCAGACTCTGCAGACACGTCACATGTCGAATTTCAGATTAATCGGGTCAGTTTGTCTCAGATACCGGGGCTTTAAGAAAAAATACGAAAATACAAACATGCATTTTGTTTTCTATTTTCTTCAAGAAATATATTTCTAGGAAATATAACTATTTTTTTTTGGAGAAAATACAACCATTTTGTCTTTATTATTATAGAAATAATAGATTTTTGTCTAGAAAGACATATTGTCTAGTGTGGCAATATTCAAAGATCTTGATAAATCTGTTGAGGTTCAAGAGAGGTACCGAACCTCTTGAACTCATGTGCCGGATTTTCTGTGTACACTTTATTTATTTATAAAGAGACATATTAATTGTAGTACATATAAACAATTAATATGTCAAACTCTATTCATAGACATAGCTTTTACTCTAGTTCACTTTATGTCATAGACATTTATTATGTAAGAGACTAAAAAGCATCTAGCCTCGTTTATAGCTTTTACTTTTTCTATGAAAGGTCACTATCTTGTCTAGGACCTTTCAAACTCCTCAAGTGTATCTACATATATACTCCACATTATCAATGAATAAAAGATAAGTTGAAGTTTACTCTTGTGTTAACACATTCTCAAACTCTCTTCATGGTAGCAGAGCCATTTGTGTTCTAACTTTTTCATCTCATATTTACGAAGAATGTCTTCCACATCCGACATTACTTCAACCTCGTGAGAGACTCTCAAGAAATTTCACAAGATGTAGAGATCTTGACAACTCCTCTTCTTATACAAACCATAGACTTGATGGTAACAACTTATCTCATATGGTCAAATGAAAATGTACATTTCGGACAAAGTAAGATGGGATACTTGTGCAGAACAAAACCTCGCACTTTTTCTTGGCCCGAACCGACTCGGTTTTGAAGCATGGGACACAACAAATAATCAACTCATGACCATCCTCACGAGGTCAATGACAAAAGAGATAAGTGAAAACTTTATGATGTATGATAACGCCAAAGAAATGCAGGATAATGCCGTAGATCTTTACTCCAAGAAGGATAATACATCCGAGGTATATGAACTAGAAGCTCAGATTCAAACTTGCGAGGCAAGGGGATATATCCAGAACTCAATATTTCAATCAACTATCTAAGGCTTGGCAACACTTAGATATGTTAGAAACTCACTCATGGAATGATGTCAAGGATCTCTCTTTATAAAGACATCATAGAAAAGAAGAGAGTATTCGTGTTCCTCACCGAATCGAATCCTACTCTTGATGATGTTAGAGGAAGAATTCTTGCCACCAAACCTCTTCCAAATCTCAAATCCATGTTTGCTTTGAGGTCAAACATGAAGAAAGTAGGAGAAAAGTCATGCTTCAAATCCACTACCGACAACCCCTCACCGAAGGTGTCTTTGCCTCACATTTGTCGGGAAAGGCTCTTGAGGTTCTTTGAGACATACAAGAAGCCTCTTGAGAAAATCGAAAGCGTGCTCGTGATCACCGCAAACGCACAAATCACACCAAGGACAATCTGCTGGAAGCTCCATGGCAAGCCTAACTCCTCAAAACCTCAAACCTATCGAGGGAAAGTCAAGCGCACACATCGGTGAGGAGGAGAATGACAACCAGGATGAATGCTCGCTTTGCATTCAAAGCCTTCTGAATCAACAAAAGGAAGGTAGTCACTCTCTTGATGTTGCTACTCATACTCATACAGAGTAAATTCTACTCTTCCCTTAGCAATGAAACATGGATTGTTGATTACAGGGCATCCTCCCATATGACTGGTAATAAAAACCTTATAACCAACTATATGCCTTGTCACCAAATTCATAACATTAAAACTGGCCGATGGATCTATCTCTCTCTCGTGCAAAAGGTGTTGGAAATGTTAAACTCACTAATAAGATATGCCTACAGGATGTCCTATTTGTTCCAAACTTAGACCGCAATCTTATATCTCACAAGAGACTCACTAAAGATTTGAATTGAATTGTTGTTTTTAAGGAAAATCAAGGCACATTCCAGGATCCTACTTCACAGAAGTGATTGGGAAGGCTAAACCTTACTACTGGATTGTTTCTGGTCAACCTGCACAAGATGTAAGATCAAGACTGAATCCGCCAAAGACTTCGCTCCTGCACTTTAGACAATATCATGTTATGGCATTATAGATTAGGACATCCAAGTTTTGGTTACTTAAAATCTTTAACTCTGAATTGTTTAAAGGATGTAATCTGAATGACCTTCAATGTGATATTTGTCAATTTGCTAAACTTACAAAATCATGTATGCTAAGTTACCTCATTTGCATTCCTCACCTTTTCACCTTAATACACGTTGATGTGTGGGGACCTCTAGGGTGAAAAGTATAACAGGGAAAAGGTGGTTTGTCACCTTTATTGATGATCATACCAGAACACTTGGGTTTTTAATGAAAGACAAATCAAGTTGGCCCTATCTTTCAAGAATTTTATCATATGGTCTCCACTCAATTTGATACTAAGGTCAAGATCTTAAAGACTGATAATGCTCTAGAATACTATGAGTCTAATCTCAGTACCTTCTTGTGAGATAGAGGAATTGTTCATATCAAGAGTTGTGTGGAAACACCTCAAAGAGAATGGGGTTCTTTGAGAGAGAAAGAACTGAGCACTCTTTGAAATGGCCAGATCAATCATGTTCACCACACATGTTCCTAAATATATGTGGGGTGAAGCTATCTTGGCGTAACTTATTTACTCAACAGACTTCCCAAAGAGAGTGTTAGGTTTCAAAACTCCACTCCAAACCCTACGACCACACACTCCTCGCCATCATCTTGTTTCCAGGTTGCCTCCAAAGATCTTTGGTTGTCTTGTGTTTGTGTATATCCATGCTCAACACAGTAAACTTGATCCTAAAGCTCACAAGTGTATTTTCCTAGGTTATGCAAAGGACAGAAAAGGTTACAAGTGTTATTCCCCTATTGAAAAGAAATTTTATAATTCTATGGATGTAAAATTCTTTGAAAGGACCCCTTATTACAAAGAAACCCTCTGAGCCATTCACGATGGAAACCTGATTGAAATTGACCTAAACCCCTTCCTCAAAGATACTCTTAACCTCTCAAGAACCTCATCGATCCTCAAAGAGATCGAACTTCAAGACCTACCGACTCTCTACGACCTAATACTCCTCAAAGAACCTCCCGAACAAGAGTCATCGACCCGAGCCTGCACCGATCCCGAGCCTCGACACTCAAAGAATCTGCGGATCCTCGGCTCGACCTGTGACGACATTGATGATAGGCCTATTGCTCTTAGGAAGGGAAAGAGATCATGCAGCGATCACTCTATTCATTCTTATTTATCTTATGATAAGTTATCTCCGCGCTTTGCCATGTTTTCACAGGACTGTTCTCACTCTATTCCTAAAAATATTCGTGAGGCCCTTCAAAATGATAAATGGAAGGTCAGACTACACTCTTGACACCTCTCCCACAGGCAAAAGCGATCGATTGCCAGATGGTTATTCACTATAAAATACAAATGATTGACAAGTACAAAGCCGATTGGTAGCCAGGGATTCACTCAAACTTATGGCATTGACTATAAGGAAACTTTTGCACCAAAGTGGCAAACTCAGACCTGCTGTGGTTCTCTCTCTAATTGTCCAACTTGACCGCCTCTTCACCAATTGGACATCAAAATGCTTTCTAAATGGGGACCTCACCGAGGAGGTTTATATGAATGTACCTCCTGGTTTTATCAATCCTCATAATAAACCGAGGAAATCTCTATATGGCACTCAAGCAATCATTTTGGAAAATTAACAACCGTGGGTCAAAGTCCTGGATATCACCAATGCAATTCTGATCACACTATGTTCATCAAGACAACCAACCGTAAGAGGTCTATTCTTATTGTCTATGTGGATGATATCAAGATGACATATTTGAAGACTCAAAAGGTGTTTCAGAAAGACTTGGGTTTTTCAAATATTTTCTTGGCATGGAGTAGTAGCAAGAAACAAAGAAAGGCATTGCCTCCCAAAGGAAATATGTCGACTCGGATCTCACCAAATCGCATGTGAAAAACTCGCTATATCCCCTGCATGCTATCAAGACAACCAGCCCCCTCTTGAACAATATCAAAGGCTTGTAGGAAACTCATCTACCTCGGCCATATGGTTATTCATTATAAAATACAATGACGGATGGAGCTTGATTGAAATTGGCCTAAGCCCTTCCCTCGGCAACTCTTGCCCTCGACATGCTGACCAGGCACCATCGATCACCTCGATCACTCTATTCATTCTTATTGATATCTCTTGGAAGGATAAGATTATCTCCATTCTTATTTATCTTATGCTCACCTTTGCCATGTTTTCACGGGACTTTTGATAAATGACAGCCGATGATTCACTATAAAATACAATGCCGATGGCACTATCAGTACAAAGCCGAGTTGGCAGCCAGGGGATTCACTCAAACTTATGGCATTGACTATAAGGAAACTTTTGCACCAAAGGCAAAACTCAACACCCGCTGTGGGGATTCGATCTCTCTGAATTGTCATTCAACTTGACCGCCTCTTCACCAATTGGACATCAAAATGCTTTTCTAAATGGGGACCTCACCGAGGAGGTTTATATGAATGTACCTCCTGGTTTTATCAATCCTCATACTCAAGGCAAGGTGTGCAAACCGAGGAAATCTCTATATGGCACAAGCAATCACCAAGGGCATGGTTTGGAAAATTAACAAAGCGTGTGTCAAAGCTGCTGGATATCACCAATGCAATTCTGATCACACTATGTTCATCAAGACAACCAACCGGAAGAGGTCTATTCTTATTGTCTATGTGGATGATATCATCCTCACCGAGATGACTCTCATTGAGATCCAACATTTGAAGACTCTCTGGCGGCAAGGTGTTTCAGGTGAAAGACTTGGGTTTTCAAATATTTTCTTGGCATGGAAGTAGCAAGAAAGCAAAGAAAGGCATTCTGTCTCCCAAAGGAAATATGTACTGGATCTGTGAAGGAAGCGGCATCTTGGGGTGCAAACTGCTATATCCCTAGAGAGACCAGTCATACCACCTGCTACATGGTGACACTGCTTTGTCGAGGAAAGAACAATATCAAAGGCTTGTAGGAAACTCATCTACCTCTCCATACAAGACCTGATATTGCATATGGTGTCGACCTGTTAGTCGGTTCATGCATTGCCCTCTTGAGCAACATTGGGATGCGATAAATAGAATATTGAGGTATTTGAAGTCTACTCCGGCCAAGGGTTACACTTCACCAAGTCTGCGATAGATCCATCAAGGTCTCTACACCGATGTTGATTGGGCTGGATGCCACATAGATGAAGGGTCGACCACAGAGCCACTGTTCCTATGTATGGGGCAATCTTGTTACTTGGAGGAGCAAGAAACAACCTCTCAGGTTCAAGAAGCGATCTTGAAGTCGAACTCGTGGCACTTGTCTTAGGCATTTGTGAAGCTCTTTGGCTCAAAAGAGTACTTATCGAACTTCAAAGACCTCTTCAAAGAACCTATCACACTCTGTTGTGATAATCACTCAAAGACTCTGCATGGCAGAGGATCCAATCCATCATGACAAAACAAAACATGTGGACATTGACATGACACTTCCTAAAGGAAAAGATTGATGCCAAGATTATCCAGGCTCCAATGATGTTCCTCAATGAGACCAAAATGCAGATATTCTCACCAAAGCTATTCCACCTCTCATGTTCAAAGCAGATTAAGTAGCAAACTTGGCGCATCAACATATACAAACCAGCTTTGAGGGTGTGGCAATATTCAACATCTTGATAAGTCTGCTGAGGTTCAAAGAGGTAATCGAACAAACTCAATTTTCTGCTTTATTTATTTATAAAGAGACATATTAATTGTAGTACATATAAACAATTAATATTCAAACTCCATCAGCTTTACTCTAGTTCACTTTATGTCATAGACATTTATTATGTAAGAGACTAAAAGCATCTAGCCTCGCTTATAGCTTTTACTTTTTCTAAATCATATCTTGTCTAGGACCTTTCAAACTCCTCAAAACATATACTCCACATTATCAATGAATAAAAGATAAGTTGAAGTTTACTCTTGTGTTATTAACACATTCTCAAACTCTCTTCATCTAGTAAATAGGAATGAAAGAACATTGAGTTTTAATTAGGACAAAATGCTTGGTTATTCCTAAATTACCCTCATTTACTTCTTCACATGATGTATCGCTTGTTTTAGGGAAGCAAATGTAGTAACTGACAATCTATTTTCCATGATTTTATGAAAGAATTATCACTATATATTTTTGAACTCAATGGATAAAAATACTCAATTAATCTATAGTTTTGATTTTTCTAAGATGCTCTGAATGGTAATGCAAAGTTTTGGAAGACAAACTTATCTAGCACTATGCGAATAATGGAATTTACTCTGTCAAAATGGGATATCATTTAGCATACAACACTAAACGACAAGAAGCCATATAAAAAAATATAAAAAAGGAGGTCTTTGTGGTCACTAAAGGTACAACCAAAGATCGTCCACTTTTGCTGAAAAACCCTTTTAAATGCTTTACCCACTTCAACGGGATTGAAGCAAAAAGGAATTGGTAATGGCGTCTGCGGAAAGTGCAACCAAGATGATGAAACGATATGGCATTGCCTTTTCAGCTGCACCATACCTAGGGAGGTTTGGAGACAGCTACATGACGGTAATTTTTTGTGCAATTTCAGGCAGAGATCATTTCAAGATTTTTTTGAGTTTCTTATCGACAAAGAAGATGATAAGGGAGTTGCAAGAAAAATTTGCATATTGTGGTGGATATGGAAGAGCAGATATGTGTTGGTCTTCGAGAATGAGTGGATACCACCTACGAAAATTATCTTCCGGGCAGAAAGTGAAGCATTGGCCAATGTTGAAGCGACAGAGAAAAATGGACCGGACCCCAATCCGTTAAATCAGCAGAAAGCATGGAAACGCCACCGACAGGTATGTCAAAGTTCAATGTGGATGTCGCTACCCGGGAAAGTAAAGTAGCAGTTGGTGGAGTGCTTCGGGATAATATGGGGTCTATTCTTGGCAGCTTCTCATACTTATTAGAAGACAATTATGATGTTCTCGTCGGGGAGGCGCTAGCCATTTACCATGCTATTGTTTTTGCTATAACTCGCGGATACTTCAATGTTGTTTTCGAAAAAGATTCCCAAATAGTTCACAATAGGTTGGTCTTGGATAATCATGATCTCTCTCATGTCGGGAGCATTATCCAGGATTGTAAAAGCATGTTAGCATGTTTCTCCTCTTATAGTTTTCTTTTGTCAAAAGAGAAGGTAACACACCTGCTCATCTTTTGGCGAAGGAATGATTAAATATGGCCTGGCATAAACAATGGGGCATTAGGCCGCCTTATGATGTAATCAAGGCTTGTTCTTTTTTTTTTCAAAGAACGAACCACTTTATTTCCACAGCCAAAAGGCAACCAAAGAGAAAGCTAAAAAAAAGTTATACATCAAAATTTTAGACATAATCAAAATAACTCATCCCAAGCCAATCGAAGATGCTTTGCTCGTTCCACCACTTGTGACAGAAAAACTGAGGCCGGGGGCCTATCTTCTTTGTTGCCATGAATGCATCGATTCCTCCACATCCAGATTCCATACAGAGCTTCCCTCCAGCATAGGCGGATCTATGTGTATCATAGGGGGGTCCATGGACCCCCCTGAACGGATAAAAACTCTACATTTTACCTATAGAAAAATAATTCGGACACCGTAAAAATATTTACGTACCCCCATAAAATATTACGGCCCCCCCTAAAAAATATTTCTGGATCCGCCACTGCCCTCCAGGTATACTTCCACTCCGTGGTGCCTAATAGTGGCATAACCTGCCGAGTGAGGTTCAAATTGATCCAGTCTCGGACTGTTGTTGCCCCAAAAAAATTACTCCAACTCTCCCTAGGTAAACTCAAACACCAAAGAGTGCTTGCCCAAGGGCAATCCCTAAAAGTATGTAGTATCGTTTCATTATCTTCACCACACAAAGTGCATGTGGGTGAAGGAATGATGTGCCATTTTGCTAACAAAGCTCCCACAGGAAAGGCCTCATGAGCAAGGTTCCAAAGGAGAAAATTACCTCGAGAAGGGCCCTTTAGCCTCCAAATCTGCTTCCAAATTACATCGGCTTGCACTTGGGTAGTAGGACCCGGCTGCAACTGCCAATGGTAGCCTGCACTAACAGTATAAGTTCCTTTCGGCTCATCTCTCCAAATATACTCGTGATCGACGGTATCCAGGCCTTGCCAAAGAACTGAATATGCTTTGCAGATGCTTCTCTATATTGGGGAACTCCCTTGTTTAGGTTTCACCGTCAATTCTTTATATTTATGTGTGATGACCTGAACCCAAAGGGCATCCTTTTGGTGAAGGAGTTGCCAGACAAGCTTCCCCAAAAGGGCCAAGTTCATCTCTCGTAACTTGCGTATCCCCAAACCCCCCTGATCCTTCGGTTTGCAGATAATATCCCATGAAAGGGTGTGTAGCTTCCTCGACTCCTAGTGTCACTCCATAAAAAGTCTCTGCAGATCTTCTCCATGCCCAAAGTGATGGTGGACGGGAGGAGAATGGTTTGCATTGTATAGTAGGGCTGCGTAGAGAGGGAACTTTTTATCAAAATATTTCTGCCGGCTTTAGATAACGAGTTCGATTTCCATCTAGCAAGTTTGCACTTCATTTTATCCAAAAGTGACGAGTAATGTATCACCTTTTGCCTCCCCTGGAGTAAGGGTTTACCCAAGTAAGTCCCTAAGGATGGAGTATAGTGCATAGAAAGTGCATGTTCAATAGCCGCCCTCAGATGAGTCCCTACATTCGCCGAGGTGTAAAAAGAAGACTTGGACGTGCTAATTTTCTGTCCAGAGCATTGACAAAATTTACTCAACACATCCTCCATAGCCCGTGCTTGCTCCACCGATGCTTCCCCAAAAAGTAATAAATCATCCGCAAAAAAAATATAGGAAATCGGGGGGCCTTGTTTTGATAAACGAATCGGTTTCCATTTCTTCATTTCAACAGCCATGTTTATCTCTCTACTAAGAACCTCCATACACAACACAAACAAATAAGGAGCCACGGGGTCCCCTTGCCTGATTCCCCTACTTGGCGTAAAACCTGCTAACTTGGTGCCATTCCACAAAATAGAGAGACTTACAGTGGTAATGGTGTGCATGAGTAGCCTGATAAGATTATCACTCAAACCAACAGTTCTGAGGATATTCTGAAGGAAGTCCCAGTTCACTCGATCATATGTTTTTTCAAGGTCCACTTTCACGATCATGTACCCCTTATTGCCTTTCTTCGAATGGAGAGAATAAAGGACTTCTTGTGCAATTATAATATTTTCCGCGCTGCTCCTACCCGGGATAAAGGCACTTTGGCTACTACTAATAAGATCACCAATGATTAACCGGATACGGTTGCCCAGAACTTTGGTTATAATTTTTGTGATGACATTGGCTAGCGCAATAGGACGAAACTGAGATGGAGTTTCTGGATTGTCCACTGACGATGCTGGATTTCGTCTATGAATAAATCCGGACCGTTTAATCTAGGGATGATTGAATCAAGGATGGTTTTGGGGATGATTTTAGACTGAGCTTGAGAGTCTCTCTCAGTGTTGCCTACGTATCTGTTATGTTCCAGAATCCAAATACACGTAGTTCCTGGAAGTGTATATTTATAGGGAGTTCATTACCCTAACCCTAAACCATGTCGGTTTGGGTAAAATACCGTATTAGCCCTTTGGGCTTTTATTAGCTTATATGGGCTTTGCTCACTGCCCCTAGTTATCCTATGGATAATGGGCCTCTTCAGCTGGTGCGGACTCTGTCCTCGAGGCCGACTTAATCGACTTGCGTCAGTCGAGCTCGGAACCCATTGTCCTACACTGCTAGCTGGTGCGGACTGATCGTCCTACACTGCTCGATAGTCGATCGCCGTAGCCTGGAGTCTACTAGATGGCCTTAGCCTCGAGCCTGGGCATCGACATGAATACCTTGACGTTTATTCAGATTATCGGGGACCAACTGTGAGGCCTGTGTGTTTAGAGTGGACTTTGTCCGCATCCCGAGCTTTCCGTCTTGCGGTATCGAGATGGGCCCATCGTCTCGGTTCTCTGATCATGTCGGTTGTCGATGTCTCAACTCGTAACTCGACCCTTGGGCTATCACTTATTCTTGCTCAGGAGGACCATGTCGTGACACCACGTGGAGGTACGAGATTCGGTATCGTCATCCACCTTCGGGATGAGGGTTATAAGAACCTCATTCATATGCATCGGATACGATCCATCCTGGAAAGCCTTTTTAACAAATTCCACCACTGATTGACCGATAACCCCCCAACACCTTTTAAGAATATTGGTGGGAGGCCATCCGGTCCTGCTGTTTTGTACGTGCCCATACCAAAGCAAGCCTCCTCGATTTCAAGTTCGCAAACGTCCCTATTAAGCAACTGGAGAGAAGCGTGGGATAACGGAGGAAACACCAAGGTGTAGTCTCGGGTGAGCTCAGAATCATCCGCCGAATAAAGTGTTATATAATAGTCACGCTTCATTTCCTGAATTTCTGTTTCATCAACACACCATTCCCCATTCCCTTTCTTCAAAGCCTTGATGTGTGCCCTCTGTTTGTGTCTAAGTGCCGTAATATGATAGAAATGAGTGTTGTTATCACCTTCCAAGATCCATTGAAGCCGAGACTTTTGGTGCCAATAAAGTTCCTCTTGGCTCAAAATATCATTATATTCTTGGCTTAGTTTCGACTCCAAATTAAATAAAAATTTGGACGGATGAGCTGCTAATGAATGTTGGACCCCTTCAAGCCTACTGCTGCAATTCTTTTTCCTATAAAAAATATGGCCAAATATTCTCCTATTCCATATTTGAGCTTTATCCATAAAATGATGTATAGTATCGGCTATATTCGGCAGGCTAGTGTCCCAGTTGTTTTGAACAAAATCATCAAACTCGGAATGACTCAGCCAAGCATTCAGAAACCTCCTTATATTGGCAGCCGGACGAACGATGGTTCTCGGTTGTAGTTGAAAGAGTAGGGGATGGTGATCGGAGTGGATTTTGGGCAAGTGGAGAAGAGTTACCTCAGGATTCTGCACGAGCCAACTATCATTACACCAAACTTGGTCCAATCTTTCGCGGATATGTGTTCCCTTGAAGAGAGGCCCAGTCCAAGTGAATCTGGGACCATGGAAATCCACACCCAAGTTACACGACTGTATCATATGCCTCATTATCTCAACGTTAACCCCCCTTAGCGGCCTACCTCCATATTTATCGTCTTGATCAATAACTTGGTTGAAATCACCCATCAAGCACCAGGGATGACAAATGCAAGCTGACAATCTAATCAAATAGTCCCAGAAGTCGTTGCGAACACTAGGTGTGGGGGAGGCATAAATTAAAGATAGGATCCATTGAATGCGTCTGTTTTTGCAAACGGCGAGGTTTAGGCACTGCGTAGTGCTAGATAAATATATCAAATCAACTTCGTTATCATTCCAAAAACACCAAATACCTCCGGAAAAACCTCTCGCCTCCACACATAACACTTTGTTAAACGGTGAGTTATAAAGAATCCGCCATGCCTTCTCACTCGAGGCACTGGTTTCAAGTAGACAAAGCACACTTGGCTTGTGTTTATGAAGCAAATCCTTAAGATTAAGAAAAAAATCGAGGGAACCAACCCCCCTGCAATTCCAAGTAAGAATATGCATTGAGTATGGGTTCAGAGGATTGATCGGGACCCCGCTTCCACCATTTCCAAGTCGTCGGGAGGTTCGTCACGCAAGCTCCAAGTAGCCGAACCCCTATGCCTGGCCTCCATATCGACTGGATTACTTCCCTGAAGTCCCCCCTCATCCGGCGGGTTTGATTTAAGATAGTTAGAATCACCATCCATTTGGGGTATTAATCTCCCATCCAGGTCCCTTCCCTGTTGTTTTGGACCATTTTGTTGTATGATATTTGGCTGAGCATTAGAAATATCATGTAATGGATGCGATTTGGATGTATGGACTGATAAGGATCCCTTCGATTTTGAAGGCCTCTTAGCCGAAGATGGTGCAGCCATTCCACTTAAGGCTGGTTCTTTTCGTTTCATTTGATCGTTCGAGGTGGATTGGGTTTTAAAGGGTCCCTTCTTTATTCCTCCGGTGCCATTTTTATGAGAATTCCCAGTCGATTCATCCCTTCTCAAGAGGGTGACATTAGGAGCCAAATTGGTTGCAGCTGCTTCCTCCATACTTTTTTTCATTCTCATTATCTCTTCAGGAAGACCCACGTCCTCTCCCTACAATTCGGTAGGTTCCTCTCCATCAGACAGGATATCAAAACGAGAACCCGAACGGCCTTGCCTATCATTCCTTTGTTCATTCTGTTCCAAATTGCTAGCAGGTTGATTGTGTCGTGTATCTCCCTTGCCTCTCTGCCCCCCAGCTGGGCGTCTTCGTCGATTCGTGGCTAACATCCATGGCCCAAAGGGTTTATCAGGGGTTGGGCCTAGTGGTGCCTGCGGGTTAAGAAAGTCTTGTGCCATTCTTCTTGGCTCGGAATCATTACTTCTTTGTTGAGAGTGACAATCATGTGTTTTATGCCCGTATTTACCACACTCGAAACATGTTAGCTGCAAACCTTCATACTCAACCTTAAACAATTGACCTCTCGTGACAACCTTGGTGCGAAGCACTTTATGGAGATTCACTTCCACACATACCCGAGCATACCAGCCCCTAGCTGAGCCTGTTGTGACAATATCTACTCGAATTGGTTTACCCACTCTTCTAGCCACACGCAGCAAAAAGGCATGATTATCAAATAGTTCTAAGGGGATTTCCGGAAACCTTACCCAAACAAGAGTTGACACGATCTTCTCCTTTGACGGAACAAAAAATGGTCTCCACCGCATAACGGTTAGATAGTGGCCCTGTACTAACCATGGACCCTTTTCAAGTGCCGTATCGTAATCTTCCTTGCAGCAGAAGCGAACAACATAGTATCCCAATTCAAGGTCAACGATATCCAATTCCCCTTTCGTACACCACATATAATTCAAGCGTTCTTGGAGAATTCGGAAAGAAACATTGCGGCCCAAGACCTTTATAATCACTGCTCGTCGCCAAGGTCTCCAATAGTCCATGAATTCTTCCACTTCCAATTCCACCGGATCATCATCTACCTCATTACCTTTCCAATTTTCAGCTATTTGTATGAAATCCGGTACGTCGGATTCGTCTTCACCATCACCCATATAAATTTGGTGCTTAAAGCTCTGATTTTGGAGAATCTCCACACCGCTGCGTCCACTCCAGGCCGACGTTTGCTCCAATGGCGGGTCGGCAATGGGCTTCCACCGTTCTGTGCTCCGACACTGAGCATCAATTTCCTCCTCAGATTTCTCAGTTCCATCGAGGTCCATGGCAGGGGAGGGTTCTATAAGGCTTGTTCTTTTGATATAATTGAATAAATGCCTCTTTTCTCTAAAAAAAACATTGTATTTGTTGGAGAAACTCACAAACAATTTTCCATTAATTAAGACATTCATTATCACTATACAAATTTGATTTTAACGAGAAAGAAAATATTCACTTCATCTGGATTTTTGACACAAAAATTTGCTTCACGCATATTGTACGCAAAAATTACTCCAATTACTTTCATCGAACCATATCATTGTTAATACATTTTTTTTGCATCTATTTTATTGGTTGTTATTAATTTTTTCAATGTTACTATATTTTTTTTGTAACTACATGTATTTCATTGTCTGTTACTATTTATTTTTATGTGTTGTAACTACACTGTTTTATTAGTGTTGCTACATTTTTTTTCTTCTGTAAATACATCTATTTTATTGATTTGTTACTACATTTTTTAAGTGTTACTATATTTTTTTGTTCGTGTAACTACAAATATTTTATTGGTTGTTACTATTTATTTTTCTAGTATTACTATATTTTTTAACTACATCTAATTCATTAGTTGTTACAAAGAAAATTATGTGGTACTACTATTTTTTGGTTGTAACTGCATCTTTCTTATCATTATCAATTTACTACACTTTTTTTACTGTAATTATTTCTTTATTCAATATTGTATAACCGTTTTGGAATATTAACTCCCCCATAATTACTCCACATTTATAGCCGAAATTTAGTGCTCTTTGTTAATGTGTTTACTCATCTACTAAGGATATTTTTTCCATTAATTATGAAATATCATTTTTAATTACAATAACAGCAAATTGTCCTTGCATCCTAATTTTTTAAATTTCTTATCATTCTAGCCACTTCCCCTAGAAATAAAACCATTTTCTTGGTGCCATTTATGTAATTATAATTATGGCACATTTTCAACTAGGTGTGTTCACGGTTCGGTTTGGTTCGGTTTTTTGAATTTCCAAAACCAAACCAACAATTTCGGTTTGCAAAAGATTAAACCAGAACCAATCATATTAACTTCGGTTCGGTTTGTCATTTCTACGGCTTGGTTCGGTTCGGTTTCTTGGTCTACAATACAAATTGTCCGACA
This sequence comes from Gentiana macrophylla, assembly GCA_026214975.1. Lineage (NCBI taxonomy): Eukaryota > Viridiplantae > Streptophyta > Magnoliopsida > Gentianales > Gentianaceae > Gentiana > Gentiana macrophylla. The sequence goes on along the minus strand of CM047805.1, from coordinate 127,601,847 downwards.
ACCAAATATTGTACTAAGTTGACCTCAAAAAATATATTTACCCGATTATAGACAAAATTGATTCCATCTAATTTTTTAATTCTTTTATTACTTGAGAAAGAGAAACCAAAAAGGTGCAAAGTTCCTTAAATAAAAATTCAAACATTTTTTGTTCTTAATTTTGTGGTCAAATTAACATTGTTGGACATTTTTTCTTTTTAATTTTTCTTCTTAAGTTTGTATGAAAGCCATCAATTTCACAGAATAGAAACATTTCAAACGTGATGGACATTTTTGTTGGCCCAATATTGTTGAACTAAAATTTTGGACTTCTTTTCATATAACCTTTTTTTGACAACATCTAACTGTATTTTTTGTGTGGTTAAAAGTAGAAATATGTATTTTCATGGATAACGGTTCGGTTCTTCGGTTTCATTAGTTAAAATCAAAACCAAACCAACTAGAATCGGTCGGTTCGGTTTCACAATTTTTAAAACCATATAAACGGTTCGGTTTGTTTCGGTTCGGTCGGTTCGGTCGGTTTTAAAACAAAATGAACACCCCTAGTTTCAACTATAATTCATGCCTTCCCCATGAAAGAAAAATATATACTTCCTTCACCTGTAATATAAGTCTTTTTGGCTTTTTAATGGTGTCCCAAAGTATTAATTTAACTGTCATATTAAACAATGTAAAATTATTAGTCACTCCCAGAAAACAATACAATATTTTGCATTGAAATAATAAAATGTAACTTATTTATTATATTTTTTTAAACTGTGTGAAATAACCAAAATGTCTTAGGGCATGTTTGGTAAGTAAATTAAGTACTTATTCTTAAAAAATTAAGTGACGGTTAGAATTAGAGATGTTTGATAATATTTTTAACACATCTTAATTATTTAAGTGGCACTTAATTTCACTTGGAAAAATGACTAAAGTTTTCAGCCATCAAACTACCGCTTATCGCTGAAAATGGATGATACAGTAGTGTCGAGCAAATATTTTTGGCGGAATGAGGGAGAATGACAGAAATATTTCATCAATTGAGTAAAATGACAGTCTTTTGAAACTTTTGCATAAAGGACAAAACTATTTATTCACTATCGAAATTCACTTGTGTTCGAAATTCACTGTTTAAATTCACTAATTTTCAAAATTCATTGTCGAAATTAACTGATTTTCGGGATTCACTGTCAAAATTCACTGATTTCGGGATTCACTGGGGAGATTCACTGATTATCGGGATTTACTGTTTGTCCTTCTCGCTATAAAAATTATGCAGTTGTCATTCTCCCTATAAAAAATATGTACCTGTCCTGTTACTTAAAAATATTCCAGATTGTGTCATTATCCCTAATTTCCCAATATTTTTTTCCCTTTGTTATTTAGCTTTACCTGTTTGTTCTTTATTATTATTATTATTACTATTACTATTATTATTATTATTCTCAATATATCATCTCAAAACCCTTTTGATTTTGTGTCTAGTTATACAAAACTAATTACATGCCCAAAGAATTTATATTTATTATTTCTTATGTTTTTTTTTTTGTGTGAAACATTACTGTAAAATGGGTGATACATTTTTGTTTTAAAGTTATGAAATATTAATTGAAATACACTATATGTGTGTGTACACTTATATATATTTGTACTCATATACCTATATTCATAGGTATATATATACACAAACACACGTATATACAAATACATAAAACAGTGAAAATAATGTAATCTATGATTTCAGATTTATAGTGTTATCAAACAGTCTAAATACTTAAATTATTCAGTTACTTAATGTTTTTAGATTTAGATTTGACTTTAGATTTCAGACTTCAGACTTCAAACTTCAGATTTAACAAACGCTCCTTATATTATGGGACGGGAGAGTACATATAGTGAATTCCTGCCCCGCCCACCAACCATGATTTGGTAATTGCTGCAATTGCCGTTTCAACCGGAACCACGACTCAGCCAGCCAGACAACCTCAGACGCCAAGCCCACGCGTGAGTTTATACGCATCAATTAGCTTTTGGCAAAAAAAATTCAAAGGACCGTCCTTGTGCATTGCTCCTAATCTTTTACGCAAATACTAAATTAATTATTGATACTTTGTATATGTATATAATAAGTAGGATTTTAATATTAATATAATGAATCTTAAATTTGCTGAAAAAATGTTTTTATTTTTTTTTTAGAAAAGCAAGAACTATATTCACTTAGGTCCATAAAGCAAGCGTATACTGTTAGATATTTTTTTTCATAAAGTAAATACTTTATCGTCTGCAAGTGAGTTGCCGTACGAATTAATATTATCACAACGAAACGGGGTTCGACCTGTATCAGCTCATGAACGCAGTTCGTGAACTGATTCATGAAGATTCATGAACCTACGAATGAATGCAACTCAGAAAATTCAAGAGTTGCATTTTTAGGCGGAACTGATATGATTCTATATTTTCGTGCAAGTAGTATCTCCATTCGTTTATGGGGTACCTTCAGCTTATAAAAGACACAAGTATGTAGACGAAAATATTCATACGTTTTACAGCATCATCAAAAACATATTTTTGAGTGTCCTCGGGTTTGATTCAAACAAGTCACTGTTTGATTCAAACACCTTCATTGTATTCTGAGAGAAATTTTCGATTGATCCCTAAGTGACATTTGAGTGGGACGGAACATCTCTTAAAAGACAACGTTCCTAACGTGCCTTGGAGTTTCTACTTTCCTGTCAAATCCTAAGTACTAAATTTTCCAACATATATTACATTATATCGGGATGGGGTGACTCTCAAGATGTTACATATATACTATATCTAGCTAACAAAATTACAAGAACGTTTCCAGTTTGCTTGACAATAGAAAAACAAACATCGGCAAAACAATAAGCATCATAGCCAAGCATTTAGAGCTAAAGGATTAGCCAAAGAAGAAGAGAGGCCGTTGTTGCAAGCCAAGCTGCCACTTTCAACTACTAGCGTGAAGAATCCCAAGGTCATAGCTTCAATAGAGCTAACAAGATGACTGACATGGACAGATCGACCACCGTACACGTGACACTCACACAACATGGCTATGAGCATAAGACCACATTCGTGTGCAATCATGACCGATTTTCCAGCTGTTAGGAAATCACTAGTTTAACGCTGCGGAATTTAAAATTTGGTTCCCTTTTACTAGATCGTTCTTCGTTTAATGCAATAAACTCGTTAAGTAGTTTGACGGTTATACCTTGATGATCTATAAGGTCGTCGCTTTGACCGTCAACGGAGAGTAGTTCAGTGCGCAAGCCGTCCACGTGTCGGGCCTCTATCGCTAATCCACACGAACCCTTTGCCGGAAACCTCCTTGGATTGCTATTGGAAAACTCCGGTTGCTAGACCGGCATTTTTCCTCTCTCACAAACTCACTATAGGTTGCTCTCTATTTTACACAAGAACTATGAGCTCTTGCAATTGTGATGTACAAAAGAGCTTGACACCCACCTCTTATTTATAGTGATAAGTGGCGCCCCTATAGTGTGGAAGAGAAGGAAACATTTTCCCAATAAAATAAGGAAAATCTTTTAGATTGATTTATCTCTTTAATGATAATTAATTTTGCCAATATCTTATATTGAATATAATTATCTTATTACCATAAATCTATTTTTCCAAAATCAATTAATATCTTATATTAATATTATGGCAATCTTATTAATTAAAGTGTACAATCCAAGTGTACAATCCAAGTGTATCTCAAACACTTAAAAGTGGCGCCCCATCAGTCAATTAATTGACTTCCGGAATATTCTTTAATTAATATAATTTGCATATAATTATATCTTGTATTTTATTTATTTATAATAAATAAATACCACCATATTAATTTACCAGTTGATGGTGCAGAAATCATCAGGGTGGCATAGCGGTGAGAGTTTAGTGGATATCTGACTGATTTGTGGGTGATTGAATGTAAGCTAGCCGGAGTTGTGCGGCGGTGATGGGAAGAGGATGAGAGAGGGTGTACTTTTGCAGAGCTTTGGCCTGCCTTTTAATTAGAATGTATATGTGATCCAGGTTACACAACACTTCCTTTTATAGGAAGAGAAAACTTAGGAGCTAAGTAAAAGAGAGGTGTTGTGAAGCAGCTTAGTCACTAATCTTACTTAATAGCTAAGAAAACATTAAATATCTAAACTGCAAGTAGATAGAATATCTTGGCGGAAACCTTTTGTGGTCGCATAGGCCGCCAGCTCCGTTTGTCTTGCCTTTGATCCCTGTTTCCTCTTAAGTCTTGTGCGGCCTTTTGAGCGCCATTTGTCCAAGGTCGTGATCCGGCCCCTAGTTCTGGTGACGCTCTAGGAAGGGTGTGATGGCAGTGACCTTGACTTGGTATCATTGGCGTGGCTAGCGATGTAGTCGCGGACCTTCCACCGGTACGATGAGCCAGAGGCTATTTCCGGGACTAAACGGTGGCGATATTATTTGCATCATCACCACTATAACCTTTATGTCTAGAGATACACTTTCCTTATCTGGTTATCAACTATAACCGTATTTTAATCCGACTCGATGTTCATATGTGTGTGACTTGATAGACTTCCGAATATGTTGGCCGTAGACACAAAGTGCAAATTACTAAAATGCCCTTCATGCCTAACGATCACGGGATAGTGTCTAGCAACACACCGTGACCCCCAATCATCGGAAGAGTCAAAAGCAATGACTACTACCTTTCATGTGAAGCAGTTACCGTGTAACTTACAATCCTATCGCTGAAATAATATCCATACGATCGTATCTCGAGTGTCGATACATTAACGATCGTATCTTATAATCTGGACATCATGCTCTCTCGGAATAACACATTTACTCCCACTTTGCAAAGATTCTCGAGAGCTAGACATTCCTTATAAGAAGGCCATTTTGGATTTTCGATCCCAATCATAGGATACGCGATTCCCGGACGACCAATCATGTATACTCCGCATGCTTCAATATCATACCCAATCACTACCGCATGATCGCCCCGTGGTTAGGAGAAATCTCAATAGTGTCAAAGCATGACAATCCACACCGTGATGCCATGAAGACCCTGGTCTAAAGGATAATTACACAACCGCCACATAGTGTGACACTTAATGTAAGTGGGTCAGTCTAACGTACGCATTCTCCAATACACGTCCACGTACAGTCCAAGTGTCCCTACACTTCGATAGACGAGATCTATCCCTATCTTCTAAAAGATAGAAGACATCCAATATGTGCTAGTCTGATTATACTATCAATGTCCATTTTGATAATATGTAAGACTAGAGACATTTAAGTACCAATCTTGTTATAGTGATTAGAGATCTCATCAACCATAATCACTATCATGGTTTCTCTATCACAGATTGACACTAGGGACGTTACTATATATATACAACAAATAATATGAAGATAAACAATATGTAATAACATAAGTTCTTTTATTAATCATAATAAAGTTATTACATGAACTAAATTGACTGTAAATGACCTGACCCGGTCGGATCCGGTCCAACCCGATTGGGTTTAGGACACCTTTCCAACAATCTCCCGCTTGGCCTAAAGCCAATCACCCATATGCCTAACGCCGTGCAAGTGAACATGTTTCTCATGCTTTGCTTGAGACAATGCCTTGGTTAACGGATCAGCTATGTTATCATCCATGTGGACTTTCTCTATCTTTACATCTCCTCTATCTACTATCTCTCTAATCAAGTGATAGCGCCGTAGCATATGTTTGGACTTCTGATGAGACCTTGGTTCCTTTGACTGAGATATCGCTCCATTATTATTATCACAGTACAGAGGCACTGGACCTTCAATGGAGTTAACCACACCAAGTTCAGTAATGAACTTCTTCATCCAAACTGCTTCATTTGCCGCCACCGAGGCCGCTATGTATTCGGCTTCCGTTGTAGATTCTGCAGTAGTCTCATGCTTGGAACTCTTCCAGCTCACTGCTCCGCCGTTAAGCATGAAAAAAAATCTAGATTGTGACTTAAAGTCATCCTTATCAGTTTGGAAACTGGCATTTGTGTAACCTCGTAATACTAAATCATCGTTCCCGAAAACCAGAGGAACATATCCCTAGTACGTCTCATGTACTTAAGGATATTCTTGACTGCAATCTAGTGACCATCACCTGGATTGGACTGGTACCTACTAGTCATACTAAGAGGGTACGAGACATCTGGTCTTGTGCATAACATGGCATAAATGATAGACCCCATTGCCGAAGCATAAGAAACTTTACTCATTTGTGCCCTTTCTTCCTCTGTCTTATGACTCATTCCCTTCGACAGGTAGACCCCATGTGACATGGGCAACAATCCTTTCTTGGGTCGCTCCCATGTCGAATCTCTTCAAATCTTGTCTATATAGGTGGATTACGATGGACCAAGCAACCTTTTAGATCTATCTCTATAGATCTTTATTCCTAGAATATAGGCTGCATCACCCAAGTCCTTCATTGAAAAGTTCTTGGATACCAAGCTTTGACCGATTGTAACATATGCACATCATTCGCTATGAACAATATGTCGTCTACAGAAAGCACTAAGAACACAATGGCACTCCCACTAACCTTCTTGTAAACACAGGGCTCATCTTCGTTTTTGATGAAATCAAACTGTTTGATTATCTCATCAAAGTGAAGATACCAACTCCGAGAAGCTTGCTTTAATCCATAAATGGATCTTTGCAGTTTACACACCATCCTGGCGTCATTGGTTGTGAAACCCTCAGGCTGTGTCATACAGTGTTCTAAAAATCGCCCTGGGCGATCACCTAGGAGCCGCCTAGGCCCTGGACGATCCCCGGGTTTCTCGACTTGGCTCTAGGCGATTTATCTGGGCGCTCAAGTGTGCTGGGCTATTTTCTGGGTGCTCCTGGGCTCTTCTAGGCGCTCCTAGGCCCTTCTGGCCGCTCCTAGGCGCCTAGGCCCTTCTAGGCGCTCTTAGGCCCTTCTAGGCAATTAGGGTTCCATCTAGGCGAACATCCAAGTTTTCCCAGGTGTTTAGACAAGAAAGAGGCATAAAACCCTAAAACCCACCTTAAAACCCAAAAAGTGCCTAGGCGCCCTAGGCCCTAGGCGCCCCTGTAGCGTATCGACTTCGCCTAGCGAGTTTTAGAACATCGGTGTCATATACACTTCCTCAGACAGGTTCCCATTAAGGAAAGCTGTTTTCACATCCATCTGTCAGATTTCGTAATCATGGTATGCTGCAATAGCGAGCAAAATTCTAATGGATTTTAACATGACAACAGGCAAAAAGGTTTCGTCATAGTCAACTCATTGTCTTTGCTTATAACCTTTTGCCACCAGCCTAGCCTTGTAGGTGGTCACGTTACCGTCCATGTCGGTCTTTCTCTTAAAGACCCATTTACACCCTATGGGAACTATTCCTTCAGGTGGGTCAACTAAGTTTCAAACTTGGTTGACTTTCATGGATTCCATTTTAGAATTCATGGCTTCCAGCCATTTCTCTTTGTCATGCCTTGATAGCACTTCCTCATAGTTCTAGGGTCCTCATCTTCCATGAGATATACTCCAGTGTACCTTTTGGGTTCACGGCGTTCCCTGGTGGATCTTCGAGGTGCTAGTGTGCCTACGGTAGAGGGTGGCCCAACATCTGTATGTGTTGTCTCCTCTACTTCCATCAACGGACTGTTCTCCGTAAGTGGTTCTCGAATTTCTTCAAAATCAATCTTACTCCCACTAACCCTATCCAGAATAAACTCTTTCTCCAGAAAGTGGCCAGTCCTGGCAACAAACACCTTTTGTTCCTCAGGATGGTAAAATTGGTACCCTTTGGTTCCCTAGGATAACCCACAAACAGACATTTGTCAGATCTAGGTTCCAATTTGTCAGGCATGGTCCGTTTCACATAAACTTGACATTCCCAAGGTTTCATGTAACCTAGTGTTGGTTTCTTCCCTTTGAACACTTCATAGGGAGTGGACTCAACCGTCTTTGATGGAACTCGGTTCAGTGTATAGGATGCGGTTTCTAGAGCATACCCCCAAAATGATTTTAGGAGAATTGCGTAGCTCATCATGGATCATACCATGTCTAACAAAGTATGGTTCCTCCTCTCAGATATGCCATTCATTTGAGGCGTCCCTGGAGGGGTCCATTCAGGTAGAATCCCATTCTCCTTTAAATAATCTTGAAACTCTCAATCTAGGTATTCTCCACCTCGATCGGATCGAAGTGTTTTGATTTCTTTACCTAGTTGTTTCTCCACTTCACTTCTGAATTCCTTGAACTTTTCAAAGGCTTTAGACTTATACTTCATTAAGTACATATAACCATAGCGGGAATGGTCATAAGTGAAGGTGATAAAATAAGAGTATCCTCATTTGGCTTGAATTGACATTGGGCCACATACATCTGTATGTATGAGCTCAAGCAATTCATTGGATCTTATCCCTTTGCCACTAAAAGGTGACTTTGTCATCTTGCCAAGTAAACAAGCTTCGCATATATCAAACGATTTGTAATCGAATTGATCCAACATTCCATATTTATGGAGTTTGGAAATGCGATTCTTATTTATTTGGCCAAGTCTACAATGCCATAAGTAGGATTCATTCAAGTCATTTGTCTTGGCTTTCTTATTATTTATATTAAGTACGTCAACATTCATATCTAATATGTAGAGACCATTGCTAAGTATGCCAGTACCATAAAAGATTCCTTTACGTGAAAAAGAACAATATTTATTCTCAAACGTAAATGAAAAACCATCAACATCCAATGCAGAAATAGAAATAATGCTCTTCGTAAGAGCAGGAACAAAATAACAGTTATTAAGTTCTAGTACTAGCCCACTGGGCAATGAAAGAAAATAAACTCATACGGCTAGTGCAACAACACTTGCTCCATTCCCAACGCGTAGGTCCACCTCTCCTTTCTTTAGATCTCTAGTTCTTCTTAATGCCTGCATATTCGTACAAATATGAGAACCAAAACCAGTATCTAATACCCAGTGGTTAGACTTAGAAGAAGTAATATTGATCTCAATCATAAATATACCTGAAGTTGAAGCATCAGAATGCTTCTTCTTGGTACTCAAGAAGCCTTTGCAGTTTCTCCTCCAATGTCCGGTCTCACCGCAATGGAAGCAAGCATCCTTGGATTTGTCTTTTGCTATCTTAGGCGTTGGCTTAGGTGCAGCCTTCACCTTCTTGGACTTTTTCTGGGCTTTTGCTTTGCCCTTGCTTGAAGTGACCAAAGAACACTTGCTTTCCTTCCCCACAAAGTGCCTCGGCGCTTTCAACATGTTCAATAACTCCGCAAGGGAGCAATCTATCTTGTTCATGTGATAGTTCATCACGAATCATGAGAATGAATCGTGTAGAGATTGCAGAATCAAGTCAATACTCAACTCTCGTTCCAACTTGTGGCCCAGCTTCGCAAGCCTCTCTATGTACCCGATCATCTTAAGCACGTGTGACCCCACAGCAGTCATGGATGCCATCTTACAACCAAACAGGGCCTTTGAGACCTCGTACCTCTCTGTGCGAGACTGAGAAGCATAGAGTTCCTTCAGGTGGACCATGATTGAATAGGCGTCCATAGACTCGTGTTGTCTCTGCAGTTCAGGTGTCATAGAAGCAAGCATGATACATGTTGCATCGATTTATCGAATAAAGGCTTGTTATACTTCTCGACAAAGATCTGCAAATTCGAACCCTCAGTGGGCTTTTCCGGTAGGGCCTCGTCCAAGACATAACTAATCTTCTCATGCCTCAAAATGATTTTGAGGTTTCTATCCCAATCGAGAAAATTAGTTTCGTCAAGCTTGCTTTCGATGATAAAACAAAGTTTCAATTTGTTCGACATTTTCTACAACAATAAATAAAGATAGAATAAATAAAAGCTCATGTAAATAAAACCCTAAATTTGCACTTAAAATTTATAAGATTTTAACTCCCACTAGCCAACTATTCCCAATTGAATTTTAAGAATTTAATTAATTCTTTAGTGGCTGGGATCCAATCTAGTTGCCTTAATCCCCGACGGTGGTCGATCAATCTTGGCAATTTCGAAAGGTAGGTACTCTACCAATGATCATATCGCGAGTCCCAAAGTTGACTAGTCAACTCTTTGATACCATCTGCATCTCTATGTGGTAGTCAACCCCTTGTCTCTAAAGTCAGACGGCCCTGACGGTGGCCAATCACCGAAGAACTTTAGTCGAGTCGTAACCCAATATTCATGAGATCTCGTAACGATCATATCTCGATAATAACGATATACCCGTGGTAGGTCAACCCCCGACGGTAGTCGATCAGTTGGATCCGAACAAGGGCTCTTCACCGTCATTATAATATTGGGAGACAATTTTGGCGTGAGAATAATTTTAAATTAATTCACTTAATTAATTTGGTTTAATTTTTTGTCTCATCTACTATGTGCATATTTCTACGATATCATATAAAGTAAAGCATACACAAAATTCCGCACACAAAATAACCGGTATGATCATGGACTTTTCCTAGGTGCGGTTTCGAATACAAACTGACGAAACCGCAGGTCACAAACTAAGGGTATCTGCAACCGCCAATATGATCTTTATTGTTGTACGCCAATGAGTTCTTTATCTCTCCTTGGTCTTCAACTTCTTGCTCCATTCTTGTTACATAATAATTTATCTAATGAATAATTACACCCGCCGACACCGTACCGGGAGCTAACGGGAATGGGATATATGCAAAAAGTAAACTAGGTCACGTTCTTCATAACGGCCTAGGACAATTTTAAAAAAAAAACCAACATAAAGAAAACATTCTCATCTATCCTATTGGTCGAGTCCATGATCCATCGAGGTCCATACAATCATATTATATCTACACATCTAATCCATACAATTTTATCTTATGAAAAAGATTAAATTCTAATTTTAACTACTTATGCGTCTTTATTTTATCACATCAAATAATTAAATAACATTTAATTAATTATATGACTTAATCGAAAATTAAAATTAACATTTAATTTTAAATCGATTTTAATTTCAATTAATAGTTGAACCTTTCAAAAAAAATTAAAATTATAAAGTCTCATATTTGTTTCCTTTCCAAAACTAAATTTGGCTTAGGCCTGGCCACTTTCCAAAATCAAAATTTTGGAAGTGGCTTGCGCTTAACCTTTACAAATCAAATATTTGAAAAGGGCCTAGGCCTATTCCAAATCAAATATTTGGAAAGGCCAATTAATTTTGGTTTAGGCCTGGCCACTTTCCAAAATCAAAATTTTGGAAGTGGCCTAGGCCTAGGCCTTTTACAAATCAAATATTTGAAAAGGGTCTACGCCTATTCCAAATCAAAATTTAGAAAGGCCAATATGTCATATGGTTTCCCAATGGTCCAAACTATTTGAACCATTGGTTGGCCATATGTCACAACTAAACAAACGAGATATCTATGCACAATAAATATCACAAAACAAAAAGGGTCGATCTCCCCATTGGAAGAGGATAGCCGACGGACGGCAGCCATAAGGCCACCGCCGCCGCCAGTCGGCCGAGCCCCCTATAAACCCTTTTTTTTTTTTAACGTCTCGTGATTTAAATCTTGCATCTATTGATTAAATACTACGCAATTAAATTATGCTTATTGCTTAAGCTCGAAGTCTGGCTTTGATACCACTGTTAGTAAATCACTAATTTAACGCAGCGGAATTTAAAATTTGATTTCCTTTTACTAGATCGTTCTTCGTTTAATGCAATAAACACGTTAAGTAGTTTGACGGTTATACCTTGATGATCTATAAGATCGTCGCTTTAACCGTCAACGGAGAGTAGTTCAGTGCGCAAGCCGTCCACGCGTCCGGCCTCTATCGCTAATCCACACGAACCCCATGCCGGAATCCTCCTTGGATTGCTATTGAAAAAATCCGGTTGCTAGACCGGCCTTTTTCCTCTCTCACAAACTCACTATAGGTTGCTCTCTATTTTACACAAGAACTATGAGCTCTTGCAATTGTGATGTACAAAAGAGCTTGACACCCACCTCTTATTTATAGTGATAAGTGGCGCCACTATGGTGTGGAAGAGAAGAAAACATTTTCCCAATAAAATTAGGAAAATCTTCTAGATTGATTTATCTCTTTAATGATAATTAATTTTGCCAATATCTTATATTGAATATAATTATCTTATTACCATAAATCTATTTTTCCAAAATCAATTAATATCTTATACTAATATTACGGTAATCTTATTTATTAAAGTGCACAATACAAGTGTATCTCATACACTTAAAAGTGGTGCTCCATCAGTCAATTAATTGACTTCCGGAATATTCTTTAATTAATATAATTTATATATAATTAATCTCTTGCATTTTATTTATTCATAATAAATAAATACCACCATATTAATTTACCACTATAACCTTTATAGTCTAGAGATAAACTTTCCTTATCTGGTTATCAACTATAACCGCATTTTAATCCGACTCGATGTTCATATGTGTGTGACCCGATAGGCTTCCGAATATGTTGGCCGTAGACACAAAGTGCAAATTACTAAAATGCCTTTCATGCCTAACGATCACGGGATAGCGTCTAGCAACACACCGTGACCCCCAATCATCGGAAGAGTCAAAAGCAATGACTACTACCTTTCATGTGAAGCAGTTACCGTGTAATTTACAATCCTATCGCTGAAATAATATCCATACGATCGTATCTCGAGTGTCGATACATTAACGATCGTATCTTATAATCTGGACATCATGCTCTCTTGGAATAGCACATTTACTCCCACTTTGCAAAGATTCTCGAGAGCCAGACATTCCTTATAAGAAGGTCATTTCGGATATTCGATCCCAATCATAGGATACGCGATTCCCGGACGACCATTCATGTATACTCCGCATGCTTCAATATCATACCCAATCACTACCGCATGATCGCCCCGTGGTTAGAAGAAATCTCAATAGTGTCAAAGCATGACAATCCACACCGTGATGCCATGAAGACCCCGGTCTAAAGGATAATTACACAACCGCCACATAGTGTGACACTTAATGTAAGTGGGTCAGTCTAACGTACGCATTCTCCAATACACGTCCACGTACAGTCCAAAGGTCCATACATTTTGATAGACTAGATCTATCCCTATCTTCTAAAAGATAGAAGACATCCAATACGTGCTAGTCTGATTATACTATCAGTGTCCCTTTTGATAATATGTAAGACTAGAGACATTTTAGTACCAATCTTGTTATAGTGATTAGAGATCTCATCAACCATAATCACTATCATGGTTTCTCTATCACAGATTGACACTAGGGATGTTACTATATATATACAACAATTAATATGAAGATAAACAATATATAATAACATAAGTGCTTTTATTAATCATAATAAAGTTATTACATTAACTAAATAGACTGTAAATGACCCGACCCGGTCGGATCCGGTCCAACCCGATTGGGTTTAGGACACCTTTCCAACACCAGCGTCACCTACCTTATATTATTTCACAAGAAAATAGGACTTAGAACCAAGGTCCATAACCGGAAAGTGCCGACCAAGATAAGAGATAACCTGATCAACAAGGGAAGATGACGAGCCAGTAATAATAATTTCATCCACATAAATCATTATATAAACACGAGTACTGTTAAGGGTGAAAATCTATGTTTTATTATGATATATTTTACGATATTTTCCCTCTTAATTGGATTGATTGCATGATAAATAGCCCTCATATGGAAATATTGAGCATACTAGGTTTTTAAGGACTTATTCGCAATATTGAATAAATTATGTGTTTTCATCACGAATTATAATTAATTGGACTTTATTACGCTTTTGCGATGTTTACCATGTGTTATAGGTATGATTATTGTGCTCAAATGATGATCAAAAGAGATAAATTTCGAGCTACAAAGGTTTAAGGAAGAGATAATGATCGAGTGGAGAGAAGAAAAGAGATAAAGATGCAAAATCGCATTCAAGTCATTATGAACGTTCATTCCATGCAATACGTCCATATTGGACGAAAGGTCTGAAATATCGAACGAGCGTCCATGGAAACAATCTTGATACTGAGAGAGTCTCGAACGGAGTTTGAACGAGCGGCCGAGGAGTTCGTAAATCCGGACGAAGTCCATTTAAGCGACGGGCGTCCGTCCGCCGACTTAGTGAAACCGCCTCAAATCTCTATAAATACCGCCTATTTTCACACATTGAGACACGAGTTTTTACAATCTTAAAACCCTAAACCCTAGGGCGGCTTTGGCTGCGATTTTACACTTTTATTTCCAGCTTTTATGCAACTTTAAATTCAATCAAAGTAGGCTAGTTCTATGTTATTTTTCGCTTTTACGGGTTGTTGAGGATGCTCGAGAGGCTAGAACCTCCTTCAAACGAGAATTGTGAAGCCGTCGGCATTGACTTGATCTCTTTATTTCGACTTTTACCGTGAGTATTTATTACGGTTGTTTCTTATCTATGCATATTCTTGTTTTAACGCAATTATATTGGAAGATATGTTGTGTGCTTGATATGTTATTGTTTGATGGAAATCTTGAATAGCATAGATCACCATAGATAAGAATAGTTCATTAGATTTACATTAACGGAAGTTAGTAAGTCTAAAAACTAGATCGTTAACGTAAAAGTTGGCACCTTTGATCTCTTTAACGTGTTAATTTAGTATTGGAAGATACTAGGTTAATAGATGAATTGCCCAAGGAATTAGGAGTTCATGTTAGGTAAGGTAAATCACAACCTAATTAAATACCACGTAAAATCGAGATAGAGACCAATGCATGTTGATAGGTGGATCAATCCTCGCTTGTCTTTTATAAACTTGATTTACAATCCTCACAACTTAGTTTAGATTAGTTAATCTATTTTCCTGCACTTTTAGTTTATTTTATCGCTTTCAAATATCTCCTAGCATTGGATTAATCTCCTCTGTCTAGTTATTTTCTCGCATATGTGTTTAGTTAGTTATTTGTTAGGTTAGTAATCGTGACAATAATTAGTTAAAAACAAAAGCTAGGTTAACATTCGCCTAGTTCCCGTAAGATCGACCGGCATAGCCTCGCATTTCTACGATCCTTGCACTTGAGGTTAACCGGTTTTATTACTTGTTTATTTTGTATTAATAAAATCCGTGACAAGTTTTTACGCCCGTTGCGGGAACCCGGACGGTTTGCCTAGTTTTTGTTTTTGTGTGTGTTTGTTTTTCTGCTTTTGTTCGAGCTTTTTCTTTCTATTTTCTGCGTTTTAATCCTTGTTTTTAGGTCGATTTCTAGGAGGATTAACCTTTCGATAGTTAGAAATTAGTGTTTTGGATTAGGGTTAGAGTTTCGCTTTGTGATTAGTTCTTTTCCCTGTTTTTCTGCTCTGCTTTTCTTTACTGTCTCTGCTCGAAATCGTTTACATTCTGAAATTTTGCATATGAACGAGCGTCCCATACCTATGAACGCCCGTCCCACCGTAAAATTTCAATCTCATATCGATTCCTAACCTACTGAGCGGCGTTCATACATTTGGGCGCCCGTCCAAAAATTTGAAAAATCAGACGGCGCTCATACGTTGAACGCCCGTCTGCTTCTAAACCAGTGACGCTTTCGTCCATATTTTTGGGCGCCCGTCCGTCTGCTCTTTTCCTCTTTCTTTCTTTTTCCTAGGTCTTGATAATAGTTCTAGATTTCAAACCTTTTAGATAGATTCTTAGGTTTCCTTTTTAGTAGTTTAAGTTTTTAATTTAGTAGTTTTGATTTTGTTCAATAGAGTTGGGTTTCGGTTTATGCAAACTCGAAGTCGGCGGGCCATTACTCTTTACACTGACCTCGGCGGACCATAGTCGACCTAACAGCGGAAACTTTCGTTTCACCGATCCTTCGGACGAAGGAAGCTCAACCAACCAAGAAATTGAACAAAAGTTGATAGAAGAAATCGAAGAAATAGTAATAATGGCGGCGGAGGATCGACGTCGTTGGCGGACTACGCCATGCCTGGTGCGATCCACCATCCAACCCCGCTATAGTCTTGCCCGCCATTACCGCCAAACCTTCGAGCTCAAGCCAGGGGCTTATCCGGATGATGCAAAGATGCATCAATTTTTACTGACTACCAATCGGAAAATCCGCATACCCACTTACACACGTTCTTAGAGATATGCGGTACTACCCGCATCCAAGGTGTAAGTGAGGATGCTATCAAGCTCAAACTTTTTCCTTTTTCCTTAAAAGGGGAGGCGAAGGAATGGTATCACTCTCTTCCCCCTGAATCCATCACTACATGGGCTGGACTCGAGAAGGAGTTTTTGAGTCAATATTTTCCACCCTCTAAGACGGCCCATTGCTTAAATGAAATTTTCACATTTTCTCAGAAGGAAAATGAATCGTTTTTCGAGGCCTGGAGGAGGTATAAATCTCTTCTTAGAAAGTGCCCCCATCATGGCTTGCCTTTGGAGAGGTTAGTCATTACTTTCTTTAGCGGATTGACCGAGCTCACTAAGGGCATGGTCAATAGTTCATCCAAGGGGGCGTTTTGAAGAAGACTCCAGACGAAGGATGGGCATTGTTCGAAGACATTGCCAAATATAACTATGCTCCATCCTATCAGGCAATTCAAGCTCCTCCTCCTCCTAAAGTGGAGGAAGTAAATGTTCAAAGTCTGATTGCCATGCTGCAGAGGCAGATGGCCAATCCTCAAACTCCGAATCCTATGAATCGACTCTTCTTCGTTTCCATGAGAACCTCGGAGTTACGTATTGCGATCTTGGCCGGTAGTCACGTAAATGGCCAATGTCAATTAAACCCCAATTCTTCATACCAAGTCAATCATCGCCCATGCCGATGGACAAGTACACTCAGTCCAATGCCAAAATCTGCGATAATATGGGGCATACTTCCGGATTCGTCCCTATGAATGGGCGTAATCTTTGGAAGTAAATGCGTTCTATGGCCAGAACACCCAAAGATTTAATCAACCATCTGGCCAGAATCAATTCCCGAACCAAGGGTTCAATCAAGCTTCTAATTTCAATCCGAATTCGAGTTTTAATTCGAATTCAGTTTCAATAAGAACCCTGGCTCCGCTCAAAACCAAAACTCTAATTTTTCCAGTCAAACACAAAGGTTCAATCAGAATTGGCCTTCTAATTCCAATTCCAATTTTCAAAATCGGCCCGGCCAGCCATACTCTTCAAACTTCCAGCACTCTCAAAGTCCCTCGAATTCAAATGATCTTAAGGCTGAATGGAACTCAGTCAAAGAAGAGCAAAACAAGAATATTCACTCTAATGAGTACCAATAAGAATCTTGAGAGAGATCGGGCAATTGGTGAGCAATTAGCATCAAGACCCCTGGCATCCGCCCGATTTTACCGAAAAATCCTAGGGTGGTCATGTTGCTCAGGCCGATTTGAGCAACAGCCAATGTACTGACCTCGTACCAACAACGCATTATGGACAAGAGGAGGCCAGTACAATGAGTTTAAGAAGTGGTACACAACTGAGTGGTCCCCCTGGCTTCCAGGGAAACCACTAGCCCCTCCTGCCATTGATAAGGCAGGAGGGGAAGTTGAGCACCCATCATCCCCTTGGCAAGCAAGCAAGTACTCAGTGGTGATCCTCGATAGGTGAAAAGGTTGCAAATCCTCGGTGGTTGTTCCCGAGGGATGAACAAGTTGGAAATCCTCAAGTGGCTGACCCCTTGAGGACTGAAAAAGGGAAAGAAAGTCAGGTGGCTGATCCCCTGACTACGAAAGCCTCTGAAAAGACGGTTCGGTGGAAGGATTTGGAAGACAAAGCTATCGCGCGCATCCTCAAAGAGAGTCTTTTAAAGAGTGATCTCAAGAAGCTTCCGTTTCCACCGAGGAAGAGCAACATTCCATTGGTTGAAGACAAAAAGTACGAGAAGGTGCTAAACCTTCTGAAAAATACTCAGGTAAATCTGCCATTATCCGAGGTCTTGGTCGAGATGCCTAAGTATACAAAGTTCATCAAGGATGTTGTATCTTCCAAGAAGAAGTTAGCAGGAATGGACCAAGCGGTTGGTAAGGAATGTTCTCGGTCAATAATGAAAGCTTACCAATCAAGAGACGCGACCGAGGAAATTTGTGCTCACATTGCGGATGGGAGGCCTAGTCTTCCCAAATTCCTTATGTGACTGGGGGCATCTATCAACTTGATGCCATTGTCTCGGTGTGCAAGCAGCTGGTTTACAAAGTCTTCTAGAACCCACGACCATGAACTTGCAGTTCGCTGATCGATCTTCTAAGAAAGCCTCAGGGATCTTAAAGGACGTATTAGTTCAAATAGATAGGTTTACCTTTCCAGTTGACTGGTACGTCTTAGATATTGAGAAAAGTGAAAATGTCCCGTTAATTCTTGGAAGGCCTTTTCTATCTACAGCTAGAGCCCTCATCGATTGTGATGGTGGGCATGTGACCATTCGGGTTGGTGACCAGGAGGTGAGCTATAGTGTATCAAAATCTATCAATGTACCTTCTGGAGCTCCAACCGGCCTTTCCGTTGAGGAGACTTCTGATGATTTCGACGACTTCATGGATAAGCAAGTCATGGCTGCAGAAATCGAATATATGAGCGACTAATTGATAAGTTTGAATAGTCATGGTGTGGTCAATCTAGACCAATTAGCAAATGATTTCGAGGATGAGCTAAGAGAAGAAGCTTTGGCGGTAGGACCACCGAGTAAGCTCAACGATGTTGAGTTGAAGAGTGGCGATCTTAAATCAAGTCTAGAGGATCCTCCCATAGATTTGCATCAAGCCGTTACTAAACATCTTAAGTATGTGTTTTTAAGAGAGGGTGACAAGCTTCCTTGATCATCTCTCGCCAAGCTATCTCGTATAGAAGAGCTAAAATCTGTTAAACGTCTTGAAGCAGAAAAAAAGCTTTTGGATGGCGGTGGGAGACATCCGAGGATATCCCCGACATCTGTATGCACAAGATCAAGACGAGGAGGGTGCAAACGAGTTAGACAAAACCTCGAGAGAAGACTCAACCCTCACATGCAAGAGGTAGTCAAGAAGGAAATTATCAAGCTTCTAGATATGGGTATCATATACGCCATTGCATAAAGTGAGAGTGGGTGTCCCCAACTCAAGTGGTTCCCAAAAAGGTGGAATTACGATTGAGAAAAATGAGAAGGGAGAGGAGATAGCATTGAGGCTCGTCACGAGGCTATCGGTGCAGTATTGACTATAGAAAACTCAATGAGGTCACACTTTGAAAGATCATTTTCCCTTCCATTCATTGACCCGGATGCTTGAGCGTCTGGCGGGGCACGATTCTACTACTTCCTGGATGGATATTCGTGGATATTTCCGAGATACCCATCGATCCCGTTGACCAAGAGAAGACCACTTTCACCGCCCCCTATGGTACATTTGCCTACAGCGGATGCCATTTGGTCTCTCAGATGCCTGCACCACCTTTCAAAGGTGTATGATGGCAATCTTTGACGGGCTAGTTGAAAAGTGTATGGAGATTTTTATGGATGATTTCTCGTCTTTGGTCAATCCTTCGATAATTGCCTCGATAATCTTGATCATGTGTTGTCTAGATGTGTGGAAAAGGACTTAGTGCTTAATTGGGAAAAATGCCATTTCATGGTAGATGAAGGTATAGTCCTTGGCCACAAAGTGTCCGCCAAAGGTATAAAGTAGATAGGGCCAAGGTAGAAGCTATTGAGAAGATGAGTTATCCTAAGAATGTTCGGGAAGTCCGAGGTTTTCTCGGACATGTCGGCTTCTATAGAGGTTCATCCAGGACTTTTCAAAGATTGCCAAACCCCATCTCTACTTTACTCAAAGAAGACGTTACCTTTGATTTTGATGAGAATTGCAAGCGCGGCGTTTGAAGAGCTTAAGAGTAGGTGATCTCTACTCCAATTCTTATATCGCCAGATCGAACTTGCCTTTTGAGCTTATGTGCGATGCATCCAACTATGTTTGTTGGTGCGAGTCTTAGAACAACAGCATCGAAGGAAAGTTCCACCTATCTACTACGCCACCACACGTTGAATCCTTCGCAAGTTAACTATACGACTACCGAAAAGGAATTATTGGCCGTAGTGTTTGCTATGGACAAGTTCCGTAGTTACTTGCTAGGTGCTCAAGTGATCGTGTGGATGATCACGCCGCTCTGTGTTATCTCATGACCAAAAGGAAGCTAAACCGCGCTTCTCGCGTTGGATACCGACCACTCCAAGAATTTGACGCTCAAATCAAAGATAAGAAGGGCGGTGAGAACGTAGTGGCGGATCATGTCTCTAGGATGATAAGTGAGGAAAAGGGTGATCCTCGAAGATATAGATCTTTACTTTCCTCCGGAAAACATCATGTTGATCGATGGCCGCTCTCCTGATGTTCATGGTATTCGTCCATTGTGAATTACCCTCATGCCCGCTACCTTGACCCCGAGATGTCGCATCAGGAGAAGAAGAAGTTCTTCTCTGATATGAAATATTTCGTTTGGGATGAACCTTATTTGTTCAAGATCTGCAAAGATGGTTTGCTTAGGAGATGCGTTCCGGAATCTGAGCAACGAGAGATTATCGAGCAATGCCATAGTGGACCCACAGGTGGTCACTTTGGTCCTTGGAAAACGGTTGCGAAGATCTTCCATCCGGTTTCTATTGGCCTACGATCTTTAAAGATCTGAAAGCTTTCTGTAAAGCTTGCGATAGGTGTCAACGAACCGGAACTCTGACAAGGCGTTTTGACATGCCTTTGAAACCCATCTTAGAGTGCGAAGTCTTTGATGTATGGGGTATCGATTTTATGGGACCTTTCCCATCATCCTGCGGTAACAAATACATCTTGGTCTGCGTCGACTATGTTTCGAAATGGGTGGAGGCGGTAGCCACTCCTCACAATGATCATAAAACGGTCATGAAGTTCCTAAAAAAGAATATCTTTGTGAGATTTGGGTGTCCTCGAGCCTTGATCCAGTGATGAAGGAACGCATTTTTGCAACCGACCTCTAGAAAAAGTTCTCGAAAAGTATGGTGTACGCCATAAGACCGCACCCCATACCATCCGATGACTAGCGGTCGTTTGAGCGAAGCAACCAAAGCATTAAAAGATCCTGAGAAAACTGCGTGAACAGTCATCGCAAGGACTGAGTCTGTTGGATGATGTGTTATGGGCTTATAGGACCGCCTATAAAACTCCTATGGGTACATCTCCATATCAAATGGTCTCACGGAAACCATGTCATCTCGCTGTCGAGTTAGAGCATAGAGCGTATTGGGCTACAAAGTTTCGAACTTTGATTCCCAAGCTTGTGGGAAACATCGACTACAAAGATTATACATGAGCCGGATTTAATTTAGACTCCGTGCCTATGAAAGTGCCAGGATCAAAGCAAAGATAAGATGAAACTACTCCATGATGCGAAAATTAAGAAGCGAGAATTCAGAGTCGGCGAACAAGTTCTCCTCTACAATTCTAGGTTACATTTGTTTCCTGGAAAGTTGAGGACTCGTTGGTCCGGCCCCTTCGAGATTCTCCAAATCATTCCTGGAGGCGTTCTAGAACTTCGTGGTTATAGTGGTGACCCGTTCCGAGTCAACGGTCAAAGGTGCAAACACTATATCGGTGAACCTAAAGAGACATCTTTGATTGTTAAATTTCTCGATATTCTCGGATGTGGTGTTACTCGAGTCGAAGAATTTGACGAGTTATCACCCGACTTGTTCTCCGAGGATGACGGTAGTGATCTTCTCAAGAAGTTCTAGCGGGTAGTCTTTGATATGGAAGAGTTTGAAAGGGCGACAATGACCAAGCGTCATCGAGAGGACTCGAGTATGAAGAGGTCACCCATGGGAGGTTCAAGCGTATGTGGAGGGCTATTAAAACTTTTCCCTATGTGTGCGATGTTGTCTCTGCGCAGCCACACTCTTTGATCAAAGCGCATACGAGGTAATGGTCGCGCGAGAAAGTCAAATGGCCTGATCCAGTGAGCTTAGATCGTGTCGAGCTAACGACATTAACCAAAAGCGCTACTTGGAGGCATCCTAGATATCCCTTATTATATTAGCTAGGTTCTGCTCACACGCTTTTAGTGTTTTATTTATTTAAGTTTTAGTTTGATTAAGTTTTAGCTAACTAAGTTGTTCTATTGTTATCTGTCGCTTAGTGTGCTTTTAGGTATGGATTACGGAGTTCTTCCTCGAGGAGTTCCCTCATTAGTCGGATCCCGCCGATCACAAGAGATGATGGACCGGGAGGCACTATAGTCCTTCATGTAGATTTTGACATTAGCACTGTGTTAAGACCATCACGCACGTTATCATAGTTCCACCTTGTTCGGGAGGCAATGATTTCACGATCGAGGAGTTGCAGAGGAGGCCATAGGGCGTCCCTACACGATCCTTAATGATCCTATGCTGACGGATTTGGCACTAGTGCTGCAGGCTGAGCATTTCAGAGGTGTTGAGGTAGCCGGTGAGGATTGGTGTTTGCAAGATGAGTACGACTTTCCTCCAGCTGTCGACATGCTTCGACGTCTCATTCGCGTAGTGGATTGGGATGAAATCTACGCAGACTAGTGAGTTCTTAGTTAGTTTGGTTTTCGTCGAGCCCCGACGTAAAACAGAAGCGCTTGGTGGGAGGCAACCCACTGTTTTAGCTATGTTTTTAGTTACTTCTAAGCTATTTTAGGTCTTTAATCTTTCATCATTGTATTTTTGAATTTTGTTTGACATTAATAAGAATTGCACTTCAATTTTAATTAGCTTATGTGTGAACAAATTTAATTTTATCACTCTCTCGGTGGACGTCCGTTCATACAAATGGACGCCCGTCCCGCTTTGCTCGCTTTTATGGACGTTAGTCCAAAATGGTGGGCGCGCCGTCGCCAAAAATCCCTTCTATCCTGAATGTAAAATGCCCCATGGACGAAGCGTCTAAATTTATGGACGCCCGTCCGCTTCATGCGATTACAAGTGAACGCCGTCCGTAGAGATGGACGGCGTCCCATTCCAGCCTATATATACCGCTCTGGCGTGAACCCTCATTTTCTGTGATTTTCAAAAGA
Organism: Gentiana macrophylla; assembly: GCA_026214975.1. Taxonomy (NCBI): domain Eukaryota; kingdom Viridiplantae; phylum Streptophyta; class Magnoliopsida; order Gentianales; family Gentianaceae; genus Gentiana; species Gentiana macrophylla. The sequence goes on along the minus strand of CM047805.1, from coordinate 127,578,802 downwards.
ACCCGACTTTTCCCTCCTTCAAACCTCAAATCTTCGTTTCTAAACCAAATTTGGCGATTCTTGTTGCAAAAGAACGCTCCTTGCACCTTCTTTTCATTTATCTAGTCCATTCCTCCAACAATCAACGGAATTTGAAGAATCCAGAGATTTTTCAAAGGCGCCATTTGGACAAAATTTCCGATTTTGGGTGCCAATCTTGGTGTTTCTGGGGCTTCAAATCCATTCGATCATCATCCTTACATAGCATTTGGTAAGTCTATAGCAACTTTTCTTGACTCCTTTCACGCTTTTGTGGGTTCGATCTTGGTCGGCTCGTTCTCTTGAAATTTCTCTCATTTTGTTGTTTGTTTTCTTCTTGTTTTGGTGTTGTGATGGTGTGGTGATGTTGGTTGTGGTGGATGGGGTGGTATTGTTGAATTGAAATCCCGATTTGGACGATAAACGGGTAACCATTTGTGTGAATGGTTTAGTTTAGTTATAAGTGGACAATGGTGCGTAAGAAGGAAATTGTGAAGCGTTATGGTAAAGGGGTTGGCCAGGAGAAAGGTAAACGGCAACGTCTCGAGTTTGATCCATCGAATTGGACCCTAACAGAGGAGTAGTCTTTCAAGAGCAACCCCTGTGGGCGTCTCAAACACTTAGGACCGAGTTAAGAGATGAATCCTCTTCAAATTCTCAAACCGAGGATCGATGATGAGGTCCTCTCGTAAGAATGACTCGAGGCACTCGGGGTGGTGAATCTTCTAGAGTGAGGTTGGTGCTGAGAATGTCGTTGGGAGGAGGTCAAACCGAGCTACACGTGCACCCCCTCGTAAGAAAGCTAAGATGTTGCCCTCTTGCTATGCCCCGTCGATTCGTCAATCCCGAGCTCATAAGTGCCTACACTAAGGATTATGTGACTCGGAGTATGATTTTTGACAGAGAGGTCAAGACACAACAAGTTGATCCGGCCTTCGTGAAGATGCTTAAGGCTCGGAAGTGGGATGAGTTACTGAAGATTCCTCCTAACCCGGTCAATGATTCTATAGTGAGAGAGTTCTATGCGAATTGTTCTGAGACGGATTTGGATGGCGGTTTTGTGATGGTTCGAGGTGTCAAGGTGCCTTTTTCCGCCAAGGTGATCAACCAGAAATATAAGTTGCCGGCGTTTCGTGGCTTGGATTACAAGGAGGAGATCGCTAGACGGCAAAATGAGGAGGGTAAGGATCCGATGGAGGAGCTGCGATTGAAAGTTTGTCCGGATGTAGCATGGGTGTTGAGACCGAATGGTGATAGGAAGGAGTTAATCACCACGACTTGGACTGAGGATTGGCGAGTCTACTGTCGGTTTATCCAGAGTCGGTTGATTCCTAAGAATAATCTCACATTTCTATATCAGTGATCTTGGGATGTTGTATGCATTGGTTTTCGGGTTGAATGTTGATGTTGGGCAAGCTTTGTTTGATGATGTTTTGGCGAACCAGAAGGTATCTACCCGGAGTTTGATAGTGCCTCATTTGATACATCGCTTATGTTTAGATCTTTGGGGTTCTTGAGTATACATCGCACCACATGACTAAGAGTTACCCCTATTCGTAGGGAGAAGGTCATTCCCGTTTACGAGCCTGGTTCCACATCGGCACCGCCTCAAGCCTCGATTCTTTCGGATTATCTTCTTCCGAGATTACTCGGCATAGCATGGCTCATAGTTTGCGGGCGATGTTGAGTGATATCCGGGGTGGCTGTGATAATATCTTATCGGTTTTGGAGTGTATGGTTGATGGAAGGCAACCGAGAGATCGGAGGGTATTCAATGCGAGTAATATGGATTATGTCTTCTCCGAGCAGATAGAGAGGGTGATAGCTGAGGTGGTCAAGATGGAGGAGAAGCCCGAGTCAGATGAGGAGGATGAGCCCCCGGTAGAGCACTCTTCATCGCATCTACTACGCAGCCTGAGCCTACACCGACGCCGTCCACTGTTGCTGTACCTACTCCAGATCCTCTTCATGTTGATGTTCCTGTTGCTGAGACGACTCCGGGGCTACCTTGAGTTTTTATTTGCTTCACCTCTTTCTGGTTGTTGCACTTTTTGATACATTTCATTCGATTTGGCTGTACCTATACATTGTGTTACCTTACTTTTGGTTACTTTTCATGGTTCTTGTACTTTCTGGTTTCTCGTTCTTTGACTTGTGTTGACATATTTATTTGATGATCCTATCTTTTTCATCCGTTTGAATTATTATCTCTACTGCCATGTTATACCCCGTTTCCCCCGAGTTTTCTGTTTTCTCGCGTGTTGCAGAGGTGGTTTTTGTCGAGTACTCGTTGAGTTACGTTTGGACGTTTTTTTTCCACGCTTTTTGCGAGCGTTGGCCTGTTCATGCTCCAGCCTGACCAACATCTCGATTTTTCTACGCAAATACAGCTAAGTTTCTTCTCATTTTTTTTCTTTCTGCACAACATGAGGACATGTTGAGTTTTTAAGTGTGGGGGAGGGGATAGTTCGAATGCATATACGTTTAATTACTACGTTAGTTTGTTTATTATGCAAAAATATGCTCAATTTTCAACAAATTTCCTATACTTGTGTTTTTGTTTTGTCCCGAGTAGGCAATTCAACGTGAGGTTCGTTGTTTTTGCAATCATCTATGCGACATTTCATATGTTTGATAAGTTAGTTGTTTCACCAAGATTTACATTTCACGAGCCATAGTGAATGATGAGCTATTTTTATTAAGTTATACCCCGTTGTGGATCAGTAATTTTTGATTATCTTATAAGTCATGTGCTTAGTGCTACGTATATATCGTGAGACTTATGATAGTTTGTATTTAGTTCCGAAGTATGAGATACTGTGAATATCTAGAGGTTTGAATGTGATAAGTAACACGTAACTAATGTCAAATGGGAAGTTGAAAAATTTAAATGAATACAATGTGTGTGTCGGAAGCTAGTCGATGATTTGAGTGAGGTAGGGTATACCACGTATGTCCTATACCACTATGATGACTAAAAGCTCACGGCAGCTTAGGAAAAAAGCGCCTTATGATTGGAGTAAGGTAGGGATTATCTCGAAATGTCCTATTACGCTATGAGGGCAATAGCTTCTTCTAACGTGTGTTTAAAGTGAAATAGTTAAATCAACTAAGAAATGGTTACGAAAATGAATAAGGCTTAGTTCTCGTTAATCTTATCCCAGATAAACCGATGGATATGATGTAGGGATTATCCTCTCTGAGTATTTCGTAAAGGCCCTAGATATATTCGATCATCTTTTTCGGGATATGTCACGTTTGTAGGGTGCACCTTATGAGTGTCACTTATTACTATTCTCACGAGGGGGTAATAGCTAGTTTTGCTTGAGTTGTTCAAGTTTGGATCTAGTGGAAGTTCCTATGGCTATGCACTCACACACCGTGGACATCTAAGTTATTGGATGTATGTTATATTTGTTTAGATGCATGCTTTCCTTTCTCGAGCCTAATTTTGCTTTTGTTTTGCTCGGACGAGCAAAGTTTAAGTGTGGGGAGTTGTTAAGGGTTGAAAATCTATGTTTTATTATGATATATTTTACGATATTTTCCTCTTAATTGGATTGATTGCATGATAAATAGCCTCATATGGAAATATTGAGCATACTAGGTTTTAAGGACTTATTCGCAATATTGAATAAATTATGTGTTTTCATCATGAATTATAATTAATTGGACTTTATTACGCTTTGCGATGTTTACCATGTGTTATAGGTATGATTATTGTGCTCAAATGATGATCAAAAGAGATAAATTTCGAGCTACAAAGGTTTAAGGAAGAGATAATGATCGAGTGGAGAGAAGAAAAGAGATAAAGATGCAAAAATCGCATTCAAGTCATTATGAGCGTTCATCCATGCAATACCCATATTGGACGAGCGTCTGAAATATCGAACGAGCGTCCATGGAAACAATCTTGATACAGAGAGTCTGAACGGAGTTTGAACGAGCGGCTGAGGGGAGTTCAGAAATCCGGACGAGCGTCCATTTAAGCAGACGGGCGTCCGTCCGCCGACTTAGTGAAACCGCCTCAAATCTCTATAAATACCTGCCTATTTTCACACATTGAGACACGAGTTTTTACAATCTTAAAACCCTAAACCCTAGGGGCGGCTTTGGCTGCGATTTTACACTTTTTATTTCCAGTTTTATGCAACTTTAAATTCAATCAAAGTAGGCTAGTTCTATGTTATTTTTCTGATTTTCTGGTGGTTTGAGGATGCTCCAGAGGCTAGAACCTCCTTCAAACGAGAATTGTGAAGCCGTCAAAGATTGACTTGATCTCTTTATTTCGACTTTTTACTGTGAGTATTTATTACGGTTGTTTCTTATCTATGCATATTCTTGTTTTAACGCAATTATATTGGAAGATATGTTGTGTGCTTGATATGTTATTGTTTGATGGAAATCTTGAATAGCATAGATCACCATAGATAAGAATAGTTCATTAGATTTACATTAACGGAAGTTAGTAAGTCTAAAAACTAGATCGTTAACGTAAAAGTTGGCACCTTTGATCTCTTTAACGTGTTAATTTAGTATTGGAAGATACTAGGTTAATAGATGAATTGCCCAAGGAATTAGGAGTTCATGTTCAGGTAAGGTAAATCACAACCTAATTAAATACCACGTAAAATCGAGATAGGAGACCAATGCATGTTGATAGGTGGATCAATCCTCGTTTGTCTTTTATAAACTTGATTTACAATCCTCATAGCTTAGTTTAGATTAGTTAATCTATTTTCCTGCACTTTTAGTTTATTTTATCGCTTTCAAATATCTCCTAGCATTGGATTAATCTCCTCTGTCTAGTTATTTTATATATGTGTTTAGTTAGTTATTCGTTAGGTTAGTAATCGTGACAATAATTAGTTAAAAACAAAAGCTAGGGTTAACATTCGTCTAGTTCCCCGTAAGATCGACCCGGCATAGCCTCTGTACTACGATCCTTGCACTTGAGGTTAACCGGTTTTATTACTTGTTTATTTTGTATTAATAAAATCCGTGACAAGTACCATCACGAGAATAAATGTATAAGGAGGTGTCGGATTTGGAGCCAACAAATCCAAACTGAGTCAATACATTAGTGAAGCGAGAGAACTAACCATGGGGGTCCTGACGAAGGCCATTAAGACAGTGGTGAAGACGGAAAACATAGTCAGGATAATAGGGGTGAACAAAACCATGTGGCAGCTGCATATAAACGGGCTCAGATAAATAAATGGAGAAAGAAACTCTGAATGTCCACCTGGTGAAGAGACCAACCCTGTGAAACGGAGACAAAAGAAGACGAATAGTGACCGGTTTAACAACCAGACTAAATATGTCAGTAAAATCAATTTCTTCAGCCCGATGAAAACCCTTGGCCGTAAGGCGAGCTTTGTGACGCTCAAAACGACCATCTGCATGATGCTTAGTACGATAAACCCATTAATTCCCTGCAATATTCATACGAGGATGTGGAGGAACAAGATCCCATGTACGGTTACGTAACAACGCATCAATTTCCTCTCTCATAGCATTACGCCAATTTGGGTGTTTAGAGGATTCGGTATAGGAAGTAGGGTCCAGGGAGTCGTTAGAAGCAACAAGGGCTTTAAGAAGTGGATAGTGGATAAAGTCAGGCCGAGAGATAGGTTTAAGGGAATTGGTTTTGGTTCGAGTAACCATGGTATGGGTGGGAGAAGGTTGGGCATGAGACAAGTCTGGAGAGGCCAAGGGAGTGGACAGAGGAGAGGTGGGTGGGGAAGGCTTGGGAGTGGGAGCCGGAGGTTGTGGGGCCATGTTAGAGGGAGCCGTCATGGGAGGAGGATGTTGTGAAGGTGCAGGCAGGGAGACAAGAAGCGGTACAGTGAGATTATCAGGTGTGGGTTTGGAAGGAGAAGGTGTATAAGGGAAGACGGATTCGTCAAAAACCACCTGGCGAGCAATATAGATACGGACAGAGGCAAGGTCAAGTCATTTATAACCATGGTGGGAAGGACTATATCAGAGAAAGATGCATGTTTTGGAGCGAAAATCAGTCTTATGATGGTTGTAAGGACGGAGATAGGGCAAGGCACACACATCCAAAGACCCAAATGAATGTATTGTCATGGGGCCGATGGTGGACCATTTCAAAGGGAGACCTATCATGAAGGACTTTGGTGTGAAGACGGTTGATGATATAAGTGGAAGTGATAAAGGCATCCTCCCAATAGGGAAGCGGAAGGTTGGATTGGGCAAGAAGAGAAATGCCAACTTCAACAATTTGACGGTGGCGGCGCTCAATGGCACCAACTTGTTCATGGGTGTGGGGACAAGAAAGACGATGTCGGACACCAAGAGAGGTAAGAAGAGTGGAAACGCGATGATACTCACCACCCAGTCAGTTTGGATGGATATTAGTTTGGTGTTAAACTGACGTTCAATCATAGCAAGAAAGTAGGGAAAAATCGTTTCAACATCAGATTTATTTTTCAGGGGATAAAGCCATAAGTACTTCGTAAAATCATCTGGAAAACTAACATAATAACGTGAACCATAAATGGAGGGTTCAAAACATGGGCCCCAAACATCTGAATAAATTAGATCCAACGGAGTAGTAGAAGTAAAATCAGAAGTGTATAACGGACAACTGTGGCTCTTAGCTAACTGACACGTGGCACAAACAGAAAGCGAGGCCTTAGTAGGAGTAAAAGTAGAAAGACTTTTTAAAGCTTAACGGAGTACGGAGTAAGAAAAATGACCGAGACACTGATGCCATGGGTGGAGGAGGTGAGGGAAGAGGCAAGAGCTTGAGCAGGAGCTGGGGGGGGGGGTGGGTGGAGCGGGTAGAGAAGTGATAGAGTCCATCTTTTACAAATCCCCTAACATACACATGGCTCAAGTAATCATTTACAAGAAAGTAAGACCCATGAAATTCAAAGTACATGGAGTTGTCAGAGGCAAATTTATGCATAGGTAAGAGGTTTCTAGTGATAAAAGGGTAACAAGAATATTAGATAAATAAAATGACTGGAAAGGAGAATGTACAGAAGAAGAGCTGTAATGAGTAATAGATAAACATGTATCGTCGCCTACATGCACTTTGTCGGGCCCAACATAAGGTGCAGATGATAGGTGAGATTATGAAGGTCATGAGTAGGATGGTGAGTAGCCCCAGTATCCACAATCTAGTCAGAGCCAGGATGAGTGTAATGAGAAGTTGCGTATGCTTGTGGTGGTAGTGGCTGATGGGGCGGTGGGTGAAAATAGTGTTAGAAAATCTACACGGGAACGCAGCGGAATTTAAAATTTTATTTCCTTTTAACCAGGATCGACTTCGTTTAAGGAATAAACAAATAAGTAGTAGACGGTGAATACCTTGCTTGATCTAAAAGATCGATTCTTTGACCGTCTAAGGAGAGTAGTGGTGCACGGAGCCGCCCAAGCGTTCGGCCTCTACCGCTAGTCCACATGAACAACCCGCTGGAATCCCACCTTGGATTGCTACCAGAAAAACTCGGTTGCTAGACCGACCTTTTCTCTCTCTCAAATCTCTCTCTAAGAAACTCTCTAGTTTTCACAAGAAACTATATATTAGTCTCTTGGAATTATGATGTGCCAAAGAGCTAGCCAATCCCTCCCTTTTATAGATGGATGTGGCGCCCCTATGCCCCAATAAACTGATTTGGAGAAACTTCCTAGTAGATTGAGGAGAAAGAAAATATTTTCCTAATAAAATTAGGAAAATCACTTTGATTGATTTATCTCTTTTAATTTAAAATCTTATATTAAATAAATCTAAGATATTGTCAATATCCAATATTGACTATCTTTATCTTATTACAATAATTCAATTTACACATGTGTGCAAGTCTATAGTCATTAATATCTAATATTAATATATGATAATATTATTAATTAAATTGCACAATCCAAGTGTATCTCATACACTTAAATATGCGCCCCAAATATGCCAAATATTGGCATCTAGAATATTCTTTAATTAATACAATACTATGATCAATTAATTTGCAAAATACATGTAAATCATATACATATAATAATTTCAACATACACATACATTATGTGTATATTTAATTAATCAACATAATTAATATCTTGTATTTAATTTATTCATAATAAATAAATACCACCATATCAATTTATCACTATAACACTTTATAGTTGAGATAAAACTTTCCTTATTTGGTTATCACTATTGTTGAAAGAGTGTCCTAAACCCAATCTGGTTGGACCGGATCCGACCGGGTCGGATCATTTCTACTATTTCTTTAAGTTTATACATATATTAAACGTCTTTTCTGTTGTCATATATTTGTTCTTTTAAAGAACCAATTATGAATTGTTATATGATAACGTCCTTAGTATTAAATTGTAATAGAGAAACCATGATAGGCGATTATGGTTGATGAGATCTCTAATCACTTTCATAAATTTGATATTTAAATGTCTCTAGGCTTATGTACTATTATACAGGGCATTGATAGTACAAACAGGCTAGCACGTATTAGATGTCTTATATCTTTAATGGCAGGGATAGATGTCGTCTATCTAAGTGTAGAGACACTTGGACTGTACGTGGACGTGTATTAGAGAATGCGTACATTAGACTGACTCACTTACACTGTTAAGTGTCACACTATGTGGTGGTTGTGTAATTATCCTTAGGACCGGAGTCTACATGGCATCACGGTGTGGATTGTCATGCTTTGACACTATTGAGTATTTCCCCTAGCCACGGGGCGATCATACGGTAGTGATTGGGTGTGATACTGAAGCATGCGGAGTATACGTGTTTGGTCGCCCGGAAATTGCGTACCCTAATAGTAGAGGTGAATATCCGAAAGGGCCTTCTTATAAGGAATGTCTTACTCCCGTGAATCTTTGCAAAGTGGAAGTAAATGAGTTACTTCGAGAGAGCATGATATCCAGATTATAAGATACGATCGTTGATGTTTGACACTCGACGTACGACCGTATGGATATTATTACAGCGATAGGATTATAATTACACGGTATCTGTTCCAAATGAAAGGAAGTAGTCATTGCATTTTACTCTTCCGATGATTGGGGTCACGATGTGTTGATAAACGCTATCCCGTGATTGTTAGGCATGAAGGGCATTTTCGTAATTTGCACTTTGTGTCTACGGCAACATATTCGGAAGCCTATAGGGTCACACACATAAGAACATCTAGCCGGATTAAATCTATGAGGAAAGTTGTATTTTCTTCTAATAAAGATAACATTGACTCCTATCAAAAAAGAAAAAATATAACATTGATGTGGAGCCGGATTCCATATCTGCTAGTGCCAAAAACCCTCTTACGAAGAAGACAAAGGAAATATGAGTTTTTTTGAACGAAAATCGTGGGGAGAGAAAAAGAAAGGGATGAGCGTAATGGTAGTGTAAACTTGAGTGTAATTGTAGTTCTTAAAATTTGAAGGGTTATTTTATAAAAAGATAATCGCAGATAGTCAAACTGATCTGGATGTATAAAATTTTAGTTTTAGCGGGTGTAGTGTAATCGGTAAATAATCATTATAAAATGTATTATGTGGTGCTTTAAGTAACCGCATATTTTTAACACTCTTGTGGTGCCTCAAGTAAAAATACTGTGGTGCCTTTAAAGGCACTATAAAGGTTAGAGTGATAAATTAATATGGTGGTATTTATTTATTATAAATAAATATAATACAAGATATTAATTATGTTGATTAATTAAATATGTATGTAGATACATATATTTCGAATATATATATATGATATACATGTATTTTATGAATTAATTAATCATAGTATTATATTAATTAAAGAAAATCTCAATTCCCAAATTAGTGGGAATGGGACGCCATTTTTAAAGTGTATTGGATACATTTGGTTTGTTCAATTTAATTAATAAGAGTATCATATATTAAGATTAGATATTATTTAATTTTTGGAAAATAGATTTATGGTAATAAGATAAATATAGTCAATATAAGATATTAACAATATATTGGAAATATTTAATATAAGATATTGAATATTAGAATATGTTTTTTTGAAGTTTTCAAAAAAGAAAAAATTGTCCACCGGCAGCTAAACAGACCGGCGGCTTCACTGGATCTCACCGGCGGAATTTACAGACAAATATACTAGACTCTCCACAGTAAATCATCACTGATCTTTTTGATTTAGCTTTATAATCACCTCCTTATATCGGGTTTCCTTAGGAAATGGAGGCTAGGCAATCGCCCCCTCCAAGCTACGCAGCAACAGTCAAAAATGGCGATTCAATTAAAGCATCCCTTCCAAGGCCGGAAATATCAACATACAAAGGAGAATTAGCAATTAAATTCCCTCAACCGCTGATCGATCACCTTGCAAAGCCGTTCAGGTATGCTCTCATGGGTAAATTTTCACAGGGTCGACCTAATATGGAAGCTATTAAAAGATTTATGTCAGTTCAAAATTTTGATGGTAAATTCACGATGGGTTTGTTAGATTCAAAGCATGTTCTCTTTAATTTCACCGTGGAAAAGGATTATATTCGTCTTTATTCGAAAGGTTTATAGCAAGTCACTAATAAACCGATGCGGATTCTTAAATGGACTCCTGACTTCAGAGCTAGGGTGGAGTCCCCAATCGTGCCTATTTGGTTATCACTTCCTCAATTACCAGCACATCTCATGGATTCTGATAGTTTGTTTGATATAGCATCGAGTTTTGGTCGGCCATTGAGAGTTGATGCTGCAACTTTGGATTTTCGAAGAACATCAGTAGCAAAAATCCATGTAGAAATTGACCTGCTAAAACCAATCCCACAGCGTATCTGGATTTAGCAAGGAGAATCATCGGGTTATTGGCAGACTATAGAACTTGAAGAGGAACTTCCTCATTATTGCACTTTTGCCATCATGTAGGGCATGGAGAACAATTCTGCTTAATAAAACACCCGGAATTAAAGGTAGCCAGGGATAATCTCGTTATAAAAGCACAAATCAGGCACCAGCAAAGTCGACCTCAGTCCCCCAATATCAAATTCTGCAAAGATCAGGGGCAATCACAGGGAATGCTAGTGTACAGAACCCAAATTTGGAGAAGGAACAAACACAAAGAGAAGGAAAAGCACCAATGGAAGACAACTCACCTAAAGGAACACCAAAGTATCCAAATCTAGACATTGCAACTGCCTCCATGACTAGTGTGAACCCTCAACAACAAACAGAAGCTCTTGCTTCATCAAGTGAGCAGCAACCTTCAGTGATAATAGAGAGGCAAACAAGATCCCCTTGGAAGAAGATGCCACAGGTGACTGGACTGCAAATTAACCCTCTCAAGCAATTGCCTACAGATGACAATAGTGTGGGAATTTCGCAATCCGCAGAGTACAGTCTGGAAATAGGATATCACACAGCCTCAGCCATTCCAACAAAATTAGGACAGTATAACTCACAAGAAAGTGCAGAGGAAAACTTGCGGGAAAATTTGTAGGAAGAAGAACACCATGAGCAGGACTTGGAGAATGATGAGACTTTTACTCTTGAGTTGAGTAGAAAGAAGAAAAAGGACTTCTCGGCTAAAAAACCTCCATTCAGAACAAGGGCAAAAAATTATCGATATAATGATAAATAGTATGTTTTGGAATATTCGTGGAATAAGAGGAAAAACCTCCTTTAGAAGACTCAAAAAAAATACTCAAGATCCACAAAATTCAATTCCTAGCAATAGCAGAACCTATGATCAAGGAAGACAATATTGAGGAATTCAAGAAGCAGCTGAATTTTGATAAAGCTTATTCTGCTACTGGCAGCAAACTTTGGATTTTCTGGAACTATTCTAGAACTGTGGAGATCATTAGTTCTACTGAGCAATATATTCATGCAAAATTTCAGGGATCCACACCTTTCATTATTTCAAGCGTTTATGCAAAATGCAACAAACTATTAAGGGTGCCATTATGGGATTCTTTGGTAGAAATTTCAGCCTTAAGCTTGCCTTGGCTAATTGGGGGAGATTTCAACGTTATAAGAGAGCTTGCAGACTATAGAGGAACCTCACATCCGCATGTTGGTTCCATGGAAGATTTTAACACTGTAATAGCTCAATGTGGTCTACAGGATTATCCAGTAATTGGTGGCCCTTATACCTGGTCAGGATGGAGGAATTCGCAATATGTTCAGATTAAATTGGATAGAATCCTATATAATTCTCAATGGGATACCTTGGTACAAGATAGTAAGGTTCACGCTCTTAGTCAGACTGGCTCAGACCATAAACCTTTAATTTATGAGATAATGGCTCTTCCTAAAGGGCCTTCCCTGTTTCGTTTTCAGAATATGTGGCTCAAGCACTCCTCATTCAAACAAGTTGTTTCTTCCTCCTGGAAAATAGTAGATGCTCCTACAGGTATGGTTCGAATCACGTGTAGGATGAGGAATCTGAAGATGGTGCTAAAAGCCTGGAACAAGCTGGTTTTTGGTGATATACATCAGAAGGTTAGTGAACAAGAAAGAATAGTGCAAACTGCTGAAGATATATATGATCAAGACCCACCTCCTGACAATAAAGCTAACTGGACCAAGGCTTGTGAATCTTACTCACAATACCTGGACCAACAGGAAACTTTCTAGAAGCAAAAATCTAAATATAAATGGTTCTCGTCTGGAGATAGAAACACAGCTTTTTTTCATGCATCTGTGAGGGCCAAAAATAAACAGCTTTGCATTACTAAAATTCAAGATAAGCAGGGGCAATGGTGTACTAACAAAAACTCAATTGAACAAGCTGGGGTTGAGTTTTTCTCTTATCTCCTATCGGAAGAGGGAGAATCTGAGGAGGAACAAATTCAATATTTTCTGGATTTCATACCTTCTCTTGTAACTGATGATCAAAATCAGTTGTTGGTTAAGCCAATAACTACAGAAGAGGTCCAAGAGGCAGTTTTCAGCCTGGATCCAATTAGTGCAGCTGGAATAGATGGATACAATTGAGAGTTCTTCAGACATTGTTGGGATCTAATACATGAAGATTTAGTCTCTGCAGCGCAAGATTTTATGGAGGGCAACCCTCTTCCAAAAGCAGTAGGAGCTGCATTGGTGACACTTATCCCAAAGACAGAGGTCCCAAAGTCCTTTTTAGAATTCAGGCCTATTTCTTTGAGCACCTTCACAAACAAGATGTTGGCCAAGATCTTGAGCACTAGATTACAAGTAATTCTTCCCAACTTGATTTCAGAGGAGCAAACTGCCTTCTTGAAAGGAAAAGATATTACTGATAATGTTCTTCTGGTGCCAGAGATGGTTCAATTTTTGCATAAAAAGACCAGAGGACATAATATAATTTATAAATTTGATGTTATGAAGGCTTTTGACAGAGTTGGAGCTTGGAACCTTTACTAGGCAAGTTTGGACTGCATCCTCACTTCATTAAGCTGATTATGAATAATTTGAAGGGCAGTTGGTTTTCTTTGTTAATTAATGGAAGTCCATCAAGTCTTTTCAAATCCTCAAGAGGGATTAAACAAGGAGACCCCATATCTCCATATCTCTTCATCCTTTTAACTGAAGCACTCTCAAGAGGGATCAAAACTATTTTTTCCCTTGGTAAGGATACATATGCTGTTCCAAGAGGTTTCCCGGTGGTTACACATTCCCTATATGCAGATGATCTTATAGTCTTTTCCAAAGGAAATTTAACCTCAGTCAAAAAGTTAACGGATTTCTTGAAGCATTATGAAGAGGCTACTGGCCAGAAGATCAATAGAGGAAAAAGTTCTTTTTTAATAGGTAAGTATGCTCCTGCTAAGGCAATTACTCAGATTACACAATCTACTCAGATGCAACATACAAGATTACCTATTGTTTACTTGGGATGTCCAATACACATTGGAAAGGCAAAAGCAGCTCTTTTCACTAACTTGGTGCATAAATTTGAGAAAAAACTGCAGGGTTGGTATGCCAAGTTACTCACTCCTGGAGGAAAGATAATATTGGCAAAGCATGTTCTTGCATCCTTGCCAGTAAACTTGATGGCAGCAATGAGAATACCTGTAGCAGTTAGGAAAAGATTGGAAAGAATGATGTCCAACTTTATTTGGAATGATACTCAGGAAAGTAAACATCGAACATGGAGGAAATAGGACTCTCTATGCTACCCTTTGGAGGAAAATGGTTTGGGCTTCAGGAACTTACAGCAAATTCAACAGAGTTTCTCTTGTAAACTCTGGTGGAAGTTGAGAAATCATCAAGGTCTGTGGGCTTCTAAGTTCATGAGCAGTGAATATCCTCTATATAAATTGCATGCATGGAAGATGTTAGCTCCTACTCAACAGTGCATGGATGATAATACCAGATACATTGGGGAGCCTTTTACTAGATGGGTATGGACTCCAGAAGCTTCAGGAAAGTTTTCAGTGGCCTCTGCTTATAAACAACTCATAAATAAGAAACTATCAAGATTTGAGCTGGGGGAAATTCCGAAACCATACACTCCTATTAGGATTTCTTTTTTTCTATGGAGGCTTTACAATGCTTTGCTCCCCTTCCCAGATCAACTAATGAAAATGGGTATACATGGCCCTTTCAAATGCCCCCTTTGTCCAGCTGGTGACTCTTATTTACATGCTTTTTGGAGCTGTCCTAATGCTCAAAGGATTTGGAGACATTTTCAGGCCATGCTTCACCTCACTCCTAATAGACACTCATGGCAAATTTTTATGCAAGACTGGATTTTACATGATACCACTGGAGCTTTGGGTAAGATCAAGAAGGTAGTCTTTTACTTTATTCTTTCGGAATTATGGAAAGAGAGAACTAGCAAAATTTATGGCCAAACTGACTGGTCATTCAAGCAAGTGGTGGCAGGGGTTACTCAGAATATTCAGCACTCTATTAAGGAAATGAACATCAAGTTGGAAAACAGGGATGATCAATTTTTGGCCCAGACTGTCCTTTTCACATCCTGTGGGACAATTAGCCCTAAATCTGTTATTCTGGTACAATGGCTTCTTCCAAAAGAACCTTATGTTAAGCTTAATTGCGATGGATCTGCTTTGGGAAACCCTGGCCCTGCTGGGGGGTTTGTTGTTAGAAATAGCAATGGTAAAGTCCTAATTGCAGGTTATGCAGCTTATGGAGAGGACACTAATATGGGAGCAGAGATAAAAGCAATTGCAAGCTGGAATTTCTGAATGTGAGAGACAAGGACACCACCTTATATGGATTGAAACAGACTCTGAAATTCTCCTTAAAATGTTGACTCAACATATACATATTCCCTAGAAGTACCTGATGGAGATTCATCATTTGCAGCAGTTATTCCAACAGTATCATTTGAAAATTTCCCATGTTTACAGGGAAGGAAATTTTGTTGCTGGTCATTTAGCAAACATTGCCAGCTCTACACATGAATCAAAACTTCTCAATTGTTTGCAATTAAATGGAACTCTCGGCCTGCTGATCTTAAGGGACTCATTACAACTACCAGCTTTGAGGATTCAAAAAAAAAGCAAGTAGACAAGACAATTACAACTGGACGCACTCTTCATTTAATAATGAGGAGTGCAAACAGGTTGTATTCTCTCTATATTTCAATTAATTTTTACCTTTTTTGGTAAGCTTAGGAGCTGCAAATTTTGGCCATTTGCAAGACACTATCTGCTGCTTGGGCTAATGCTTTTTGGAGGCAAATTGAAGGGTTTGGATATTAGAAGGGGGTTTAAACACTGACCTTACACTTTGGAATGCACTCTTCATCAATATGAAGAGTGCAAACAAGTGTTTTGTTTATCCCTTTTTACCTCCGTTGTTTCAATCCTTTTTAGAACTTCTGTTGTGTGATGTTCATGTATATGTCAGGAGACATAAGAGGAACTGTTGTTTCTTGTAACCTGCAAAATCTAAGATTGGATGATTCCTTGAATGGGAGGCACTTTTGAGATGTTGTTGCTTTGAAGTTATGCAGATCAAGATTGTTGTGGTTCTCTTCCCTAGTTTTCTGACATGCTGCTTGTTATAGTTTGTTAGTTGATGTTAGGAATTTTGGCATAGTCTTTTGCTTGATTTTTGGGGTTTATTTTTGCCAATGTGTTCCTGCCCATACTTTTTCCCTAGCACCCGTTTTTTCCCATCCCGGGTTTTGCGGACTAGGGTTTTGAGGAGGTAGGGTGGCACATTGATGACATATTGGAGTGAGGTGGCCATGGTTGGCATCAAATCTGTAATCTTTCACCTTCATCAATGAAAATTACAGTTTTTTTGAAAATTAAAAAAAAAAATAAAGATATTGAATATTAATGAGATAAATCAATCAAAGGTATTTCCTTATTTTATTAGGAAAATATTTTCTTTCTCCATAATCTACTAGGAATCTAATCACAATCAGATTGGGACTACGGTAGGGGCATACCATCTACTATATATATGTAGTGGGTGTCAAGCTCTTTTGTACAACTAAATTCCAAAAGCTAATAGTTCTTGTGAATATTAGAGAGCTTCTTAGAGAGAGTTTTGAGAGAGAGAAAAAATCGGTATAGCAACCGAGTTTTTCTGGTAGCAATCCATGATGGGATTCTGGCGAGCTGTTCGTGTGGATCACCGGTAGAGGCCAAACGCTTGGGCGGCTCCGTGCATCACTACTCACCTTAGACGGTCAAAGCGTCGATCTTTTAGATCAAGCAAGGTAACCACTGTCTACTGCTTATTTGTTTATTGCTTAAAAGAAGTCGATCCTGGTCAAAGGAAATAAATTTTTGAATTCTGTCGCGTTCCCGCATAGATTTTCTAACAACTATAACCACATTTTAATCCGGCTAGATGTTCATATGTGCGTGACCCCATAGGCCTCCAAATATGTTGGCCGTAGACACAAAGTGCAATTACGAAAATGCCCTTCATATCTAACGATCACAGAATAGCATCTAGCAACACACCGCGACCCCCAATCATCGGAGGAGTCAAATGCAATGACTACTACCTTTCATGTGAAACAGTTACCGTGTAAACAGAATCCTATCGCTGTAATAATATCCAACGGTCGTATCACGAGTGTCAATACATTAACGACCGTATTTTATAATCTGGATATCATGCTCTCTCGAAGTAACTCATTTACTTTCACTTTGCAAAGATTCATGAGAGTAAGACATTCCTTATAAGAAGGCCATTTTTGGATATTTACTCCTATTCATAGGATACGCGATTTCCGGACGAGCGACATGAATCCTATGCATGCTTCAGTATAACACCCAATCACTACCGCATGATCGCCCCATGGCTAGGGGAAACCTCAATAGTGTCAAAGTATGACAATCCACACCGTGATGTCATGAAGACTCCGGTCTCAGGGTAATTACACAACCGCCACATAGTGTGACATTTAATAAAGTAAGTGGGTTAGTCTAACGTATGCATTCTCTAATACACATCCACGTACAGTCCAAGTGTCTCTACACTTTGATAGACGATATCTATCCTTATCTTCAATAAGATAGAAGACATTTAATACGTACTAGTATGATCATACTATTAATGTCCTGTTTAATAGCACATACGACTAGAGATATTTAAGTATCAAACCTTTTAAAGTGAGTCGAGATCACATCAACCATAATCATTATCATTATTTCTCTCTCAAGGTTTGACACTAAGGACGTTATCATATAACAATATCATAATTGGTCCGTTAAACGAACAAATATATAATTACAGAAAAGCCATTTATCATATGTATAAACATAAAGAAATAGTATAAATGATCCGACCCGGTCGGATTCGGTCCAACCCGATTGGGTTTAGGACACTATTTCAACAATCTCCCACTTAGCCTAAAGTCAATCACTCGCACACACAAGACCAAGTTGAAACACAAGAATCTCATGCAATACTCGCGAATAACCCTAAGCGTGAACGGATCACTATCCGTGGGGACTCAGACTATCTTCATATCGTGTTCCAAATGATCAAGTCAAAGGAACCGCCTTAACACACACATGAATCTCTGACGAGACCCTGGTCCTTTCTTTAAGCAATGAATCCACCACTATTTTAGTTATACATAAAAAGGTGGAAGAACCGTACAAGGTTCAAGAATAAAGCTTCTAGATCCATGTACTGCTCCCGATGCGCCTCTAAGGCATTACTGTGTTTTGGCCCAGTTGTAGAATCTCCAATGATTTCTAGCTAAGAACATTTCCAGCTCACTATATCACTTAATCAAAGTGACTGTGAACCTAGACCTTAGCTCCCACTATCTTCATAAGATTCAGGGTGCGTATCTGTATATTTACGTTTATTTGATTCTAAGTTCTAGTAAACCAAGAACCCATCCTTAACACCTTTAAGAATATTCTCGACATACACCAAAATCACTTTCATACGTGCTCATGACACTTCATGAAGTATGAATATCTGGTTTAACTCACAACACTTATGATGGACCCTATTGCAGAAGCAAAGGGCACATTCCATAAGTATTATCTTTCACCTTATCTTTTAGGACTGTCGTCTTATCATAGATAGATCCTGAGAATACTGGCCAACATTATCTCTTGCTATGATCAATGCTAAACTGTTTTAGCATCCCATATATCAGGGTGATTGTGAAAATTAAGCAGCATCTGAATCTATCACTATAGGTTCTTATTTCCAAAATAAGAACTACCATTGCAAGAGCTTTCACAAAGACCTTGGACTATCAACACTAATTTACTGTGACATGGGGTGTTGATTCCAAGAAGGATATCCAATACCTTGCTCGAGAACTATGACACTCCCACTAACCCTTCTGCACATTAGGCATATCTTTCCTCTTGATGAAATCAGACTCTTTTGATTTATCAAAGTATAGAACTTATACAGAGAAACTTGTTTGAGGCCATAAATGGATCTCATAAGCTTACACATCAAGTCATCGTCTATGAACATCAAGCGTTTTGGCCCAAAGTTTTCAACACTATCATATAGCCATGATACGTATCGACAACAAGCACTATCTGAATAGGCTTAAGCATAGTTGGTAGCTTAAAGGTGATTACAAGGTTTACAAATTTTAGACTTTATCCATCAACTCAGCTTAACGGTAACCATCCATGTCAGTCTTTCATAAAGACATGCTACACCTTTCAGGGACATTCCCTTCAGGCAAGACAGACCGGTTCATAACCTGTTATGTCACTCATGGAATATACTTCAGACATTATGGCTCCGAGCCATATCTCTTAATCTTGCCTTTCAAGCATTCTTGCATAAGTCGTGAGATCTTCATTCTTCAAGATGCACATACCAGCAGCCCTTTCAGGCGTGTGGTTATCTGCAGACTCACAGGGTACTTGTGTTCACTGAGCAGTGTCCTGCACCTCATCTCTATGCGACACCTGCTCATGTTCCAATGGTTGAATATCTCTTTGTGGTTCTCAAACTCTTTTGAGATCTCAATTTACTCCCACTGTTTCTTTTGGAAGGAACACTTCCTTTAGAAGACAGCATGTTTGAAGACAAACATTTTTGCTCCACGGGTAAGTAAATGATATCTAGCGTGCTTGCTAAGACATTCCACAAAGTTGCACATGCCATATTAGGCTCCAAGCCTTTCAGACATTGCCTGCTTACTAGAAGCATAACAACCCTAAATCATCGGTTAATATGGATTTCATATCATTGTCCTTCATATCTGATATGGAATTCATTCAACCTTTATTCTTTGGAACTCGGTTAAGTATATGTATTGTATAAGTGCACTATCCCAAAACAAGAAAGGGATATATTGCATGGCTTACGTCACAACTTTATCGTATAGAGTGTTATTTCCATTTTAAAAGCACAATCTGATTGCGTATCCAAAAATGGTATCATTCAAGGGAGAATCTTATTCCTTTTCAGACATCTTCTGAAACACCCTTCAGGTATTAATTGCTTCAATCCAATCGAAGATTAATTCCTAAGTAGCTCATCGATCTCATATTCGTACTAGCTCGAATTTTTCAGGGTTTCCGAATTGTCGTACTTCACTGAGTACATTCAACTATTTCTAAAAATAATCATAGAGATTAATAAACAATTATTTGTTGCATTAAATGTCACAAGCCAACAAACATCGGTATGTTTAGACTCTAGAAAATTTTCCAGAACTTATAACCTTTTCATAAAAGGGTATTTTAGTCATCTTTAGATAAGATACGTGTTACCCACATGATTCATAATCACATGGTTCATACATCATCAAAGTGATATTTGATTACACGTTTCTCTTCCAGAGAGTCGACATCTAGAACAACCACAAATATCAAGGATAATAGACATTCAAACATTTGGTTGAGATTTGTCACCTATATCAACTATATAGTGACAACAATCTAGTATGTTAGATTCGGTGACCGTTCAACTTTATCGGAACAACATATATTCCTTACAATCGAATATGTCTACTATATCCTAATAAATAACTAAATTTGTGTTCTTCACAAGAACCGGAACACAATAACATTTATTTAGTTCCTTTATCAGTCTATTAGATTCAGAATACAAAACCGAAAATGTCACAAAGTTTGCTTCACTTTTCGTATCTTGGTGTATTCTGTATTTTAATCTTTCTAATTTAATCAAACTCACAAGATATCATATATCTAAGAGTTGACTTGAACTTAGATAGATTTATCTCAACATACTTTCTTAGAATAGAGACTTCGATAAGATCTCTTATTTCAAGCATATGCCCTAACTTTCCTTTTAATCCTTTAAGCACTCGTAAATATTTATTAGTGTAGTCTTCATAAGACTTAATAAAAATCACAAGAGCTATGTCTTCAATTATCTTTTGTAAAGAATAACTAAAGTCCATTAGATAGTTTATTTAACATTTTGAATCATATTCAAAACATTAACTATTTAATTAACTTTCAAGCAATGATTAAAGAATTAAGTCGATACATAAATCTTACAATTTTGAAAACAACATTACCAAAACTCGATGTGCTCATTCTTATCCAACGTTTGAATTAATTATCATCGTATGACAGATTGATCATATTGGATCGTATCCATTATATGATTAATTCGTTGAAACTTATTTCAAGTGATTTAATCATATCATGAGCTTCCGCTTTCATTAATAATTAAAGCCTTGGAGTACTCCATCAAATATGTAGTCTCCTTGTCTTTAACTACTATAACGTAGTTGCTCCTGTCATTGCTTATTTTAAAAGGATTAAAATTTCTTAACCATATTTGAGAACGTTTCTCAAAAGGTAACAGTCATAATTTGGTTTTACTATTCGAGAATTAAAACATAAAAGTTTGCTAAAAACTACAACATAAAATAAAGATAAAAAGAGTGTTGTTGTTTATACATACAAAATCAAAAATGGTCTTATGGTTTATGATTTTGCTCCCACTAGTCAATTATTCCCAATTGACTTTCAAGAATTATCCAAAATTCTTTAGTGGATGGAATCCAATCTAGTTGACTCGATCCCCGACGTGGGCCGATCGACAGGGTCAATTTCGAAAGGTGGGTACACTTATCGGTCGCATCTCATTCGACTTCCATTGGTTGACTAGTCAACTTTTTGACAACTCACATCTCTATGTGATAGCCAACCTCTTGTCTCTAAAATCAGACGGTCCTGGCGTGGGCCAATCACCGCAAGATTCTTAGTCGAGTTGTAACACAAATATTCATGAGATCTTATAACGATCATATCTCGATAATAACGATATGCCTGAGGTAGGTCAACTCCCGACGTGGGCCGATCAGTTGGATCCGAACAAGAACTCTTCACCGTCATTATAATATTGGGAGACAAAATATGACTCGATTTTTATTGTGGGAGTAATTTTAAATTAATTCACTTAATTAATTTCACATTAATTCTCTTAATTAATTTAATTATGGTCTCATCATGTATATCTATCTCTAAAGACATACATCATACACATTCATCTAGATCATGTCTAGCCATGCATCTATCGTATCATATAAAATAATACAAGCATAAAATAAATAAATGAGTAAAGTAACCGGTATGATCATGAACTTTTCCTATGTGCGGTTTCGAATACAAACTGACGAAACCGCGGGTCACAATCTAAAGGTAGCTGCAACAGCCAATAGGATCTTTAATTCTCCATTCTCCAATATTTTTCTTCTTACTTTGTTCTCCATCTTCCGCTCCATTCTTGTTACATAAATTTTATCTAATAAAATAAATACACTCGCCACACACGGGGGGGGGGG
The DNA here is from genome assembly GCA_026214975.1 of Gentiana macrophylla. NCBI lineage: Eukaryota > Viridiplantae > Streptophyta > Magnoliopsida > Gentianales > Gentianaceae > Gentiana > Gentiana macrophylla. The sequence goes on along the minus strand of CM047805.1, from coordinate 127,556,586 downwards.
GAGCTACCGGGAATGGGATAATGCAGAAAATAAACTAGGTCGCGTTCTTCATAACGGCCTACGACAATTTTAAAACCAACAAAAATAAATCATTCACATATATCCTATTGGTCGAGTCTATGATAAATCGGGGTTCATATAATCATATTATATCTACACAATATCTAATTCATACAATAAAATCTTATGAATAAGATAAAATTAAAAACTAACAACTTGTGTCTTAATTAATCGATTAGCGTTTAATCTATTAAATAATTTTATCTAATCAATTAACTATTTAACATTTAATTAATTAATTGATTTTAATCGAAATAAAATTAATGGTTAATTTTAAACGATTTCAATTTTAATTTTAATCAATTAGAACTATTCCAAAAATAAATCAAAATTAAAATTAAGTCTCTTTTGTTTCTTTCCTTTTGATTCCTAATCAAAATGGATGACTTTGATTTCCTAAATCAAAAGGCACCAACCTTGGCCCTTTCCAAAATCAAATTTTTGAAAAAGGCCTAGTCCTAGGTTTTTTCTAAAATCAAATATTTTGAAAAGGATTTAGGCCTATTCCTAACAAAATTTGGAATGAACTAGATTATTTAAAGGCAAATCATATTTACCAAATAATGTCATATGACATCCAAATGGTCCAAACAATTTCAACCATTAGTTAGCCACATGACACCAACTAAGCAAAGAGATATCAATCACAACTATGAACCATATTGAATTAAAAATACACAAAACAAAAACGGGGACCACCGCATCATGCCCGCACCCATTGGCAGCCCGGAGGCCGCCGCCGCCGCCGGCGATCACTCGGTGGTGGTGCCGCCGCCGATCGGCCGAGCACCACCATGGCCGAACCCCCCTCTTTTTCTTTTCGTGTATCTTTTGCGAATCAAAAATCTGTCAACTTTTAATTACGTGATTTAAACGATAAAATAAACTACGCAAAATAACATGCTTATTGCTTAAGCTTGAAACTCGCTATGATACCACTGTTAGGAAATCTACGCAGGAACGTAGCGGAATTTAAAATTTTATTTCCTTTTAACTAGGATCGACTTCGTTTAAACAATAAACAAATAAGTAGTAGATGGTGAATACCTTGTTTGATCTAAAAGATCGACGCATTGATCGTCTAAGGAGAGTAGTGGTGCACGGAGCCGCCCAAGCGTTCGACCTCTACCGCTAGTCCACATGAACAACCCGCCGGAATCCCACCTTGGATTGCTACCAAAAAAACTCAGTTGCTAGACCGACATTTTCTCTCTCTCTCAAATCTCTCTCTAAGAAACTCTTTATATTTCACAAGAAACTATTAATCTCTTGGAATTGTGATGTGCCAAAGAGCTAGCCAATCCTCCATTTTATAGATGGATGTGGCCCCCCCATGCCCCAATAAACAGATTGGGAGAAACATCCTAGTAGATTGAGAAAAAAGAAAACTTTTTCCTAATAAAATAAGGAAAATCACTTTGATTGATTTATCTCTTTTAATTTAATATATTATATTAAATAAATCTAAGATATTGTCAATATCCAATATTTACTATCTTTTTCTTATTACCATAAATCATTTTACACATGTGTGCAAATCTATAGTCATTAATATCTAATATTAATATATCATAATATTATTAATTAAATTGCACAATCCAAATGTATCTCATACACATAAATATGCGCCCCAAATATGCCAAATACTGGCATTCAGAATATTTTTTAATTAATACAATACTATGATCAATTACTTTGCAAAATACATGTGTATCATATACACATAATAATTTCAACATACACATACATTATGTGTATATTTAATTAATCAACATAATTAATATCTTGCATTTAATTTATTCATAATAAATAAATACCACCATATTAATGTATCACTATAACACTTTATAGTCGAGATAAAACTTTCCTTATTTGGTTATCACTTTAACCATATTTTAGTCCGGCTAGATGTTCATATATGTGTGACCCGATAGGCCTCCGAATTTGTTGTCTGTAGACACAAAGTGCAATTACGAAAATGCCCTTCATATCTAACGATCATGGAATAGCGTCTAGCAACACACCGTGACCCCAATCATCGGAGGAGTCAAATGCAATGACTACTACCTTTCACATGAAATAGTTACCGTGTAAATAGAATCTTATCGTAATATCCATACGGTCGTATCACGAGTGTCAATACATTAACGACCATATCTTATAATCTAAATAGCATGCTCTCTCGAAGTAACTCATTTACTTCCACTTTGCAAAGATTCATGAGAGTAAGACATTCCTTATAAGAAGGCCCTTTCGGATATTTAATCCTATTCATATGATATGCGATTTCCGGACGAGCGACATGAATCATACGTATGTTTCAGTATCACACCCAATCACTACCGCATGATCGCCCCATGGCTAGGGGAAACCTCAATAGTGTCAAAGTATGACAATCCACACCGTGATGTCATGAAGACTCCGGTCTCAAGATAATTACACAACCGCCACATAGTGTGACACTTAATAAAGTAAGTGAGTCAGTCTAACATACGCATTCTCTTATACACGTCCACGTACAGTCCAAGTGTCTCTACACTTTAATAGACGAGATCAATCCTTATCTTCAATAAGATAGAAGACATCTAATACGTGCTAGTCTGATCGCACTATTAATGTCCTATTTAATAGCACATACGACTAGAGACATTTAATTATCAAACCTTTTAAAATGAGTCTAGATCTCATCAACCATAATCACTATCATGGTTTCTCTCTTATAGTTTGACACCAAGGACGTTATCATATAACAATATTGTAATTGGTCTGTTAAACAAACAAATATATAATAACAGAAAAGTCATTTATCATATGTATAAATATAAAGGAATAGTAGAAATGATCGGACCCGGTCGGATCCGGTCCAACCCGATTGGGTTTAGGACACTATTTCAACAAATAATCGTAGCGATAAGGGCATGACGGAGCAGCATGGCCGAGCTGAAAACAAATTTGGCAAGAGAAGGACATATCACCACGATTGTGTCCGGAGTAGAAAGGACGGGGATAACCATATCCTCGGCTACGCCTTGCGGCCCCTGTTGGAAGTGGAGGAAGGCGGACCGGCATGGGTAGCAAAAGCAGCTGTTGTCGGCAATGGATGGGAGGAAGCCGACATGACCATAGGCGCGGACCAAGTTGACCACAACCGCGATAATTAATTCTTAAAATTGGAGGCTGCAACATTGGCTGCCGGCGTGGAAGAGCTGTTCGTCGGAAGAGGTGGTGAAATCGGCGGGGGCTGGTTGTGCAGTATACGGGCTTCAGTGGTTGGGACGGCGGACATGGCAGACAACAAGGAGGAGAGCCGAATCTGCCAAGGTTGATTGAACATGGAAGCCGGGGTTTGTGGGATTGTCTAGGCCTCACCAGAGATGGTGGACATGGTAGCCGGAGAAGATGAACGAGTTGCGGCCCTATTTTTGGGAAAATGTTAGGGTTTATGGAATAATTGACATAACGAGAGAGATTAAATTGATATGCTCTGATACCATATCAATATTCATAAACGATTTATTTTACTGATTCAACTGCGTAGAGTACGTACAAATATATGGGCCTAGACTAATTTGCGCAACAAGACATAAATAATAAAATACAAAATAATAATATTTAGCCAATTCCAATATTATCCTCGACACTAAGGTGATTAATTACCTTTAACATATGGGAGTTTTATATCCTGTATTAACTTTGGGAAATTTATATACAAACTCAAGACATAATCTTTGAGTTTTCACCACAACACACCCCCCCCCCCCCCCCCCTCTCCCCCGTACTGCTACTGCATATAACAGAAAGATTCTCTCCCACGAACTATTCCCTTTTGGCCGAGTCTCGTGTTTTCTACTGCATTATAAGTTAAAGGCTGTTTTGTGTGAGTGTTTTTTCTATTTATTATTTAAATTTTCCTATGTCGTGTCATATATATTCCAAAGCTAAAGACTCCACATATAAGAATTTTTTATTTTCTCAAAAAAAAAAAATTTTACTTATTTTTAGAAGACACACGTAAGAATTTTGGAAGACAAAGAATAAGAAATCGTATTATATATCTTATTACAATGTTATAAACTAGAAATGTGAAACGTTATCAAACAAACACTTCTTATACAGTACATTTTAAAATTATTATTATTGTTTAAGGAGTTCCTTTTGTAATAATTTAATAACCCAATCATGTCTTCTGTTATGGCTACCCCCCTCCTTTGCACATTTGTTGAATTAATAGTGGAAATTTAGTTGCAGCCGTGGAGTTGATTATTTTTTTATTATAAATAGTTGGTGGTACATTTATTTATGAAGATGTCCTCTATTAGTCCTTGTCCTTAGTCCTATATTATATGGCAGACCTGAATACCAGGTAATATGGCATACCTAAATAAATAGGTCTTCATGATTTTGGTTTGTTATTTTTTGGCTAAGGGATGGGAAGTGTACATTTTGCTCAATTATTGTTTCAAAGAATCCACTACTCCAACTAGTCTAGCTTTTGGTGTTCTTAAAAAAAAAAAACCGATTATTTTTTCTGTAAAAGGTAACAGAAATAGGATTAGTTAAGTGAAGGATCTAGGACTCTGGCTGATGGGTATGTATAAAAATATGATGTATGTATTTATATATTAAGTTTATGACAAGTGACAATAATTTATTTGTCATTATGATGTGGCATTCGCAAAGGGGTGAATCCGATTAGATCCGGATCAGTTGGCCATGGTCGCCTGATGTTTTGTTGGAGGTTTCTTGTCGCTAGCTAAGGAGAATAGACGTCAGAAGAACCCGGAGAAGGAATCTCATTCGACGGTCAAGTCAGAAAAAATGAGTTCAAGGATTGACTCAAACAATGTAGCATAGAAGTTATAATAAAAACGATAATTGTTGTAAGAATAATGTTGGAAAGAAGAGAATATAGAATGAAGTTGCATGTGTATAGAAGCCTAAAGGTTTATGTAGGTGCACTCGGCGAGAGCTCGGGAGGATCACCTTGGGGATACCATGAGTGGTCCTCGGCCGGATGGTATAGTGGTAGTTGGTCCTGATATACGAACAAGTGAATAGGACAAGAAATATCACTATGTTAACCTCTTGCTCATGGACAACATTGATACGGCGTCAGAAAATATGTTTTGAAGACAGAGTATTTATAACGATAGTTCACAACACTTGTTCATGTTCTTTTGGTACTTTTATAGTGCTTCAGTTAAGCTTCTCTTTCCCGAGTCTAAACATTGTTTTTGTTGGTTTTTTTTCCTTTCGTTACACTGATATGAAGTCAGACTCACGTGACCTTTAAGGTTTTATTCTAAAAGTCACGTGTCGAACACACCATTTCTGGATAAAGATTGTATCCGGAAGTGGAGTGTTAAAACTCTCCAAAGTGCTAATTTCATCCCGAATTATAAGCCTTTTTGTTTTTTTTTGTTTTGTTCCAAAATATACATCATTTTAGAATAACAATTAAGCATTCATCACAATTTTTTTCCTCGTTTTACCCATAATTTATTACAATCCAACAATTTTTCAATACTCCATCTCTCCCTAAAGAAGTGTGACTTTTATGCTTTTCACGCATATTAAAAAAACCTAATACTGTAAATGTTTTATGTTTGGTTATTGTTAAAACACATATGAAAATTTTGCACTCTAAAATGAAAAAACAGAAACAATGCAAATATAAATTATGACAAAATTGATAAAACACAGAAACAAAGAGAACACAGTGATTTAACGTGGTTTTCGGTGTTGTGCCGACTATTCCATGGACAGAAAATGAGATATTTTATTATGCACAAAATACAACGATTTCACACACATTGCATTGATTACGATATTGGTATTTATAAGTACAATTCCCTAAACCCTAGCCGCCATAAGATCTTTGTCGGAACTGTCATAAACACCCCAAATGTGGACCTCAGCTCTAGTTGTTATCCACCAAATGAAACTCAGCTCCAGCCGACCTTCTCAAACTTGTAATCAACTGCTCAGATGTAGAACTCAGTTGTACTCCGTAAAACTCAGCAGACCAAACTGACTGCTGACTTCAGAAGAAAATTCAGTTGCAATTTACCGAACTGACTTTCACAGAACTGAATACACTTGCTAAACTGGCCATCATTCTCAGCGCAGTTTTATAGATTAGTTCCACCAGCTTATTCATCAATTTTGAAATCAAGTCACTTAAGTGACACTTATTATATTGACATATGTTCCCTAATGTTTTGTTTTAGAATATGATAGGATCATGAATAATTAATATGTGATTAATTACAGAGATATTTGAGAAAAGAGCAATAAATAATTTATTGATTTTCTAATTTGACATTTCTTGGGAGACATTCTTTATAAAAGAATGACAATTATTTAAGGGAGTGACACAATAATTTATTATTATTACATTAATGATATTCAAATAGTACTTTAGACTTTTATTTTTAAAATTTATAATATGGCTCCTTTTTTTAAAGCATGCGAAAGTTATAAAATGGTACTACATTCGTCCAAAAATATAAATTCATTTAAATTTTTTATTCATTTTCTCATTTTAGCCTTTTTATTAGTGAAATTTTAAATTCAATGTTGTAGTAGAAAGGTTATAAATTATACATTACAACCACTCATTTCTAACCTCTCACACACGATAAAAGTGTATTATGTGAAGAGAATTGCCAATTGCTTGGTATAACCTTCCTACAACCGTTGCACCATAAAATCTCTCCCTTTTATTATTACCCACCAATTTTTCACTATTTTACATTAATAATAGTCAAATATTATTCTAGATTTTTTTCATCAAAATTAATGACACATAACCAATTTAACTAATTTTTCTTAATTTGTGTGAAAAAACAAATACTTTTAATTTTGGGACAAAGGTAGTATATACAATTGGACGAAAGGAGTATTTCACCTTGTTATTAGGGCATTATAGCAGAAGCTCTATACTGTGTCATATCCTGTAAAATAAAGATAAATGGAATTTTCCCTCAAATACCCCACACCAAAAGCCTCATCCATATCCCTATTTTAGGGTCAACGAGCAGTGTATCCCTATTTGTGGAGCACTATCCCCATTTTAAAGTACTATCTCAATTTTAATGGTTAAAGATATGTATAGAAATGCTGTACATGTTGTGGAGTATTCTGAATTGAGATATTATAAAATAGGGATATATATTATTTTAGGGATAAAAAAATAAGGTTTCTTGTATGAATGCCCTTACCCATTGGATTTAGGATGTCTCTCCCAATTATGATGTTCCTTTTCTCCTTAGTGTAATTTATTTTCTACTCGGTGTAGTTTTTTTTTTTTTTTTTTTTTTTCAAATATAGTCGATTTTCTCTTTATAAGTGTCAAGTGCGGGAAATTCTTACGTAGGGACTCCCTATTAGAACGGACTGTCGGATGACTGCCACATATAGAAGAAGAGAAAATTGTTTTGTTTGTTTGTACACGTGTCACAAATCCAACGGTTGAGTGTAATAGACAGTCTTACAGCAGAATTACCCGCCAAATGGAAAATTCTTATGTAGGGATTATGTATTAGAACGGACCGTCGGATGACTTGCACATATAGAAGAAGAGTGAATTTTCTGTTTTTTTCAGTCTCTTTCATATCGTTTTCCGTATGATAAGACAAACTTTTGTAGCACTTTCTATTAATATATAATTCTGCTCTATGCAAATATAATTTTATCGGTTTCGTAAAACAATTTTTTTTCCTTTGAAGGATTAACCGATCTTGGATTTGCATTAGCCGGCTTCGAGACTCTCCATGCACGAACAGCGAAATATAATATAGTTTATATTTTACTATCATAATATAATACAGTAGTATAAATTACAAAAAAAAAATAAAAAATACAGTAGTATATAATTATGTATCATTGCTGTTTTTATATTTATTCTATATATTTTAAGGAAAACATGTCATTTTATTAAGTCTGTTGAACAAAATATTCTTTGATTAGTTTAGAATGTTTGTTTAAAAGATACTACTATTATATAAAAGCCTTTATATAGGCTAAGGCAAAATCTCTAAAAAAAATTAAAAAAAAGTATTCGATCATTTAATAAAATACATATATTCTTACAAAGTCATGTCAACTTAGTTAGCATCCATTACATTGGACGGAAGTCGCTCCCCAACTAACAAAGCTTTTTACCGTTCTGTCATTGATTTTGATAATGTATTTATTCGAGTATAATATGGATCAAAATATACATTATTCAATAATTTGTGTAATAACGAATTGTTAATTATGGCCAAATAATGGAATTTCCTACTTGATTTGAGACCCCAAGGGCCAAGAATGGCCGGTCAATTTGCAAAATATTGATGCTTCTTCATGTCAACATGTTAAATTGATGGCCAAAACACCTTACCAGGACTGCACTCATCATCTTCGACTGCATGTATTAACAAATGCAAAAATACAAAAATCTACTTCCTACGTGTTCTTAAAGCATCAATTTTTTTTATTTTTTATTTTATTGACGGAACAAAGTATCACTTTTGGGTTCGTGTGACGTCATAAGAGTCTGTTAAAAATCAAGCGTTTACCGTTGTATTAAAACCAATTGGTTTCAGTAAAGACGCTGCTTTATTTCCTTATCATTTTAAGAGTGTGGCAATCTGTCTCAACACCTCCCCTCAAGTGTTGACAATCTGTCAACACTTGCATAATTTTTTGTTCAAGAGTGTGGGAATCTATCTCAATACTTGCACAATTTTTTGTTCAAGAGTGTGGGCAATCAACCAAACACCCTCCTCAAGTGTGGGCAATCTGTCCCAACACTTGCACAATTTCTTTTTTTTAAAATATGTTCCAACCAGGGTTCGATCCCGTAACCTCTGGCTCCGATACCATATTTAGATCAAGCGCTTACCGTTGTACTAAAACCAATTGGTCCAGTAAATGCGCTACTTTATTTTCTTATCATTTTAAGAGTGTGGGCAATCTGCCCCAACAGAGTCTGTATATCTCGAGAAGTGTATCGATTGTTACATCAATTACATTAGAAATGCTTATATGTTTTACATCATGTGGATCTCACAAAAGCGTCTCCCACCACCGGCACTGCGGTACAAGGGCACCGGGGATGTGATCAGTGGCGGATGTAAGTGTATCATAGGGGGGTCCATGGACCCCCTGAACGGATAAAAACTCTACATTTTACCTATAGAAAAATATTTCGGATACCGTAAAAATATTTACAGACCCCCCTAAAAAAATTACGGACCCCCCTAAAAAACATTTCTGGATCCGCCACTGGATGTGATGGGTTTGAATTGAAAAGTTCCCTCCCTTCAGTCGATCCGGAAACTTTCAATGCAGTTTCCCACGGTTTTTGACCTCCCATTCATGTTTGTTTGCATAAAACTGAGCCCCGTCATGTGTTTTCTTCCTTTCTCTTCAATCTTTCACGTGCAAAACACTCACACAAACATCATCTTCCTCCCCCCCCCTCTCTTCATTTTTAAGCATTGTACCAACTTTGCAAGCCGAAATTATCATAATCTCTCAACCTTTTCAAGTTCTATGCAAGTATTCATCATGTTTCTATTAATTCTGAGTATTCTAATCATTAGGTAACTAGGGTTTCATTTGGTAGCTTTAAAGTAAAACCAAGATCCATGTTAAAGGTGAAAAGTATGTTCTAAGTTAAGAAATTTCTGATTCTCCCAATAATACAAGTAAGGACTTAATGCATCAGAGACTTTTATCATTTTATGTGTTAAAGTGTTCAATTCATGAAATCATGCCTCTGTTTCTTGATATATGTTTGTAACTAAAGGTGGATACAATAACTCCGAGACGAGTAGGACACTCTGTCCTTAAGACAAATTTGGTCCGGTGTGTACCCCGGTTAAAACCAATTGTCTCCCAGGATAACTCGGATTACTGATTCGTATAGAGGTACTTCTTACACGAACCTTCAACGAACTCTTCTAGTGCTCAGAATCTCTTCTTCAAACTCGTATGCAACTTCTTCAGAACTATATGAATGTATGAAGCTTTCTGGTGTTGTATTTCCAATGTGTGTATGTAACTTCAATCCATATGGAGGCTATATATAGGAGAGGGTCAATGGAATGAATTAATTACACCGTTTCATCGATTCTGACAAATGAATTACCATAACTCATCTTAATTACAAATGTTTATCGATTCTGACAATGAATTACCATAACTCATCTTAATTACAAATTGTTTCATCGATTCTGACAATGAATTAACCAATGAATTAACCTTATTGCTGAACCGAGCTGAACTATGTTGGATAGCCGAACCGAGCTGAACTCTTCAATCAATCTTCAGCTCAATCAGAATGTTTATGAACTGGACCAAGCCCAATTAATTTTTGTATAAAAGTTTAACACAGGCCTCAGGCCTGTATGGCCCATTCCCCAAAGCCCAAAGCCCAAAGCCCAAAGGTCAAGGTCAAGGTCAACGGTCAACGGTCAACGGTCAACGGTCAACGGGCACGGGCACGGGCACGGGCACGGGCGGGCGGCGGCGGCGCGCGCGCGTGTGGCCATTTTAGCAGAACGTCTGACTGCTAAAACCAACCCGCTATCTCTCCTTCTTCTGGAGCTTATACCACAATATAACATTCTTCCCACATATTACCGGAAAACATTTCTCTCTTTTTCCAATGTGGTACACAGGTTTAGTTGAATACTCTTCAACTTCCACTTCCAACAATAGTTCTTTCAAACACCCGACTTCAAGCGTTAATTTCTCATTCACTGTACTCCGAATTGAATGATTCTAAATCTGAATTCATCTACGACTTACGTAGTTTTCGAATTATCAAAACATTGTATATATTCTATACAAGAATATAATCAAATTAAGCTTGCAAAGTCGTGCGAATAAAATGATTATAAAATCATTTTTTATTCACTTTAATTCAATTCCACTATTTTCTCCAACAATCCCCACATGAATGGAAATTAATGCAAATGTAGACTCAAGAGATTCTCGATGAAAAAACATTGCATCGGAGAGGTAGCTTCGGCTTTGAACTCGCCTCTAGTGAAGTAAGTACTATCGGATCTACTCGCTAATCAGCTGAACTTAAGTCTTGAATCGTTCACTTTTTAGTGTAGAACTGCATAATAAAGACTCACACAATATTTCCTTAGCACTCATAATTGGTTCTCATGATCGATTCATTTTGGCCCCGAATCACACCTGTTTCGAAAGTGCTTTAGAGAATTCTAGCCTCTGAATTCTCATAGAAGCGCCCCACTTCGCACTTACATAGGTGACTTCCTATCAAGAGTATTCTCGCCATACCCCACTCGAATTTAATCAAGTTATAGGAATCATTAAAAGTTTTCACTTAACCTTCACACTCTGGCATACACACTTTTATTCACGAATGGGAAAGTGTTCATCGACAAACTTCATAACTTAGTTGTCCCTTGAACCAAGATCTTGGGATCTCCAAGTCAACATGGTAGGGTTACCATTACAAAACTTAACTTTCAATAGGCTTAAGTCCCATTCCGAGGGTCAAAATTGACATCCGATCTCTGGTAAACCTTTAGTAAGCGGATCCATAAGATTCTCCTTCGATTTTACATAATCGATGGAAATCACACCACTAGAGATCAAGTGTTTAACGGTATTATGTCGTCGACGTATATGTCTGAGACTTACCATTATACATACTATTTTTGTGCTCGGTGTATAGCCGATTGACTATCACCGTGTATGCTAATCGGAGCAATCGGTTTTGTCCAACAAGGAATGTCCTCTAGGAAATTTCGGCCACTCGCTTCTTCCCCGACTTTGTCCAAAGAGTGCTATAAACTCGGCTTCCATTGTGGAACGAGATATGCATGTCCGCTTTGTGGACTTCCAGGACACCGCAAAGACACCACCAATCATAAAGATATATCCAGCTTGTGGATTTTGACTCTTTAGAATCGTAAATCCAGCTTGCATCACAATATCCTTCTAATATCTTCTGGATATCTTGTGTAACGTAATCCCAGTGTTCATTGTATATTTCAAGTACACGAGTACTCTCATCATCGCTTTCCAATGATCCTCACTGGGATTACTTGTAAACTCGCTTAGTTTGTTCACAAAGACACGCAACATCAGTCTAGTACAGATTGGTTATGTACATTAAACACCCTATAATCTATGAATATTTCAATCGAGACACAAAGCTCACCCTTATTTTTGACCAAGTGAAGACTTAAGTCAATGGGTGTTTTCATAGGACTTTCATCAAAAACATTGAATCTCCTCGAACGGATTCAATGTAGTGAGACTCGTGATAATACTAGTCCTCGGATATTCTGGAGATTTTAATCCCCAAAATTACATCCGCTTGTCCCATATCCTTCATATCAAAATTGCGTGTCAAGAACTTTTTGGTATTCATGATGATATCATGAGTACTTCCCATAATCAAAGATATCATCAACATATAAACACACTAACACATAAGCATTAGGTGTTTGTTTGATGTAGACGCATTTGTCACACTCGTTAATTTTAAACCCATTAGATAGCATAGTTTGATCAAACTTTAGATGCCATTGTTTGGGTGCCTGTTTGATCCATACAAAGACTTAACGAGTCTACACACCTTGTGCTCTTGCCTGGAACCACAAACCCCTCGGGTTGTTCCTTGTATATCTCTTCTTCTAATTCACCATTTAGAAATGCGCTTTTAACATCCATTTGATGGATCTCCAAGTTATAGATCGCAGCAAAGAGCAATAAGAACCCTTATAGAAGTGATTCTCGCATCGTGAATAAGTATCAAAGAAGTCAAGACCTTCCTTTTGTCGATAACCCTTGGCTACCAACCTGGCCTTATACTTATCAATAGATCCATCACCCTTAAGCTTCTTTTTTGAAAATCCACTTACACCCGAGTGCTTTACTTCCCGGTGGAATGTCAACCAATTCCCAAGTGTGATTTTGCATAATAGAATCTATTTCACTATTAATAGCTTCTTTCCGAAAGGTGCTTCGATTAGACATAGCCTCGGCATATGTCCTTGGAGTATTTTCTACCATGTAGGTTAGAAAATCTGCCCAAAAGACGTTGAAGTCCTAGCCCTCTTACTCCTTCGAGGTTCCACTTCCTCGTTTTACGAGTACTATCCCCACATTTTCGTGTACTCTCTTATTTGAGTCTTCATTGTGTCTTTCTTTATGTGGAAAAACATCCTCAAAAACACCGCATTTCTTGACTCCATGATTGTGTTTACATGCACATCGAGATTGTCGATTTGTGCACAAGAAATCTATATGCACTCATCATATGAGCATACCCAATAAATATGCAATCTATCGTTTTGGCCCAATCTTAATCTGCTTAGGCTTAGGCACTTCCACCTTGCTAAACACCCCACACTTTCAAGTATTTATAACTTGGTTTGTGGCCTTTCCACATCTCATATGGAGTTTTATCCATCTTTTTAGACGGAATCTGTTGAGAATTTTATTGGCGGAGAGAAGGGCCTCCCCCCCACAAGTTCTCGAGGTAACCTGAACTAATCAACATAGCATTCATCATCTCTTTCAGAGTACGGTTTTTATGCTCAAAGAATTCCGTTAGATTGAGGTGCATATGGAGCGATAGTTTGATGAATAATGCCCGAATCTAGACATATTCTTTCAAATGGCGATTCATACTCTCCACCTCTATCACTACGAACCTTCTTGATTAAATGCGCTAAGTTGATTCTCAACTTCATTCTTATAATTTTTGAATGCCTCGATAGCCTCATCTTTGCTACTTAGCAAATATACATAATAAAGATACCTTGTACAATCATCGATAAAAGTTACAAAATACTTTTTACCGCCTCTCGATTGCACAAACTTTAAGTCACACAAATCGGTGTGAATTAATTCTAACGGTTCTGTGTTTCTTTCCACGGATGGAAACGGCGCTTTAGTCATTTTAGCTTCAACACGGACTTGGCATTTTGCGGTTTGATTAACTTTTAGTTTAGGTAAAAATCCAAATTCATCATTCTTTGAATTGATTTATTATTAACGTGTCCTAAACGATTATGCCATAAAGTACAAGACTCAATCAAGTGCAGTAGTAGATGCATTTTTATTAGCCTCATCAAGTACAACATTCTTTGGCATAATAGCCATTACATTGAGTTTAAATAAACCCTCGGTAAAATAACCTTTACCCACATACATATCATTTTTTTGGTCAAAATGACCTTGTCATTACCAAATGAAAGTTTAAAACCATTCTTATTCAGCATACCACCAGATATCAGATTTCTGCGTATGTCAGGAACATGGAGAACATTTGTGAGGGTCAGCTTCTTTCCTGAAGTCATCTTCAGAATCACATTTCCAGTTCCCTGAATGGTTGATCGAGCGAGTTGCCCATCCACGACTTCTCACCATTTCCACCTTGTAGGTTGAGAAGACATCACGATCGTATGAGACATGTTTAGTGGCCCCAGTGTCCACAAACCATTGTCTCGGATTACCCACAGTTGTTGCACTCTGTCACCATTGCGCAGAGATTGTCATCATCCTCAGTTTCAGCCATATGAGCCTTATGGTTGTAAGGCTTCTTTGATCGGCAGTCCGCAGCACGGTGCCCTTGTTTGCCACAGTTGTGACACTTGCCATTAAACTTGAATGGCGCCGCTTATCCTCGCCGGGCTTCCTTGAAGATTCCCTGCCTTCTTAACCGATTTCTCAGCTTCTTCCTTTTCGATTTACGACCTCGGCGACGTTAGCCTTCGCTTGTCCAACTGACTCGAACGTCTCTTTTCGTGATGCTCTATTGTCCTCTTCAATACGGAGGCGAACAATCGATCATCCATCGTTACTCGCTTCCTCTTATGCATCGATAGCTCTTGTACTCCTTCCAAGAGTCGGGAAGCTTCTCAATGACACAGCCACTTGAAAATTCTCGTTGATTTTCGGATCTTCATTATCATCTCGGATATCGAAATTTGCAACTCCTCCACTGTTTCACAATAGGTTTAGTATCGTTCATTTCAAACTTTAAAACCTACCGACAAGAAACTTCTTGGCACCAAAGATCCTCTCATTGTGTACTTTTTCTCTAAAGCTTTCCACAACGATTGAAATTTGAGTCATACGTCTGATATACACCATACAACATATTATCCAAACCATTAAGAATGTAATTTTTACATAAAAATCACTATTCTTCCGCTTTTCAACTACAAGAAAAAGTCGCTCTTTCAAAGAGCCTCGTGGCACCACCGGTGGATCTTCGATTAGCATTCTCGCTAATCCAAGTGTTGTTAAGTAAAACAACATCTTCATTTGCCAACGCTTGAAGTTCGATCCGTTGAACTTCTCGGCCTCTCTCGTGGTTAGCACCACCGATCCACGAGAGTTATCTGTGTCATACTTCCCGAAGTGTGGGAAGATCGTCCTCCGTTTGGCGCACCAACCGGAGTAGGAGTGATTTGATCATCGGATGCCATTTCGCTTCAAGACGAAAAATAAACTTTTATCAGAAAAGGATAACTGATAATACAACACGTAGGTTTTTCACCCAAAGAAAACAATGTGAAGATTGTTTTGACTCGTCAGAACAAGCTCGAGTTTGTTTCAACTCGATTCTCCAACAATGTTTGTATTTCAATCTTGTTTTAACGTGGTAGTTTTTACGAAAACACCAAAAGGAGGTGGACCGATTTTGCGTAAATCGATACCAAAAGGAAGTGGACCGATTTTACCAGAAATCGATACCAAAAAGGAAGTGGACCGATTTTACCAGAAATCGATACCAAAAAGGAAGTGGACCGATTTTACCAGAAATCGATACCAAAAAGGAAGATTTAACTAATTATAAAACGAGCTGAAGTTTCAGAAGTAGACTGAACCGTTCAGAATAAGAGCTGACATGTTCAGTAAACGAGCTGAAAATTCAGAAATAAGCCGAATTAATCAAGAACGAGCCGAACCGATCGTAACCGAGTGATCGAATCGATTCCGATTAAAACAAGTTTATTTAATTCGCCTAAACTCGGAAAAATTGAGTAGAAATTCGTATAAAAATTTCGATTACATGACGGGTTAAAATCGTAACATCGGTTCAAATTTGTCTTAAGCTGTAGGAGCCCGAACGCAATTAAAATAATTAACACGAATTAAACAACAATTTTATTGAAAATAAAACGAATTACAAATGAAAAATGAAATATACTAAAATAAAGGTGGATACAATAACTCCGAGACGAGTAGGACACTCATCCTTAAGACAAATTTGGTCCGTGTGTACCCCGGTTAAAACCAATTGTCTCCCAGGATAACTCGGATTACTGATTCGTATAGAGGTACTTCTTACACGAACCTTCAACGAACTCTTCTAGTGCTCAGAATCTCTTCTTCAAACTCGTATGCAACTTCTTCAGAACTATATGAATGTATGAAGCTTTACGTGTTGTATTTCCAATGTGTGTATGTAACTTCAATCCATATGGAGGCTATATATAGGAGAGGGTCAATGGAATGAATTAATTACACTGCTTTCATCACATGTTTCATCGAATGAATTACCATAACTCATCTTAATTACAACCGTTTCATCGATTCTGAATGAATTAACCTTACCGAGCTGAACTCTTCAATCAATCTTCAGCTCAATCAGAATGTTTATGAACTGGACCAAGCCCAATTAATTTTTGTATAAAAAGTTTAACACAGGCCTGGGCCTAGGGCCCTCAGGCCCAAAGCCCAAAGCCCAAGAAACACAGGCCTGGGCCTAGGGCCCTCAGGCCCAAAGCCCAAAGCCCAAGACCAAGGTCAACGGTCAACGGTCAACGGTCAACGGGCTCGGGCACGGGCACGGGCGGGCGGCGGCGGCGCGCGCGCGTGTGGCCATTTTAGCGTAACGTCTGATCGCTAAAACCAACCCGCTATCTCTCCTTCTTTCTAGGAGCTTATACCACATATAACATTCTTCCCACATATATCTTGGAAAACATTTCTCTCTTTTTCCAATGTGGTACACAGTTTAGTTGAATACTCTTCAACTTCCACTTCCAACAATAGTTCTTTCAAACACCCGACTTCAAGCGTTAATTTCTCATTCACTCGTACTCCGAATTGAATGATTCTAAATCCTGAATTCATCTACGACTTACGTAGTTTTCAGAATTATCAAAACATTGTATATATTCTATACAAGAATATAATCAAATTAAGCTTGCAAAGTCGTCTGAATAAAATGATTATAAAATCATTTTTTATTCACTTTAATTCAATTCCACTATTTTCTCCAACAATCGGAATAGTAGGAAGCCCCACCACTTGAATCCCACTAAGGTTGCGGAAGGCTTCTGCTGGCTCTGCAGTAATATAGAACAATGCAGACCCTCTGCAGTCCATAAAATGGTAATTTGGAAGATAAATGATGAAAATTCGTGCCTAAGACTATTTTTTTGTTGTAAATTTCCATATTGTACATAATGTTAGTATATAAATCATGATTTAGGATTCTTATGTAAGTAGTTGAAGTTGTAAACACAACGAAAAGGGATGGGAAAGCAGAAGTATTATTATTCAAGGAATAATCAAACTAGATAAGTTACAATGTTACTGATCATACGATATTTATATATTCATACACTTCATGAATCAGTTACGAGACGTTACAAGGCAGTTATAACAGAATCTAACAAGATTATTGTTTCTATCTACAAACTGTTCTGCTGACTATCTCAGCAGTCTACTGAGCCTTCAGCCAATCTGTTGAGTCTTCGATAGTCAGCTGGCATGCACTCAGCATTTCCTTTAGTATATAAACTGTAACACCCCCTCAAGCTAAGAGTGGTTCATGATTAGCTTGCACTCAACACTTACTTCAGCTACATGAATCATGTTGAAATATCTTGGAAATGCCCAACTTGTCCAGTGAATAAGAAAAAATTTGTGCATCTAAGGCTTTGGTGAAAATATCAGCAATATGTTCTTTAGTGTTAACATGAAGCAATTTGACAAGGCCATATTTGACTTTGTGTCTTACAACATGATAGTAGGGGTGTTCATGGATACGGTTTATCCGTAAATCGAATCGATCCGAGGTTATTCGGTTGGGTTAATTCTCATTTTCGGTTCGGTTTCGGTTAATTATATAGATAAACCGAAAATTTTGGTTCGGTTATGGTTCATGCTACAAATTATCCGTAACCGAACCGAATTAAAAACCGAACAATTAACTGAAACCGAAACCGAACCGAATAAAAAACCGAACAATTAACCGAACCGAAACCGTACCAAACAAAAAACTGTAACCGAACCGTTTATATCCAACATGTATAATTATCTTTTATAACCAAAATATTATCTTTTTTTATAAAAATTTCTTATAAGCGAACCGTTACCAGAACCGTTTATAACCGAATGAAAAAAAAAACCGAACCGTTTATGACCAAATAGAATTGTTAAATTTTATTTCGGTTTTCGGTTAACCGAACCGAACCGAACCATATATTTCGGTTCGGTTCGGTTCGGTTTCCTAAAGCAAACGGTTCGGTTTTGGTTTCGGATATTTACTAACCGAAATTTTCGGTTCGGTTTCGGTTACGGCCGTTAACCGTACCGAACCGAACCGAATTGTGAACACCCCTACATGATAGTCAATTTCAATGTGCTTGGTTATTTCATAGAATACATTATTGTGAGCAATATGCATAGCACTAGCATTGTCATAGAAGAGCAGAGCAGACAACTGAAAATGAATCTTCAAATCTTGTAGAATGTAGACCCGCCACTGAAATTCACATACAACATTGGCCATAGCCATGTATTCAGCTTCTGAAGAACTCCATGCTATTGTTGTTTGTTTCTTTGCTCTCCAGGAGATAGAAGCATCCCTTAAGAACATCATGTAACATGATACTGACTTTCCGGACAACCAACCCAATCACTATTAGTAAAGCCTTTAAGAAAAAGTTGTTCTGTGCTGGAAAGAGTATGCCTTGCCCTGGATTAGCTTTCAAATATCTCAGCAATCTGTGAGCATCTTTCATGTGATTATCAGTGGGAGTGTCTAGAAATTGACTCAGTTGCTGAACTGCAAAAGATATGTCTAGTCTAGTGAAAGTGAGATAGATATACCCATCAGTGATTTGTATGCATTATTATCATGTAATAGAGGTGATTCTCCATGTTGGAGAGTCCACTTGGGCTCCAAAGGTGTCTTGGCAGGTTTAGCCCTCAATAACTCATATTCTTTTAAAAGATTTAATGTGTATTTTCTTTGAGAAATAGAAATTCCTTCAAGGGTTCTTGCTGCTTCAGTGCCCAAAAAATATCTCAACTTGCCAAGATCTTTAATAGTAAACTGCTGATGCAATGTATCTTTCACTTGCTGGATTAATTGGTCATCAGGATTTGCTGCTATTATATCATCCACATAGACTAGCAGAGCAATGAAAGATTGTCTTGATCCATTGGAGAACAAACTATGATCATTCTTTGATCGGAAGCTCTTGGAAAGACTCAGTCAGCTTACAATTCCATTGCATGCTGGCTTGCTTCAAACCATATAAGGACTTTGCTAATCTTCATACTGTATTTGGTTTATCTGTGGTGAAACATGGAGGTAGCTAATGTTAGAAATCAACTAGTTTAACGCAGTGGAATTTAAATGATTTCCGATCACAAGATCGACTTCATTTAATACAATAAACACGTTAATTTAGTAGACAGTGATTACCTTGATTGATCTATAAGATCGAATCTTTGACCGTCTAGGGAGAGTAGTAGTGCGCGCAAGCCGTCCACGTGTCCGGCCTCTATCAATATCCACATGAGCATCTCGCCGGAATCCTCCTTGGATAGCTACTAGAAAAATCCGGTTGCTAGACTGTCATTTTCTCTCTCTCAAAACTCTCTAGAAGAAGCTCTCTATTTTTCACAAGAATTGTGAACTCTTGGAATTGTGATGTACAAAAGAGCTAGCCAACCCTTTACTTATAAAGGGGTAGGTGCCCCCCTTATGTTCCAATTCTCAAAGGGGAAAAGCTTCTACGTAGATTAAGGAGAAATAAACTTTTTATTAGTAAAATAAGGAAAAAAGATATTTTAGATTTATCTCATTTAATTTAATATCTCATATTAAATAGATACAAGATATTTTCAATATTTAATATTGACTATATTTATCAAATTACCATAAATCAATTTATATAAATCTATTAATATCTAATTTTAATATATGATAATACTATTAATCAAATTGCACAATCTAAGTGGACATTAAAAAAAAATGTATCTTATACACTAGAATGGTGGTGCCCATATAGCCATTAAATGGCTTCCAGAATATTCTTTAATTAATCAACATAATTAATATCTTGTATTTAATTTATTCATAATAAATAAATACCACCATATTAACTTAATCACTATTACACTTTATAGTCGAGATAATCTTACCTTATTTGGTTATCACTATAACCGCATTTTATCCGGCTAGACGTTCTTATGTGTGTGACCCGATAGGCTCCCGAATATGTTGGCCGTAGACATAAAGTGCAATTACAAAAATGCCCTTCATACCTAACGATCACGAAATAGCATCTAGCAACACATCGTGACCCCCAATCATCGGAAGAGTCAAAAGAAATGACTAATACCTTTCATGTGAAAGAGTTACCGTGTAAATAGAATCATATCGCAATAATAATATCCATACAATCGTATTTCGAGTGTCGATACATCAACGATCGTATCTTATAATCTGGATATCATGCTCTCTCGGAATAACTCATTTACTTCCACTTTGCAAAGATTCACAAGAGCTAGACATTCCTTATAAGAAGGTCATTTCGGATATTTACTCCTACTAATATGATACGCGATTTCCGGATGAACAAACATGTATCATACGCATGCTTCAATATCACGCCCGAGCACTATCGCATGATCGCCCCGTGGCTAGGGGAAACCTCAACAGTGTTAAAGCATGACAATCCACACCATGATGCCATGAAGACACCGGTCTCGGAAAATTACACAACTGCCACATACTGCGACACTTAATGTAAGAGGGTCAGTCTAATGTATGCATTCTCTAATACACGTCCACGTATAGTCCAACTATCTCCACACTTTGATAGACAAGATCTATCTTTATCTTCAATAAGATAGAAGACATCCAATACGTCCTAGTCTAATCTTACCATCAGTATCTCGTTGAAAGTACATACGACTAGAGACATTTAAGTATCAAACTTATTAAAGTGATTATAGATCTCATCAACCATAATCACTATCATGGTTTCTCTATCACAACTTAATACTAAGGACTATATTCAATAACATAATTGGTTCATAAAGATAAACAAAATATATAATAACAAAAGTGCTTTTATTAATCATAATAAAGTTATTACATGAACTAAATAGGCTGTAAATGACCCGACCCGGTCGGATCCAATCCAACCCAATTGAGTTTAGGACATCATTTCAACAGCTGCATATATACATCTTCATGTAGATCTTCATGCAAGAAGGTTGTATTGACATCCATCTGATGAAGATGTCAATTATTAACTATTGCTACTGGTAGTGGAGTCCTGACTGTAGTATTCTTGACCACATGAGAAAATGTCTCTTGATAATCAATGTCATATGTTTGGGTATATATCATTTTGCTACTAATATGGCTTTGTATCTTTATACCGAGCCAGCAGGATTGTACTTTATTTTATATGCCCATTTGCACCCAATAGGCTTCTTACCTGCTGGTAAGTCAACCACTTCCCAAGTGTGAGTTGTCTGCAAAGCTTCAATCTCCTTTTGCATGGCCTTTACCATTCATCATGCTTGATTGCTTAGTTATAAGTCTTCGGAACTTTAACATCATCAATTGCATTGATGTATCTTGCATACTCTGCTGAGAGTTTTTTCAGATTCATCACCTCACTCAGTAGATGTGGAGTCTGCTGGACTGTATGAGCACCGCCTTGGTAAAAGGTTGGTGTTTTTCTTGTCCTTGATAATCTCCTCAACTGAACAAGTTCAGGTGCTTAGCTGACTGGAGTGTTTCCTTTATTGAAAGCCTCAGCTGCAGCTGACCCTGTGCTAGTTTGCTCTACTGAATCACTCAGCAGATCATCAAAACAATCCATGATTGGTAATGGGACTGACATGTCAGAAGTATACCTAGCCTTGCTTAGAACCTGCTGAAATAAAGGAAAGTAAGTATCATGAAATTGAGTGTTTCTAGAAACAAAGATATCTTTGTTGGTGATATCCAAGAGTATATCACCCTAGAAAGTGTTTGAATTCCCACGACAGACTGAGGTTCTGCATCTCGAATCAAACTTTGTCATGTACTGCTGAAGTTTGCAAGAAAAAACTAAGCATCCAAACACTTTAAACACGAAATAATCCGGTTTGGTCCCATATAACACCTCATAAGATGTGCTTTCCTTTAGTAGTGGTGTGGGTGTTGCAATAATTGATTTTACAGCATGTAAAAGACAGAAACCTCAATACTCAACGGGTAAGCTACTCTGAAATCTCGAACCCTGGCAACATTCAGCAGGCTGATGTTTCCTATCCGCAATACCACTTTGTTCTGGTGTGCTGACACAAGAGGTATGATGTATAATGCCATGCGGATCATAGAAAGTTGTAAGTTGAAACTCAGCTCCATTGTCTGATTTAATCACTTTAATAATCTTGTTAAACTAAGTAGAGACAAACTTAATAAAATATTTAACAAGTTCAGAAGCTTCAGATTTATGCCTCATTAGAATAACCCAAGTAAATCTAGAGAAATCATCCACAATAATCAAGAAATATTGATGTGCATTCAAAGTATGATGCCTCAAAGCGCCCAAATATTCATATGAACAAGATGAAAAACTGCACTCACAATAGTAGTACTCAAATGAAAAGGATTTTTCTTTAGTTTTGCCATAGGACAAACATAACAAAGATCATGCTGACAGTATTTTACATCTTGTGATTTAGAACTAATAACTTGCAGTCTTTTATATGGAAATTGACCCAATCTATAATGCCATAAAAAAGAAACATTTAGCCTATCAGACAAAGTATTATTCTGCACAACATTAATAGAAAAAATATTAACAGACTGGTCTAACACATATAACCCTCTGTGCAGCTCTGCTGAACCAATCACTTTCTTGTTCTTGTCCTGCAAAACACACTTGTTAGCAGAAAATATTGTTGCACATTCAAAATGATTAATCAAAGAAGGCAAAGATATCAAATTTTATTTTAAACCAGGAATACAAAATACATCATGTAAGACTAACTGAGAGTTAACCCTCACTTATCCTATATGTGTAACATAAACGTTTTTCCATTAGGTAATCCTATTTTTATGCTAGTAGAAGGCTTATGATTACATCATAGATCTAAGAAACCGACAATCTAATTTGTGGCACAAGTGTCCAAGATCCATTGTACAAATCTTTTCAAATTTAAGTCACATGTTCCTATAGCAGGTAAAAATTGGTTGTTCCAGCCTTAGCTTGCCCAACGGCAAACCTTGCATGTCTAGGAGGATCAGAATTCAGCAAAGCCATCAACTTCTCAAGTTGTTGTGCAGTAAGACTAGGGAACCCTGGTCCAGTGACCTGTTTTGGGCCTGATCTTCTTCTGTTGATTGTTCTTCCTCTACCAAGTTAGCCTTCTTTGACTTGAAACCGGGTGGGTAGCTATGCTTTTTGTAACATGTTTCTTCAGTATGACTATTGAAACCACAAAAAATATACTGGAATTTCTTGGAATTCTTAGGCCTAAAGCTGGCAGCAGGCACAAAACCTAGTCTACTGACTGCCTGATGCTGGCCCTATCCATTCTTTTAGGGTAAAGGAATCATAGAATCTTGATTCTTGGCTTTATTTGCCACATATGACTTATGTCTCTCGAATTTGATTGCCATTGCAAAAGCATCATGAATCTCTGGGAATGGCACCATCAACATTGCATAAGTAACCATAGGCTCAAACTCATCTCTTAAACCTTTCAAAAACTTCATGATGTGTTCTATTTCCATATGATCCACCAGAGTGTTAATTGCATTGCAGTGGCAATGTGGATCACAAGAACACATCAGCAAAGGTCTAAGCATTTTTACTTCTTCACAAAGAACCATCAGCTTCGTGAAGTAATGATTAACAGAATCAGCACCATGTTTTAACAGATGCATCTCTTTAAGAAGATCAAAAAGTCTTAATGCATCCACATCAGAAAATCTAGGTGCAAGATTTTTCCAGACTGAATTGGCACTCTTGAAGTACATTAAACTCTATGCAATGGTGTTCTCAACAAAATTAAAAATCCAAGATCTCACCATCCTATCACGTTGCCTCCATGTATGGAACTCTGCTCGATCTGCTTCAGGTCTCTTAATAGCGTCTACGAAGCCAATCTTGTTCATGGTAATTAGCACCATTTCCATTGACAATTCGACACCTTCCATGGATTGTAATTGTTGACATTCATCAACAGCTGCACCAAAACAAGGACGGATTCTCATTTGGATGAACATAGAACGGACTGGAAGGGCTCAGCTCTTGCTTTTTGATGTCATGGCTATCAAGAACTGGAAATATACGTCAAACGCTAACAGAATATGATCAGAAAATGATCAAGAAAACACAATACTCACAGTTGCCTCTCAAGAAACTGTGAAAATTAGAAAAGAACTGTTAGTTTTGTGACTTGATCTCTAAAACTGGTAGAACTAATCTGAAAGCTGAGAAAACTGAGTTTTGGAGAAAACTGAGTTTGGTGGAAACTGAGTTTTGTGAAGTGAAACTGAGTTTTTGGGAAAAGCTGAGAAAACTGAGTTTTGGTGGAAACTGAGTTTTGCTGAGTTCTACATCTGAGTTTGTTGATTACAAGTGAGTTTCAAGAAAAGTGAGTTTTCTGGGAAAGTCAGTTTGGAGCTGAGTTTCGTCTGGTGGATAACAGCTGGAGCTGGGGTCCACATCTGGGGTATTTATGTCAATTCCGACAAAGATCTTTGGCGGTTAGGGTTTGGGATTTGTGTCTATAAATACCAAAGTTGTAATCAATGCAAAGGGTGTCTTTTCAAAGTTTTATTCACACACTTGTGAAAACCTTGTAATTCTGTGCATAATAAAATATCTCTTTTTCTGTCCGTGGAGTAGTCGGCACAACGCCGGAAACCACGTTAAATCAACTTGTTCTCTTTGTTTCTATGTTTTATCAATTTCCACCATTTTTACTGTTAGATTGCATCTGTTTTATCTTTCTTCAAGTGAAAATTTCTCATCTGTGTTTCAACAAACTAGTATCAGAGAGAGGTTCAAGATTCAGAGAGATTTGCAGGCTGAACGGAGTTGATCTTCACCAAGACCGGTGACCGGTGCTAGGATTTTGTGATCAAAGGTCTGTTCTTTAGCAAGAAAGATGTCAGCAGTTAACGTAAAGATTGATAAATTTATAGGGAGAAATAGTTTCAGTCTGTGGCAAATCAAGATGCGGGCCTTGTTAAAACAACAAGGATTGTGGACTTCTTTATCCGGTAAAGGAGATGCCAGTGCAGCAGATTACGCCAGTCTGGAGGAGAAAGCACATTCCACCATCATGTTGTGCTTATCTAATGATGTTATCACAGAAGTTGCTGAGGAAGACACCGCTGCTAAGTTATGGTCAAAGCTTGTAACACTGTATATGACTAAGTCATTGACCAACAAGTTGCTGCTAAAGCAGAGGCTGTTTAGCCTTAGGATGCATGAGGGGGCTCAGCTGAGAGATCATCTTGATCAGTTGAACACAATATTACTTGATCTCAGGAATATTGATGTGAAGATTGAGGATGAAGATGCAGCTCTGATTTTGTTGGTATCTCTACCAGTTTTCTATGAGAACTTTGTGAAATCCTTCATAGTTGGGAAGGATACAGTTGCATTGGAAGATGTAAGGTCAGCTTTACATGCCAGGGAGCTGAGACATAAGGCACCAAGGCATAAATAACAGTCATTTGTTGGACTAGTAGTTAGCAGTAGTGGTGGAAAAGGGCATGGGCAGCAGTTTGCGAAGAAGAAGAAATCCAAGAAGACAGGGTCCAAACGTCCTAAATCCACAGATGTTTGCAATTATTGTAAGGAGCAAGGACATTGGAAGTCCAACTGTCCAAAGAAAAAAAAACAGCAGGAGAACAGTTCTGGAACAGCTGTTGTAGCAGCTGAGTTTGATTCAGAGGAGGACATGGTTCTAGTAGCTGGAGAAATCAGCACATTATGCTGATGTGTGGATTCTGGACTCTGGAGCATCTAATCATATTTTTCCACACCGAGAGTGGTTCTCAAGTTATCAACAGATAGATGGTGGTCATATAGCAATGGCAAACAGCAAGGTCTGCAAGATAGTTGGGATTGGCTCAGTTCAGTTTAGGACAGAGGATGGTAAATTTTGTATGTTGAGTGAAGTTAGACATGTTCCACAGATGACCAAGAACTTGGTATCTCTCAGTCTTTTAGACAGCAAGGGATTCAGTTTTAAGGGTGAAGGTGGAAAACTGAGTGTCTACAAAAACTCAGTTTCAGTTCTCAGTGGAATCAAAAAGGGAACCTTGTATATTTTGCAAGGATCAATTGTGTCTGGGTCCGCTGCTGTAGCATCTGCTGAAGTTCATCAGTCACAGTTGACAAAACTGTGGCACATGAGACTGGGTCACATGGGTGAAAGGGGGATGCAGATTCTTTCTCAGAAAGATCTTCTTGGGGGATGTAAGGTCAGGAATCTGGACTTTTGTGAACATTTTGTGTTTGAGAAGCTTCATAGGGGCAAGTTCTCAAAAGGGATACACAGCACAAAGTCATCACTTGATTACATTCATTCTGATTGTTGGGGACCATCAAAGGTGGATTCATTGGGTGGTCACAGATATTTTGTGTCATTCATAGATGATTATTCAAGAAAGACTTGGGTGGTGATGATGAAACACAAAAGTGAGGCATTCAAGAGCTTCATTCAATGGAAGGCTCTAGTTGAAAATCAGTTGGGGAAGAAGATCAAGAGGCTTCAGATGTATAATGGTGCGAATTTACTGGAATGAGTATGATGAGTTGTGCAGAAATGAGGGTATTGCCAGACATCATACAGTCAGGAATACTCCTCAGCAAAATGGTGTAGCTGAAAGAATGAATCAAACTCTTCTGGAGAGAGCAAGATGCATGCTCTCTCATGCTGGTTTGTCAAGAAGATTTTGGGCAGAAGCTGTAAGCACAACTCTTTACTTAATCAACAGAAGTCCTCACACAGGGATCAGTTTCAAGACACCAGTTGAAATGTGGTCAGGAAAGCCTGCTGATTACTCAGTTCTAAGGGTTTTTGGAAGCACAGTTTACTATCATGTCAGTGAAAGGAAACTGGAACCAAGGGCCAAGAAAGGAGTGTTTGTGGGGTATGGTGATGGAGTTAAGGGTTATAGAATTTGGTCATCAGCAGAAAACAGAGTTATTCTCAGCAGAGATACAATTTTTGATGAAAATTCTATGCTCGATTCTTCATGATGGGGAGGTAACTAAAATCAAAACCAGATCTTTGGCCGAAAAGCGATGATGAAGTGGAGCTTCAGTGGAGTCACCGAAGATGCAACACTCAAATTGAACAAAGTCGATTTTCATCGATCACGTTATTGAACCGTAATCGAATCCAAGCCGGTGAATAATAGGGTCACCGAAAGCGTCAAACCGATATTGGTCAAGAAAGTATAATCACAAGAAAGCTAGAAGATCCAATGTTGGGATACTTCCCAGAAGGTACAGGTTTGAAGATTTGGCTGGATATTCACTTCAAGTTGCAGAAGAGGTGGATGGTTTTGAACCTTCTACTTATAGGTAAGAAATGACATGTTCTGAGTCATCTCAATGGCTTGCTGCCATGAGAGATGAAATGGAGTCATTACTGAAGAATCAGACTTGGGATCTTGTTAAACATCCAGTTGATAGAAGAGTTGTTACATGAAAATGGATATTCAAAAAAAAGGAAGGAATGACTGAGGCAGAAGGAGTCAAGTATAAGGCACGTTTGGTTGCTAGAGGTTTCAGTCAAAAAGAAGGGATGGACTTTGATGAGATATTCTCACCAGTAGTCAGACATACTTCAATCACAGTGTTACTAGCAATGGTGGCACATCAAGATCTTGAACTTGAGCAGTTAGATGTGAAGACAGCTTTTCCACATGGTGAGGTAGACAAAGAGATATACATGACTCAGCCAGGGGGATTTCAAGTTCCTGGTAAAGAAGCATTTGTTTGTAAGCTGAAAAGTCCTTATACGGATTGAAGCGGGCTCCTAGACAGTGGTATAAAAGGTTTGACAGTTACATGATCCAGTTGGGTTATAGCATAAGTCCTTATGATTGTTGTGTCTACAATAGTCAGCTGGAAGATGGATCATACATCTATCTTGTTTTGTATGTGGATGATATGCTGATAGCTGCAAGAGAGAAGTCTGATATTCAGAATCTGAAATACCTTCTTAGTGCTGAATTTGAAATGAAAATTTTGGGTGCAACCAATAAAATCTTGGGGATGGAGATCTGGAGAGATAGAAGTCAGAAAAAACTGTTTTTATCTCAGCAGGGCTATATACAGAAGATTTTGGCCAAGTATGGTATGTCTGCTGCAAAGCCAATTGATACTCCTATGGTGTCAAATGTTCATTTGTCAGTTTATGCTTCACAGACAGCTAAGGAGAAGGAATATATGTCAAAGTTCCTATGCTAGTGCGGTTGGCGATCGATGTATGCCATGGTGTGCACTAGGCCTCGATCTGCTCTCGAGCGGTCAGTGTTATCGGCGAGGTTTATGGCTCAACCTGAAAGGAACACCGAAAGTCAGAAAAGAATGTTCGTGTACCTTAGAATTACAAATGATGTTGGTCTCATTTATGGAGGTGATACTCAGAGTTTGGTCACGGAGATACCGTGATGCGATTATCACGAGTGATGTGGGCAATGAGAAAATCAATGACCGGTTATGTTTTCACATTAGGGAATTCGGTTGTCACACCGAAAGCAACTTTGCAAGCCACAATAGCTTTATCAACAACCGAGGCGAGTATATGGCTCTTACTGTTGAAATAGTGTCCTAAACCCAATCGGGTTGGAACGGATCCGACCGGGTCGGATCATTTCTACTATTTCTTTATGTTTATACATATATTAAATGGCTTTTCTGTTGTCATATATCTCATTCTTTTAAAGAACCAATTATGAATTGTTATATGATAACGTCCTTAGTGTTAAATCGTGATAGAGAAACCATGATAGGCGATTATGGTTGATGAGATCTCTAATCACTTTAATAAGTTTGATACTTAAATGTCTCTAGGCGATGTACTATTAAACAGGGCATTGATAGTATGAAATAGGCTAGCACGTATTAGATGTCTTCTCGTCTTTAAGGCGGGGATAGATCTCGCTCTATCGAAGTGTAGAGACACTTGGACCGTGACGTGGACGTGTATTAGAGAATGCGTCGTTAGATCGACCCACTTACACGATAAGTGTCACACTATGTGGCGGTTGTGTAATTATCCTTAAGACCGAGTCTTCATGGCATCACGGTGTGGATTGTCATGCTTTGACACTATTGAGGTTTCCCCAGCCACGGGCGATCATGCGGTAGTGATTGGGTATGATACTGAAGCATGCGGAGTATACATGATTGGTCGTCCGGGAATCGCGTATCTTGTGATTGGGATCGAATATCCGAAATGGCCTTCTTATAAGGAATGTCTAGCTCTCGTGAATCTTTGCAAAGTGGGAGTAAACGAGTTACTTCGAGAGAGCATGATATCCAGATTATAAGATACGGTTGTTAATGTTTGACACTCGACGTACGACCGTATGGATATTATTACAGCGATAGGATTGTAAGTTACACGGTAACTGCTTCACATGAAAGGTAGTAAGTCATTGCTTTTGACTCTTCCGATGATTGGGGTCACGGTGTGTTGCTAGACGCTATCCCGTGATCGTTAGGCATGAAGGGCATTTTCGTAATTTGCGCTTTGTGTCTACGGCCAACATATTCGGAAGCCTATCGGGTCACACACATATGAATATCCAGCCGGATTAAAATGTGGTTATAGATGATAACCAAATAAGGAAAGTTTATCTCGAGACTATAAAGGTTATAGTGGTAAATTAATATGGTGGTATTTATTTATTATGAATAAATTAAATACAAGATATTAATAATATTACATTAATTAAATAATATTCCGGAAGCCAATATTTGGCTATATGGGGCGCCACATTGAAGTGTATATGATACACTTGGATTGTGCAATTTAATTAATAGTATTACCTTATATTAATATTAGATATTAATATGTATGTATAAATATATATATATGTGGCGTGGATCATATATGTGATATGCATCCACTTGACATATTTTAGTAGTACATATTTTATATAGATTTATATATGTGATATATATATACATACACAGAAATTGATTTATGGTAATATAATAAAAGATAAATATTGTCAATATAAGATCTTGACAATATCTTGGGAATATTCAATATAAGATATTGACAATATCCTGATTTATTTAATATGAGATATTGTAATAAATGAGATAAATCAATCAAATATATTTTCCTTATTTTATTGGGAAAAGGTTTTCTTCTCCTCCACTCTTCATTGAGGCGCCACATTACACTATAAATATAGTGTGGGTGTCAAGCTCTTTTGTACATCACAATTCCAAGAACTAATAGTTCTTGTGTAAAATAGAGAGCATCATATTGAGAGTTGGAGAGAGGGGAAAAAGGCCGGTCTAACAAACCGGAGTTTTCCAATAGCAATCCATGGTGGGATTCCGCGGTGCTGTTCGTGTGGACTAGCGGTAGAGGCCGAACACTGGGCGGCTCTATCTTTGAACTACTCTCCTTAGACGGTCAAAGCGTCGATCTTTTAGATCAACCAAGGTAACCGCCGTCTTTAGTTTATTCGTTTATTGCTTAAACGAAGTCGATCTTGGGTCGATAGGAAATAAATTTTTGAATTCCGCTGCGTTCCCGCGTAGATTTCCTAACACTTACTGAAGCAGCCAAGGAAGCAATCTGGTTGAAGGGTTTAGTCAGTGATTTGGGGCTGCATCAAGATCATGCTGAGATTTATTGTGACAGTTTGAGTGCAATTTGTTTAGCTAAGGATCAGGTTCATCATGAGAGAACCAAGCATATTGACGTGAGATATCATTTTCTGAGAAATAAGAAGAGGGTTGTAGTGAAGAAGATCAGCACCAAGGAAAATCCTGCTGATATGTTTACTAAACCAGTTCAACAAAGCAAGTTTCAGTTGTGTCTGGACTTGCTTAACATTCAAAGCTTATAATCCATTTTTCTGGAAACTCGGTTGAGGGCAGGTCATCTGAGTGGATTCTGTGGAGAAGTCTGGTACAAGTACATCCTGGCATTGACGAATGCATCTGGTACAAGTACATCTGAAATATGCAATCTGGTGACGTTGAATGAGAGTTCAAGTCAATGTGGAGATTTGTTAGTCTTGTGACTTGATCTCTAAAACTGGTAGAACTAATCTGAAAGCTGAGAAAACTGAGTTTTGTGGAAACTGAGTTTTGTGAAGTGAAACTGAGTTTTTGGGAAAAGCTGAGAAAACTGAGTTTTGGTGGAAACTGAGTTTTAGTGGAAACTGAGTTTTGCTGAGTTCTACATCTGAGTTTGTTGATTACAAGTGAGTTTCAAGAAAAGTGAGTTTTCCGGAAAGTCGCTTTGAGCCGAGTTTAAATCTGGTGGATAACAGCTGGAGCTGGGGTCCACATCTGGGGTATTTATGTCAATTCCGACAAAGATCTTTGGCGGTTAGGGTTTGGGATTTGTGTCTATAAATACCAAAGTTGTAATCAATGCAAAGGGTGTCTTTTCAAAGTGTTATTCACACACTTGTGAAAACCTTGTAATTATGTGCATAATAAAATATCTCTTTTTCTGTCCGTGGAGTAGTCGGCACAACGCCGGAAACCACGTTAAATCACCGTGTTCTCTTTGTTTCTGTGTTTTATCAATTTCCGTCATTTTTACTGTTAGATTGCATCTGTTTTATCTTTCTTAAAGTGCAAATTTCTCATCTGTGTTTCAACAAGAACGAAGAAGAAAACGCTTAAGTTTCTCCAAGAAATCAGAGGAAGATACAAAGAAACATCAGAAACTCTCAACTTTCTGCTCTGGTACCATGTTGAAGCTGTAAACACAACGAAAACGAAAGGATAAGCGGGAGTATTATTATTCAAGGAATAATTGAACTAGTTAAGTTACAATTCTACTAATCATATGATATTTATAGCTTTATACACCTCATGAATCAGTTAGAATTTACAAGGCAGTTATAATAGAATCTAACAAAATTACTCTTTCTATCTGCAAAATGTTCTGCTGACTATCTCACCAGTCAACTGAGCCTTCAGCCAATCTGTTGAGTCTTCGATAGTCGGCTGACATGCACTCTTCACTTCCTTCAGCACATATACTGTAACATAAGTGATGCCTTAGGTAGTTATGTTGAATGTAGTATTCGTGACCTTGCGTTCATATAATTATAATAAATAGATATCATGCCTATAACATCTATAATGTCTCTTTTATGACAAGTGTAATTCATGTCTAATATTGTAAATAAAAAATCTTATTTAAGGTGAAACCATGAAGGTTGTAAATCTCAAAATTGATAGACATGTTAGGGATTCCATGTTGATTAGAACTTATGTACATAAGGCTCTATTCAAGTGTGAAGTATGTTAGAAGGAAGTATGCACAAAAACATCATCCTACAAGCTTTACTGCATCTAAGAATGATCATGCTAGATAATTGACGCGCTATACTTGTGAAATTTTTTGTGTGTTGATGAGCCCAAACACTTAAGTGCATAGTTATCATGCTCTAAGGCTGTAAAATACGTGATCAAGTGAACGAGAAAATGAAATAACTCTTATATGCTTAAATTGAATGCCTTATGCTACCGTTTGTGGGTCATCGTCTGAAAATGCAATGAAATGATATTGTTGTATGGGTAGTATTAGGGTCATCATCATGTAGAGAACCCGCAGAGACAAGTTTTACTGGCTTTGCGCCAGCCTCCTGCCGCCACTACAATAGAACTTGCATCTGGAAGTTCTTTGGCAGTCTAATATATGTAAAAGGTCTAAAATACTTATTGACTATGATTAATATAATATTTGTGAAGTAATGAAAAGTGAACATTGAATTGATAATAAATTAGGGGTAAGATAGATAAATAAAAAAATAATAAATGATATTTTAGTAATATATAATGACTTATATTTTAGGATAAATTTAAAAAGAAAAAATGTCTGATATTTCAGGATGAAGAGAGAATTATGTAATAGAAAGTATCTAGATATGAAAAATGTAAGAAGAAAAACATGGAAATAATTGGGAGCACCATCATATGCGGAAATGGCAGACCACGTATGTGAATCTCAAAAACATGTAGAAAAACCAATCAAATCCTATAAAGGTGTTTCAAGTATTTTTTTTTACGAAGGGCATCCAATAATTCTTGTTCGAAGTGTCTATCTCAACATCCTATACCCGCTAACCTTGTTCGAAGAGTTAACTCGGTTAGCTCACCATATTCCTTTCACATACGTTCAAGTGGCTTCTTTTATAAAATAAGCCTCTCCAGTGCGCGTCGAGCCCACGCGAAGGGTTTAGTTAAGATATGCCAAATTCCGCCAAGTATACAAATAGAACCTACCATACATGTCCTATGATTATATCTTCTAAATCTTCCACAATAACAATCCAGCCTTCCCCTCCATTTTAATATAAATAACCAAATATGATACTCGGACTAAGGGTTAAGTTCGTAATTTTTCGTACATCTCCCCCGCCGGGAGCCCAGGTATTTAAGCCGGCTCTCTCTATATCTCTTTGTATCACAAATTTTACGGTAATTTTACGATGGTCCGGCCACAAGAAAATGGATGATCATATCATCATTTGTGACCAATAAGAATTTTTCAATAGGTGGTTTTTTTCTATAAAGATGGGCCCATTGTGGCGGAGCATCCCTAAAATCTTATCATTAGGTGGTTCTCAACCCATCAAATCATACTAAAGAAAAAATGATGACATAATGATTCAAATTTGATCGAATCAGATATAAATTTGCCCAAATTTTAATTTGGTCTAGAACTAAATCTGATTCGGTGGTTCTCAACCGATAAGAGTGAAGAATTTTTTTGGATCCATTTTTCTAGAAGAAAAAAATGATGACATAATGATTCAAAATTTGATCCAGTACTACCATAAAATCAATCTCATTTGTATATTATCTTTGAGGAACTCTTTTAGAATATTATACTGCGGTGCTTTTGGCGAATCTTAGGTAAAGAATGTGCCATGCACCAAACCAATAATTCCCTTGTACATTAGTAAAATGACAATTTCTTTTTTATATGTAATATAAATTATATGTTTCACATATTCGATATATTATCGAGTTCATAAGTCCTTATCATAGACAGCCGTGCAAGCCTTGGGCCTGGGGGGCAAATTAACTGCTAAGAACTTATACAATTATCTATTCTTATAAATAAATAAGTCCTTAGTTTGATGTTTTCACAATGAGAGAACATATAAACTTAAATATAGATCAAATTTGTCAATTTGATATCTGTTTAGAATTGTGGCCAGCATCTAATTAAGTGCAGAATTCGGGTGTCCAAAAAGACTACGTGAAGAATTTAATTATAGAATATGCATGGGAAAGTCGTGAATTTCGGGTGGAAAAAAAAAGGTTGCAACAAAAGAAAGCAATAATGACTCATCGGTTTAGAGCTTTCCCAAAGAGACAAGACAAAACCCATGAACTCGTGTAAATATGGTTGAGTGCATATCACGCTTTTTACCCCTACTGTGCTACTCGCTTTTTAATTACCTTTTTCAGGACGACTAATGATACGGGCATAACCGAGAACCAATGGTGTATCCATATGTTGAAGGGTGGGGTCACGTGGGCACGTGGTCCTACTGAGATCCGGAGAATTTTTTTTAGTATTAAAACGATGTAGTTTTGTTGTTAAAAAATATCATTTTATCTTGGTGATTTAATTTTAACAAATTTATAGATCTTAAAATGTAATATTGCGCCCAAATGACACCACTAAAACAAATTTCTGGATCCGCTACTGCTTAGAACACAACACAACAGTTATCTTTGTACAATGAATACTCGGCGTAATAACGAGTTTATATCATGATTAATATAGACTCATTATGATAACAATGCAGATGTGGAACACAAATGATGTGCTCTTATCAAAACTATTTATGCACAACGGTGTTGTGCTGCATCCCAAAAAAAAAAAAAAAAAAAAAAAAACTGGGTCATGATTCATGAGTCATGAATAGGAGAGAGTAGCTGTCATCACGTGAGTCTTTCAAACTACTAATTCCAGAATGTACCGAACCAAAACTTTGAAAGGAGAAAGAAGAGATCAAAGCGTTTGACATTTAAAAGCTTAAAGTCCTTAAGGTCAATTGTGGTTGGGTTCCCTTTGCTTTGGCCAAACTATGTGTGGTTTGTCAAAGTCTATTGAGAATTTAGCATAGATCAAAGATGAAAAAGGACCTCTTCATTAGTCGATGTACATGTAGGAGAAAAATATTACACTGGTCTGAGTACAAGAGGGGGAATAAGGTTAGTCTAGGTATCACTCCCTTTGACTATTACATTGAGCAATAATACGATCATAATCATTCTGTCACAATCAGAAGACATAGCTATAGCCAGGGTTTAGGGTGAGACTAAACTCACCTAATTGTTATTTTTTGTACACTAAATTTTTTTAAATAATTCAGTCCAACACAATGATCAGCTATCTTAATAAAACCCACACGACCATACATAAATAGTCCACTAACTCATCCAAAAATAAATTCATGACTCCATCATTGAGTGAAACAACGGTTATTTACACCGTTGATCATGATTGATTTACATCATGATCAGTATAGGCTCGTCATGATCAACGTCGACGCAGATGACCGTTGAGTCACTGGTTGTGGCACAACGGTTGTGCCCGTAACATTACTATATTATATTAGCATACCATGACCGGTTTTAACATTATGAGAAAAGTTTGTGCCACAACACACTTTTAAGTCATTGATTTTTATGGGACCTACATAGCTCAATAGGTCTCACATCATAATAAATGGTCTCATAGTGTGTTGTGCACAATGTTGTGGCGATTTTGTTGTTGCACTATCACAACTCTAACATTATAAAGGGACATATGTAACACATATAATAGAGCTAGGTGTCTTTAATTACGCATGAGGTATGCTACACCACATACCGCATACTAGGCGGGGGCGGATCTATAGCTATTAAAGGGGTCACGTGATTCCACTGAGATCCGAGAATTTTTTTTAGTATTAAAACGATATAGTTTTGTTGTTAAAAATTGTCGTTTTGTTGATAGAAATGTAGTTTTAGGCTCCGCTGACCCCACTTGAACAATTTTTTGATAAAAAATGTAGTATTATAGTCGGTGACCCCACTGAAAAAACTTTTTGGATCATCCACTAATTACCCGGGGAGGACACAAGTGAGAAAATATGGGTTTGGTGCTTTTACTGAGATCTGAAAACTTTTTGTTGGTTAAAAAATGCGAAAATACTATTAATGTCCTCACTCGATATTTGAATTTGTTCCAATGCCCTGACTGAGAAATTTTTTTGGGTCCGTCACTGCCACATACCTATCACCTCTTCCCTACACCCGTACACCCGTTAATACGGCCGTTTTCATTAAGTGTAGTCAAATTTATTTATTTTTTAACTCTCCTCTCCCTATGAAGCATGGACACGGTCATGGACACACCGCATTTATTACCTACACACACACGTTGATATCAAAATTTAAGCGACACGGCAACGCAAATGACATGTACACGATATATATATATATATATATATATATATATATATATATATATATATATATATATATATATATAACAATAAGATTAAAACATATGCATAATTAAACTAATTATAATAGTGGTACATGTCATTGCAATTGCTGATTAGAACTATGGTTTGATTCATATCCCCGTTCTGAATAAAAACCCCCTTTTCTACCCCAAAGAAGAAAAAAAAAAAACTAAACAAAAAAACGAATAGTATATCAATTGACAAAAAATTATTTGAGCATTAGATGATCATAAAAAAATTACAAAAACTTGATTGTTTTTCTCTGGATGAAAATTTGTAAAGTATTGTTTTTTATAAATAAATGACAAAAACTCGATTGGTCTTTTGTAGATTTACAATTTGTAAAAGATTGTTTTTTGGGGGAATGAGGGAGAAGGACAAAAATATTTCATCAATTGAGTAGAATGACAGTCTTTTGAAACTTTTGCATAAAGGACAAAACTATTTATCCACTATCGAAATTCACTTGTGTTCGAAATTCACTGTTTAAATTTACTACCGAAATTCACTAATTTTCAAAATTCATCGTCGTGATTCACTGATTTTCGGGATTCACTGTCAAAATTCACTATCGAAATTCACTGATTTCGGGATTCACTAGAGAGATTCACTGATTTTCGGGATTCACTGTCATTCTTCTCGCTATAAAAATTATGCGGTTGTCCTTCTCCTCCTATAAAAATATATAGTTGTCTCCGTCATTTAATAATATTCCAGATTGTGTCCTTATCCCTAATTTCCCATTGTTTGTTTTATCAAATTTAAACTAATAATCTAAATAAGAGCGTTGTTTGATTAATTATAGTATTGAAAATTTTATTTTTATGTCAAGTCATATATTACATATTTTGCATTTTACTCATTCTTTTAATCCTTTAAGAAAAATATGAAAATTTTGTATAAGAATTCAAAAAAATATGAAACAGCCGTGTCGCGCCGTGTTGGGTTATGTCGAAAACGTGTCGCGTCGTGTCCGACACGTGTCGGAAGCACATCGGGTTAACAATGTGTCGGACACGACCCACGGCTCGTAGATTGAAGTGTCGATTTTTTCCTAGTCCTCTTGAAGTGTCCGAAACGCAAGCTGAATTCGAGTGGTCCAAACTTCAAGACTAATGGCCCTTTTATGGAGGAAGAAAAATGGACTGCACATTATCCGGCCCAGTAAGCCATCTTCATGGCCCACACAGCTACTAAACCATGTTTCAGTCCAGTGATCGAGTTTAAGGAGCACTACATACCATTAAACAATGTTGAAGGAGCATGAGAAACGAATTACAGTAGAACCTCGATAAATAAATATTCGATAAACGAATAACCTCGTTAAATAACAATTTTTTCCAGTATCGACTTGGGCAAAAGGACTAAATGAATAACCTCGCTAAATGCATTAAATAATAAAAAATTTGAGTCCTTAAAGACCCCGTGTAAACATAAATGAATAATTACTAAATTCCATATATATATAGAGAGAGAGAGATAGAGTAATGATAGAGGCACAACCGTTGTGACACAATGAGTGCCACAATGTGTATCTATAACGTTGATTTTTAATGTAGATACATTGATCATCATTCTATCCATTTTGATCAACGGTGTGGATATACGTTGTAGCACTCGTTGTGTCACAACGGTTGTTTCCGTATCATTACTCGTATATATAATAAACCAAAAATATTTTATCCATTCAACAATGTTAATATAAGAAGTCATTTCTTCTCAAAAAAATAGATCTAAAGCTGTTTGTTTTTTCCTTCCACCAAAATGCATCACATCCTTAATTTTTTGTAATGCATATACAACTTCTGGAATATTTTCTCGTGATGTAGCTCTTTGTTTGAGATACAAAACTTTTATCCAAGTGATAGTATCATTATATGTTTATTATTAAAAGATAATTTAGTGATATATTAATACATAATATAATGTACTTAGCCCACACATATAGTGCATGTATTCTTAATCTAGAGTCTAAGAAAAATGAATGTAATTAAGTTTTCATAAGAATTTTGACAATTACCCTCTAGTAACATTTGCACACTAAAGGTAAAAATATTAATCATAAGAAAAATTAAAAAAATATAAAAATACTATCTAAATGTATAAATATTCATTTATCGATAAATAAATAATATATCCATTTATCGATAATTAAATAAACTCGCTAAACGAATATTTTTTTCTGGTGCCGAAGATATTCATTTATCGAGGTTCTACTGTAGATTAGTACCGTAGAGGATCAGCGGCCCATCCAGAATATCTTTCGAGGGTCTATAAATTTTTGTTGAAGTAAAAATTTTATTTAGGAGAGTTAATACATTTTTTGGGGATTGAGGGAAAAATCCATTTTTAATTACAAAATTAATAAATAGGACACACTCCTTTTTTTAGTTGCAAAAATGACAAAAAAATCAGACAGACAAAATTACACCTTTAATAACAGTCGGCGCGCATATCCTTCAGTTTCCGATAAATGTGCTTCCGCTTCAGGTTTGTTCTTTTTTTTTCAAACAACCGTAACTTTTGATTTAGAACTCCGTTCATCGAAATTTTTTCACCAATATTTTTTTTTGCTCTTTAATCTGAGCCCAAATACGATACCCTTCCGACGTAAATTTTGAAAGCCGAAAAATATTTGCATTAACCGGAGCGTTTTTCTTATAAACAACCGTAACTTTTGATTTAGAACACCGATCATCAAAATTGTTTCACCAAAGTTCATTTTTTATCTTCATTTGAGGCCTCATTTGATATCTTTTCGACGTAGTATTTGAAAGCCAAATTTTATCGCAAAGATTTACAATGAATACAAAGAATGTGAATATCGCTTTTATTAATGACAAAATATCACCATTAACATTGCGTAATACAACAATCTATCAAAAAATATTGGATACCGTAATGAAACAATCTATCAAAGCATTATGGAGATGCAACTCCCGGGGAATCAAGAGAATAAAAGCCTAATACTATTGAATATAATCAAAAAGCCTATCAGGGAACTAAAACATTCTTCAAGTTGTTGAAGATCAAAGCAGTATGTTTTACCATCTATAGACCTTTATCCTTCAAACACGCACCACATCAAACTTAATGAAATACTTATGAAGCAGAAAATGCAATAAATAGCAGCAGCTCGGCCTCATCAATAGAGAATTTGGGCTCCTCCATTTTTCTAAAGACAAAAAAACACCAACATTGCCTCACCATTTGAATCAACAACCTTCAATCACCTAGGCCAAAACCACACCACAACAAATAGTGGAATGCAAGGAAAGATTAAAACCAAATAAAAGACACCATATGCCTGCAATAACACCTTTTACGAAGAATACATAGCGATATTAACAGTAATACAGTAACACGGTAACACCTTATCATCACAGTAACACAACCAATTATGTTTTCCTCTTCAACTTCTCAAAACACTTTTCAATACTAATAACCACAGAAAACAAATATACATTGCATTTCTTATCCATTAATGACTGAAATATCATCATTAGTATGCTTCCCAATGTAAGGGAGGGGGTTTGAAGCACACTACAACCGATTCTTTTTTGGAACAAAAACATTGCAACATTGCATCTTTCTGTATATTTGAACAAAATAGAAGAAGGTAACAACATGAAGTCAATAAAAGTATTTGAATTTTTTCAAGCTTGAAACACTTGGTTTTCTGCTCCAAAATCTAATTTTCAGCCTTATTCTTGGCGTATATTTGGCTGAAAATCTCACAACACATAGAGATATTAAGAGTAACACAGTAACACCCCCAAAACTAGTGTATTAGAAAGCTTAATGATATGAACCAAGTGAACAACACAATCAATCTTATTTAAAACATCATAGATGCATCCTTAAACCAACCATTAAACTATGGGATCACCAATATTATCAACCACAACAAACTCTACAAACAGAAGTTTTCATCTCTACTTTCTCATTTTAATTACCCAAGTAATAAAATAAATGAGACCACTAAAAGTCTAAAAACATCAAAGATTAAAATAAGAGCACAATTTTTTTTCACTAAAACCTCTCCTTCAACAGTTCATGTAATGTAAGTCTTTCGGAAAGACTCAAAACCATGACCTTCACTAGCACCTCCCTCATTCCCACTCTTTATATGCACAATTACAGTGAAAAGCTCATTAAAATTTAAAATAAACACACCCATATTACAAGAAAAGATGAGATGATTTATTAACGAAACCTATTATACAAAATAAATTCATATTGCCCATAAGTTTGGGGGTAGGTATAGAAATCATCAAGAACAAATGATCATTCAGAAAGATGATACAAAACTAGAGTAGCATTAATCATCACGTATATGCCACAATTTCATTCAAATGAAATAAGAATTGCACGATGCATCGATAATACCACCTGCTGATAAAAATAAGTTTGGCCTTTACAATTTAATCAAGGAATTCAAGTATCACTAGAAATTTACAATACCTAAAACTTTATCTCATATAAAAAACAAAAAAAAGCGAAGTCGGAGAATGAGCAAATGAGAGAAATAGAAGAAAATTAAGGATATTTCCCTACAGAAATTAGCAGCGGCCTTGATGATGAATTGCACCAGGAGAAATCGAGGAACGAGCTAAGAATATTGTTTCATTGATTTTCTTTCTGAGCGAAACTAGGGAGAAATCGAAGAATGAAGGTTTTTGATTGGGAGATGGGATTTTCGAATGGGGTAGGGATTAAAAGAAAGGGCAAAATAGTCCGAAGGAAAATGTTTTGTCCTTAAATCAACAAAAAAAAATACAAACTGGATTAAAATTTATATACAGGGCGGAAAGTGGACTAAAGCCTAATATTCTCTAAATTTTTTTATATATACATATAAATAAATAAATAAATTCGTTCGGTGGGGGTCCATGGACCTCATATGAACACTATACATCCAACTATGAAGAGGATCTAACCGAATTGTGTCAAATCGGAGACATATTATAGTGCAACCGTTGTATCAAGTCTAATGCATTACAGCCACATATCCTTACTTTCTTTCATCATATACATC
Organism: Gentiana macrophylla; assembly: GCA_026214975.1. Lineage (NCBI taxonomy): Eukaryota > Viridiplantae > Streptophyta > Magnoliopsida > Gentianales > Gentianaceae > Gentiana > Gentiana macrophylla. The sequence continues at coordinate 127,514,461 of CM047805.1, read as the reverse complement.
ACTACTATGTAAAAGATATAGTATGAATGCTCATATACAATTCATGTCATTAAATATAATCCACTACACTCAAAAAAATCTACTTGCAATATTTGTACGATAAAAATTTTCGTCGAATCGAATTTATTCGAGCTATGTTGAGGATAGTTTACTCACCGATACTTAGAGTATTTGTCTCGTCGTTGTATTTATTTTATTGTAATTATTTACTGTATTTATGTACCCACTGTAAAGTGCTAAGCACTATAAATACCTCTTGTACCAATACATTGAGATATACAACACAACATTACAAGACTTTACATGGTATCAGAGCCAGTTTGTTTCCTCTCGTAAAATAACCTTTTTTTTTTTTTTAAAACCTACCGCCGCCGCACCGCCTTCTCCAGGCCTGTCTTCTCCGGCTCTCCCCAACACCGCACCAGCCATGTCTACCACCTCCGAGATCACCACTCCCGCTAAATACCCATCCTTTACTCCCTCCTCTGCTGTTCGCATCACCAAACTCACCCGCCATAATTTTCACCTATGGAAGGCACAAATAGTACCTTACTTTCGTGGTCAAGGGGTCTTCGGCTATCTTGATGGCACGATCACCGCCCCTGCTGAATACCTGCCGGCTGCTGACGGAGAAGACGACATACCCAACCCTGAGTTTGCCCTTTGGACGCAAACCGACAATCTGATCTTGAGCACCATCACGTCGTCATTATCGGACGACGTCCTCACTCAAGTCTACACGGCCACCACGTCTTCCTCAATTTGGAGCAAGCTTCAAGCGGCCTTCGCCTCTCAAAGCCGCCCCGTCTCGCTCGGCCGCCAGTGAACTCACCGGCACTCGCATGGATACTCTCTCTGCCGCAGATTATTTTTCTAAACTGAAGAAGATCGCTAACGACCTTGCCATTGCCGGTCATCCAGTCTCCGATGATGATTTCATTGCTTATCTTTTGCCTGGATTAAACGCTGAATACGACTCTCTTGTTCAAATGGTGTCCAACAGCTCCACCGTTACCGTCGATGATCTTTACTCTCAGCTTCTCACCACCGAAGCCCGTCTCCGCCTTCACCGCCCCATCATTCTCCCACCAGCCAATGTGGCTGCCAACTATGGAGGTAACCGCAACAATAATCTTTCCCCGGTTAATTACAATTATTCTCAAACAGGTACAGCAGCTGCTCCGGTAAATTCTGGCCGTGGTAATTCCTCCAACCGGGGTGGACGCGGTGGTCGTGGTGACCGTAATGCACCCCGTGCTCCTGCCCCCCCTCCTACAGGTGATACATCTCTCAAGTGTCAAATTTGTGCCAAATTTGGGCATACTGCGCAGACTTGTCGTTGGAGGTATGCCATTTCCAATCATAATCCCCACCCCAATCCACGTCCCTTCCCTGTATCGGCTCCACCCCCTCCCTTACCCGAACCCCCCTCAAGCCTACAACACCCAGCCGCACACTCCCCTCTCCTACCTACGACCGTGCTTAACTAACACCGGGCTTTCACCATATGACCAATGACTTCACCAACCTCAACCTCCGCCTGAACCTATGACGGTCCGAGAAAGTTCATGTCGGCGACGGCTCAGGTTTACACATTTCTCACCTTGGTTCTAGTTCTTTTCATACTCCTACTCGTAGTTATTTATTGTCCAATGTTCTTGTCTCCCTTCCTCACTAAGAATTTATCATGTCTGCTCATCGCTTTTGCTTCCGACAATTCATTGTACTTCGAGTTTCATGACACTTATTTTCTTGTGAAGGATTATTCGGGCACCATACTTCTTAGAGGATATGTCCAGGACGGTCTTTACCACTTCTCCAGGTCGTCCACTTCGTCTCCTGCTCAAGCCTTGGTCACCACTCCGCTCACTTCGCCACCTGCATCGCCGCTTGGGTCATCGCTCTCCTTCGGTCCTTCAACAAGCTTTACGCAGAGCTCCATTTCTTTTTAAATAAAACGCCACACTCTGTGTGTGCACCTTGTCAACTGGCTAAAAATCATCGCCAGCCTTTATATACTTCGTCTTTTACATCTTTTGCACCTTTGGATTTAATTATTTCTGACGTTTGGGGACCCTGTGATGAGACCTCTATTTATGGGTCAAAATATTATGTCAGTTTTTTGGATGATTTTACAAAATTTCTTTGGTTATATCCTCTTAAACGTAAATCGGATGTTGAAACAATTTTTCCAAATTTTTTGGCTCTAATCGAACGCCAGTTTAATACCAAACTTAAATCCTTTCAATCTGATTGGGGAGGTGAATATCGTCACCTCTCTAACACTCTTGCCTCGCTTGGCATTCACCATCGTCGCTCTTGTCCTCACACTCACGAACAAGTCGGCGCCATTGAACGGCGTCACCGCCAAATTGTCGTGGTCGGCCTATCTCTTCTCGCCCAAGCCAATCTACCCTTACCTTACTGGGAGGATGCCTTTATCACTGCCGTCTACCTCATCAATCGTCTACCCACGCCGGTCCTTCACAACAAATCTCCCTTCGAAATAGTGTATCGTCGTCTCCCCGACTATAGCTTTCTTCGTACCTTTGGTTGTGTCTGCTGGCCATACCTCCGTCCTTACAATAATCACAAAACTGACTACCGTTCTACCACCTGCATCTTTCTCGGGTATAGCCCGCATCACCATGGCTACAAGTGTCTAGATCTTGTCACCGGTGGCATTTACGTTGCCCGACATGTTGTCTTTGACGAATCTGTCTTCCCTTACACCTCCCCTACGCCCACCTCTCCCCCACCTCAAACCGTGGCTCTCCCAACCACCTTACCACTCCCCTCGTTGCCCCAACCCACACCTCTCCCAACCGCTCCCCTCTCCTCCCCACCCGCCCCTTGGCCGACTCACCTACCCAACCCGAACCCTCCCTGGCTGCCTCCCCCACTCCCACGTCGCCTCCTCCACCACCCGCACCATCTAACACCCACCCTATGGTTACTCGCACCCGCACCAACACCCTCAAACCTATCCATGATCCCGCATTCATTCGTTACCCACTTCCTAAAGCTCTTGTAACCACTGCTACCTTAACCGACCCCACCTCCTATACCGAAGCCTCTAAACATAAAGTCTGGCGCGATGCTATGCGAGAGGAAATTGATGCGTTGTTGCACAATCACACTTGGGATTTAGTACCTTTACATCCCTCTATGAACATCGTTGGAAACAAGTGGGTTTACCGTACGAAGCACCTTGCAGACGGTTCCTTTGAGCGGTGCAAGGCACGCCTAGTGGCTACGGGATACCATCAGGCTGAAGGCGTTGACTTTTCTGAGACTTTTAGTCCGGTTGTTAAACCGGTTACCATTCGACTGTTGTTATCTCTTGCTATTTCTCAGGGTTGGTCTCTTCGGCAAATTGACATCCAGAACGCCTTCTTACATGGTCATCTTGATACACCGGTTTACATGCAACAGCCGCCGGGTTTTGTTCACCCGGACTATCCGGATTATGTCTGTCGTCTTCATCGCAGCCTTTACGGTCTTCGACAGGCACCCCGTGCTTGGTTTTCTCGCTTTACCGATGCTCTTTTGTCCTTTGGATTTGTTGGCTCTAAGGCTGATCCGTCCCTTTACATTTATTCCGGTGCTGGTGCTCGTGTGTACATTTTAATATATGTGGATGACATTATTCTTACAGGTACATCTTCAGATTTTATTGACCAGGTTATCACCTTCTTGGGTTCTCAGTTTCCGGTTAAGGATCTTGGCACCCTTTCTTATTTTTTGGGTATTGAGGTTCTCTCTACTCCAGCTGGCTTGTACCTTACTCAGCGGAAGTATATTTTTCACTCCTTCCTTCAATGGTCGGCCTAGACAAGGCTAAACCGTGCCTCACTCCCATGGCGGCTACCACACGCTTTGCATCGGGACTGGTCCTCCATTCTCGGATCCGTCGTTATATCGGGCCATTGTTGGCGGCCCGCAATATCTCGCTTTACCCGTCCCCGATATTGCCTTTGCCGCTCATAAAGTGAGCAAGTTCATGCATGCCCCACCGAAGACCATTGGTCTCATTGCGAAACGTATTCTTCGGTACCTTAAACACACGATATCCGAAGGGTTATTTTTGTCTCCGGCTCTCCTTCCTCCTTGCGTGCTTATTCCGACTCGATCGGGTCGGCGATGAAGACAATCGCCGCTCCGTTGGTGCGTCGTATTTTTTTGGGCCCCAATCTTATTAGTTGGCGCACTAAGCAACATCTTACCGCCTCCAAAAGCAAAGCCGAGTATAAGACCCTCTCCAATACTGCAGCTGAAATCCAAAGGGCTCGGCGATCTTTTAAGTGAAATGCATGTGTCTCTGTCCGCTTCCCCTACCTTGTGGTGTGATAACATTGGTTCCACCTACCTTGCCCACAATCCGGTGTTTCACGCTCGCACGAAACACATCGAAATTGATTTTCACCACGTTCGTGAACTTGTCGCAGCAGGGAAGCTCTCCATCTCGCTTATTAGTGGCAAGGATCGCCTTGCGATCCCCTTACCAAACCTTTGGGCAATCCGCGTTTCGCCTCTCAAGTCCAATCAAGGCGTGTGCTTCCTTTACCCACGCGATTGCGGGGCGTGTTGAGGATAGTTTACTCACCGATACTTAGAGTATTTGTCTCGTCGTTGTATTTATTTTATTGTAATTATTTACTGTATTTATGTACCCACTGTAAAGTGCTAAGCACTATAAATACCTCTTGTACCAATACATTGAGATATACAACACAACATTACAAGACTTTACAAGCTAGAATTTTTGCCGCAATTTAAAAAAATTGTGACCTAAAGATATAACGCACCTTGCCAACCAAACAGCGACCGCACGTGTGTAGTGAACCTCGAGCCATTATATCATTTTCCTCGCACAAATGTGCTTGAACCCTTGAGGTGCAATCTATCACGTCCCACTTCACTGTTAAATAGTGGAAAACACTCTCTACTTAAGCAATGTGATGAATGACTAATTGATCAAGGCTTCAACACTTATCTCTAACTTCAATGACACTAATTGTGGGTATTAATTTCTCATTTGTCTGATACTGGAATCCAGTGAACTAAAATTCTATTGACATCTGCATATTATGTGGATTACACGATAAATGTTAGTTGTTGTTAAGAAAATAAGGTAAAGCTTGTTTTTTCCTTGTGATGGACGTACAAATATATAGTAGTAACAATTACAACATATATCTCAAATGATGCCTATAATCATATGCAGAAAATAAGGCTAATCGATGACACACTAATATCAAATATCGAATATTCTAAAATAAACTCGTATTCACCCTACAATCACACTAGTCACACTAATATCGAATATTCTAGAATAATGACAATATAATCATATGCAGAAAATAAGGCTAATCACAACTATTCCTAATCTATCTTAATACCACCACCACGCCACAAGTGAGAGCGGTGTGTGAAATTTCAAACGTCCAGCAAGCGTATAATAAACTCGTATTGACGTTATCCAAGTGGTTTGGTGAAAATATCATCTAGTTGCACAGATGCAGATACATAAGATGGAGAGATATGACCAAGTTGTATTTCACCATGCAAAATGACAATCTATTTTAATATGTTTAGTGTGTTCGTGAAACACCGGATTAGCCGCAGTATGCAAGGTACGTAGCTTGACTATCACAATACAATTCGATCGGCCAAGAATCTTGAATTTATAAATCCAAAAGTTAGCCTTTCAACCAATTTTCTTCACGAGTGGTGATCACCAAGGAACAGTATTTTGCCTTAACAGAAGACCGAGAAATTGTACGTTGCTTTTTTGTTTTCCATGAAATCGGAGAATCCCAAAGTTAAACAAACAATCCAAGCAAAGACCTTCGCGAAAACTAGCTCAATTAGAATCACACAAAGCATGAAGTTGCAAATTACAATCGGAAAGTAAAAAACGCCTTGAACAGGACTTTCTATTCAATTCACACCACACGAAGTGAAGCTCTTATAGATTCTCCCATGGTTGTTGCATGAAATTGAGCTACGATATGCACACAATAAGATAAATGATGGCCAAATTATAGAACCAACCTTCACCGGTAGGGTACCGGGTCGGTTGTACTACAACGCCGAGCAAAGTCGTATCCCAGGAGGAATCGATCAAGTATCACAGTCACTTTCGTATCTAGTTCAGGTCAACAATTTCATGGAAAGTTCTATAAACTAATAATAGAACAAGATTAAAATAAAATAAAAATAAAGCAATAGTCAAATTATGATCACGTAAACTACTCTCGGCGTCTACTGAATCACTAGGAATAGGCTTTTCCTGATCAACCAACCAATTCTACTAGTACACATGTTTATGGGTGCAATCTCCTGAAATGGTCCTCAAGCGCTGATACCACAACCTAAGTCCTCTATGTTCGGTTTTAACTGACCTAACATGATTAAGAACTCAGAGATGCTCCGTGTCCACCGAATTCACGGCTTAACAAGAAAAACCTCACTCAAGGAACAAGCTCGAACAACTCGACTAGTTCGTGCATGGTGATCCCAAAGCTCTTTTTTCCCACACTCTCTCGCAACACACATCTATAAAGATTATGTAAATTCGTGAATCAAGTGATCAATTTAATTCAAGCATTAAAATTAAGTTTCGGGACACAATAGTTCAAAAGAATTAATTTTTACGCACAACCTATCCCTAAATCATCATTCAAGGCATCGATTTCATAAACCATCTCATAACTCGACTATAATAAAATTTAGCTACTCATAATTAAGGTATAATCACAATTGAAATTTGAATAAAATGGAAAAGACATGAATGAAAAGAAATCTGAATTGTCAATCGGAAAAAAGTGCAAAAATATTTACCTATCACGCCAAGAACAATCGAAAAATTGTCGCAATCCAATAATCGTTCCATGAAAAAGTGAAAATAACGATGAAATTGCAAGAAGAAAAGAGTAAAATTCCGTTGCCTAGGGGTCTAAGGGGAAAAACATTCAACTATGGTATCATGTCTCTTCAAAAGTTGCTCAAAAACTGAATTTATAGGCTTAAATCCGCGATTTACGAGTTCGGGCGCACGCCTTTACTCTTCCAGGTGTGCGCCTAAGGTTGTTGAATGCCACAACATTGGTAAATCTTTAGTAACTCGGCGATATCTTTGTGAGTAGAGCTCCGATTTGAGTGATTCAAGTTGAGTGGAAAGCTCATTCAATTACTTACAACTTTTATGATTACGACTTGTCCATAAAATGCCTCTAAGAGGGATGAAATTGCAGATTAAGTGACAGTTGGGTGAAAAACATCGAAGATTCTTGATCTGTTTCAACTCCTAGCTCCGGGTATATGCTTCCACCTCTCACAATCATCTTTCCAACATCAATGCCTCTTCTCCCGGGTTCAAAATCCACCTATATCCTACAAACATCAACAAAAATACAGTGCATAACTCCCGCAAGATAAAATAGGCTATGAAATATGCAATAATTAACCAAAAAAGGACAAGATTCTTAGATTAATTGCCCTTGACCTCGAAGTGAAAGTAATGGTGGAAATACATCATAAATCAATCAAACTACTCTGAAAATGCATCAAATAAGTCATAAACATGGGTAAAATCATATAAGAAATGCAAGCAAAGTTGAATATCTTCATCTACTCACCACTTAGCGTTTGCTCGCCCTCGAGCAAATAAAGCGATCGAAAATAGAATACAGAGTCAACATTGCAATCATATGGGGAATCATCACATTCGAGGGGTAAGGCTAGTAAACGAGCAAATAAAGTCGAATTAAACCTTATCTTATCATGAAAACAGATTGTATGTGTGCATAGTTTTGCAATCATTTATCACAATCAATCGGCTCAGATTATAAATGCATGACTATTGTTGTTACACCATAGGCTTATACTTCATAAGCATCTCCACTAATCGAGGTCTAATCAAGGATAACTATAAGGTCATGCAGGACTTGAATGGTTATAACGTTAGGCCAGTGATAAAAGGAATATCAATTAGAATATACGAGTGAGCTTAATTATATGATGTACCACATTCATTCAGATTCTCTAAGAATAGAGAATCTGATTTATTTTATCTTGGATAGAGATTGTGCAAACTAAAAATGTAATGTTTGAAAGTTTTTAAAATAAATAATTAATTACAAGTATTTGATGCAAGTGCTCTTACATTTGCAATTGTTGTACCACATCGGCACAGCCAAAGTGTTGGCGTTGTTTTTCAATCTTTTGTGTTTTTTTAGTATTGACCTTTTTATTTAAAGCTTGTGCAATATTTTTGATAAGTGACAAGACATCAGACTGATGTGTTTTTTTAATTAAGTTTAAATGACGTATACCGAGAAATTTGTTCCGTATAAGAGAAAACGAAACATATCATTAATGGCTTGTTTCTTACAAATGGAATGGAATGGAATAGTTTTTCATTTCATTCCAATGTTTGTGTAAGATTATAAGGTAATGAAATTGAATCAAATTTTTTTCAACGACCAATTTTATTACCTCTAAAAATTCATAGAATAGGATGTAATGGAATGAAAAATGACAAAACACGTGGGTGGTGGATAAGAGAAATGTATGGTAGAGTGGGTGGTGAGGTGGGATAGGGTGAAGTAGGGTGGGTGGTGGGGTAGGATAGAGTGGAGTTATAAGCTATGGCGGGCGGAGTAGGGTGGGGTAGGTGAGATGAGGTAGGGTATGGTCGGGTATAGTAGTGTATGTGGTAGGGTAATGTGGGTGGTGAGAAATGATAGGGTAGGTTAGGTGGTGAGGTAAGGTTAGATGTGGTATGGTGGATGTTTGATAAGGTAAAGAGGGGTAAGGTGGGGCTGGGTAGAGTGAGGTAAGTTTGGATAGGTGGGTGGGGTAGGGTAGGTTGGGCTGGGGAGGTAGGGTAGGTATAGTGGGTAAATAGGTAGGGAGCGGTAAGGTAATGAAGGGGTGTGTGATAGGTAATGAGGTGTGGGTACAGTATGGTAGGGCGGGTTGGGTAAAGTGGTGTTGTGGTGTTGGGTGGGATAAGGTGAGTGGTGCGGTAGGGCTACCGCACACCTCATAACTCTACCCATGTACTTTATCCTACCTTACGCACTCTACTCCACCCCACCCACCTATCCTTAACCGCTACCCTGCCATGCTTATCATTCGATGTGTCACTTATTGTGGAATTTGTTACATTCCATTCTTTCACAATTTAAACGCAATGTTGAAATAAGTTTATTTGATTTCTTTTTTTTAAAATGAGTTTATTTTATTTTATTTCATTACATTCATGTTGTATTAATTTGTTCTATTCTATTCTATTTTATTCTATTCATTCTTAACAAAATGTGACTCCTCGTTCCCGGATACCGAGTGCTTATCCGGAAAAGAACCCCCGCCACGTATAACATTAAATAAATCTAATATTATACGCAAGTCCTACATCATTATATCAAATATAAAGCGACGCGGAAGCTAAATAGACTCGGGTAATTAATGTCAAGATCTAAAAATGAGTAACAATGCTGCCAAAGTTAAAGGGAAATATCTATTACAACATACAAAAACAAGGTTTACGAACCAAATCCAAAGTACGAAGTCTTACAAACCGAACATACTAGTTTTACAAGCCAAGTACTAATAGTTTACAACTCTTACAATACAAACCAGGAATAGGGATACAATAAGTCTTAACATAAATAAAAGAACAAGGTCTCATATGCAACAACATGGTTATAATGATTGCCAAATATCTCCAAGCAATATCAACGAGCTCACTCGTCCTCAAAAAACACATCACCAACCTCCTGAATATCTTCTCGGAAGAGAAAACATACAAGAAATACAAAGGGGGTAAGTACACTGAGTACTTATTAAAAGGTAGAAACTATTGAACAACATGCTCTATAACGCTTAGAAAGTAAAGGCAACATTCTTAAAGGATTATCTTCATTAAATTGACATTTCGTCAAAGGTATCACTTCATGTCTCATAACACGTTGTGAGTTTCATATTGGTTTCTAGCTTAGCTTATATTTGTTACACCAAGGTCTCAAGGGCATTATGCTTAGTCATGCATTAAGAACAACTGGTTGCAATCCACTAGAGAGTCGCTCTAGTGGACCCGGGAGGTCGTCTCGTTAGTGTGTGATCGGCGGAGGTTGTCCACTTTTCCTTATCATCATTGTGATCTCCGGAGGTTGTCAAATTTTTTTTGATCATCGTCACATTGCGATATTGTACCATGCCTTACCATGAAACTCGAGGTGCTTATTCTTTTATATAAACAAGTATGTATGTTATTTATCATTAACTAGCCACCTAAGTTCGTTCAAGAAAATCCTCACCTAACAACTCTACTCCCTCAACTTAGACCCTTAAACTCTAGCAAAAACCTAACATATACACAGACAACGATGAATCCTAATTCATCAAAGCACAAGGCCAATTCTAATCTTCTGACAGTCCTGTACTTCATCTCATCACATAATCCATATGGCGTCAGAACTAAATGCATCATAAGCTTGTTCATGACTATGTCAAGTTATTTCAAGTCGTTTATATCATATAAGAAAGGTCCAACCCTAAGCTAAGCCTTAAAACTCAATTCTACACAAAAGAGAATTTGGCCCGCGGTTTGGCCCGAGTCAAAACTAGCAGATCATTCTGTTTTTGGTTCTACTCAGTTTTAGACGGCGCCAAATTGCTCAAAATAGCCTGTACGGTCTGTGGTCATGTTTTGTGTGCGCCAAACATTTTTGGCAGGCGCCAAACAGTCGAAAACAACCATAAAGTCTGCAAATATCATGTTATTGTTGTCCCAAGACACACCACAACATTGAAACGCAATCTATAAAATCGCACCAAAACAGTACCAAACTACTAACCAAAGATTATAAAACATTATATTTCAATACAAAGACCTGTTTACCTTGATTTTGAAGCCAAAACTCCCTAATTGAAGATGCCAGCAAAATATAACTTGATGAATTTCAGCCAAACCTACACACCAAGCATTCTATACTTATATTAACAATTCTTAAATGCTTTGAAACAACAGGAACTAATTAAGTCTAAGATGATTACAAATTACGAAACCTGAAGATTCCAAAAAGAGGGTGATTTTCGTACATTAACTGATGGAGAAAAACTTGAATCAAATGATTCTTGAGTCGCGGTACATGATCAATTTTTCTATTCTAATTTGAAAACCAAGGATTGGATTGAAAGATAAAGTGAAGATTCTCTTTGGTACTTCACAGGCAGCAGTTCCAACTTGCCATGGAAACATAATTAAATATGCTAATTTTACACACACACAAAAAGGACATTTTTACCCTTTTTTGAATATATGGAATGTTACACAAACGTATCATTGTTGTATTTTTATTTTTATTTTTATTTTTTTTTTGAAACGAGCTTTGTTTTATTGAAGAGTAAAGTGGAACACCACCATCAAATTTACAAAAAATTCAAGTCCCAAGCCAAACGTAAATTTCTAACTCTAATTTCCATTTTAGAAAGCAAAACACTAATCGGTGGGTAACAAGTGTTTTATATCCATGATATATATGATTCCTCCAATACCATAGACTGTAAACCATTTCGCGGAATCTGTAGGGCCAATCTCTGTTGCTGCCAGCTTTGACATTGTCGCAAATTCACTCCTTAGTCGGGGTAAGGGAAAAGAATTTGCTCCAGTTGTATTATATGAAAGTATCGATTGATTGATATGTATCAAGATCATTTTTGAGAATGGATATGTATCAAGATCATTGATTAGCCCTTATCATTAGAGTTTAAATTTTCACGTCCGTTAAACTCTTGTGCGGATCATTCCTTCCTTTCATAGTATTAAAATGAAATAATGATATATAGTAATATTAATGGTAGTCCTTAAAATAAATCCATAAATCAGTTGGAACTAGATGGATTTTATACACTGAACTGATTTTACTGAGAAAAGAGGGTCCACAACTTAACGGTAGCGGATCTCGAAACTTGGGATTCACCACGGGATCCTCGAAAACCACGCCCTCACTCACAGGGAGTGAGCTGTTGTGTTATATAATAATAATAATGGTAGTACTTAAAATAAATCCATAAATCAATTGGAATTAGCAGGATTTTGTACACTGGACTGATTTTACCGAGAAAAAAAGGGTCTACAACTAAAACGGTAACGGATCTCAAACACGGGATTCACCATGGGATCCTCGAAAACCACCCTCACTCACCGGGAGTGAGCTGTTGTGCTATGCCGGCCACTTTCAAAATAAAACGTAGACAAACAAAATGGACAGATAAAATATATATACTACATCCGTCCTAAAATGTAAGTCCGTTTAGATTTTTGGTTTTGTCACATATGTAAGTAAATTTAGAAAATCAATGAAGAATTTATTACATTTTATACCTTTTACCTCTCATTTATTATATACTCATCCTTTTGTTTTTACTACCTTACATTAATAACCATCAAAGGTCATTTTAGGCTTTTTAATCAAAATTAATGACACGTAACTAATTTAACTAACTTTCTTAATACGTGTGGAAAAGTTTAAACAGACTTTCATTTTAGGACGGAGGTAGTATATATTAAAAAAAAATAATAATAATAATAATAATAATAATAATAATAATAATAAGAAGAAGAATAATAATAATAATAAATCCATAAATCAGTTGGAACTAGCGGGGTTTTAAACACTGAACTGATTTTCTAGGTCCACGAAAACGGTAGCAGATCTCGAAATTTGGGATTCACCAAGGGATCCTCGAAAACCCACGCCCTCACTAACTGGGCTGTGCCAGCTACTCTTCTTAAAAGATCTTTCACACTCTTCCTTGACTGTTTCAAACTCCACCCCCAGAATTCAACATGAAAATAGGAATCACTCCTCCGCTATCTCTCTCTACAATCTTTCTCAGTTTCGTGATCCCGTATTTAAAGCGATAGTTGTTGTTTTTTCAGAGTCTCTGGTTTATGCATTCATCACATTTGAAGTACTGTTGTTTCTGATCGTTAACATGGACTCTGGTATCGCAATTATGGATCGCAATGGGCATGCATTGACGATCAGACATGTTTGTTCAAATGAAAACAGAGGTTTTTATGGGGAAAAGATTAGTGGGATGTTTAAAAGTAAGAATATTGGGACCAAATTAAGTGGGATTTTGAAGAGTAGAAACAGGGACAGAAAGATTAAGCCTGGAGTCATTTCCTCTGTTTTCACTCAAGACATCAACCAACAAGTCGTGGTGAGTTCAAAATCACATGCATATGAGTTAACTTATTTATTTATTGGATTCAATTCAACGGCGATTTTAACAATGCAGCATTCATCCAATCCAATTGGAGTCGTTTTGATTATTATTATTATTATTGTGCATGTTACTGTTGTTATGCTTATACGTTGATATTAGACATGGGAGGTTCCACTTTTTGAAGAGCAAAAAACAGCAGATCCCAAAACTGTAGCTGCAATCATCTTGGGTGGCGGCGCTGGAACTCGCCTGTTTCCTCTTACTAGCAGAAGAGCAAAACCAGCGGTAAGGAAACACCTTTAATTCTCTCAAGCATTCTCTCAAACACCTTTACAGACAATTTACAGTGTGATAATTTTGTGATTGATCAATTGGATTTGGTTATGCTGATGAATTGGGATTTTTTTTTTGTAATCATTGATTGGTATTCAGGTGCCTATAGGAGGTTGCTACCGGCTAATAGATGTGCCAATGAGCAATTGCATTAACAGTGGCATACGCAAAATTTTTATCCTGACACAGTTCAATTCGTTCTCACTAAACCGCCATCTTGCTAGGACTTACAGTTTTGGAAATGGCATAAACTTCGGCGATGGATTTGTCGAGGTAAGGTTCCTATCGATTTGAATCGTGCATTGAAGCATAATATAGTTACAAATTGATTAAAAGTGTTATGTTTGTCTGTAATAGTAATTTCTGTTTTCAAACATGTAAGGATTTGTTTATAGAAAAAAGGTTGAATGCATTCGAAAGTAAAGCAATCGGATTTATACAGAAGTGGCCATATTGTCTTATAAAAGTCTTGTATTTATGGAATCCAGGTTCTTGCTGCCACTCAAACTCCAGGGGAAGCTGGAAAAAAGTGGTTCCAAGGCACTGCAGATGCAGTTCGGCAGTTCACGTGGGTGTTTGAGGTGTGTATCCATAAACAATTTCTATTGTGAGTGACAAATAATGGAAGAAATACTGAAATTATGAAAATCTTTGTAGGATGCAAAGAACAAAAACGTCGAACACATACTGATTTTGTCTGGTGATCATCTTTACCGAATGGATTACATGGACCTTGTTCAGGTATTAATTCATGGCATATAGATGTTGTATGTAATATATCCTTTGTTTAAGAGCTCATATTGGCATTGAAATATTCTTGCAGAAACATATTGACACTGATGCTGATATCACAGTGTCTTGTATTCCCATGGATGATAGGTTGGTTATTTATTTTATTGATCTTCTTACCATTTGTCAAAATACTAGAGAAGGGAAAATATATGTCGCCTTTTCCACTTACGTAGAAGATTTTGTAGGATGATTTGAAGAAACCATTAAGATCGCTCTCTCGTTTGTTGCACTTTTTAGCAGTGATCACAAACTGATATGTAGACTTTCGTAATTTTTTCTTTCCTTGTGGACAGTCGAGCTTCGGATTTTGGTTTGATGAAAATTGATGGGACAGGGCGTATCATCCAGTTCGCCGAGAAACCAAAAGGCCCTGCATTGAAAGCAATGGTATTTGAGTTTAATGAACCTTGCTCCTTGTAAATCGGGTTTTTATGTGATCACTAGCTTTATAATGTTTCACAAGCCGTTTGGTTATTAATCCTTTTAGCTCCTAATATTTAACTGCTAGTCCTTTACTTTATATTGCAGCGAGTTGACACTTCTGTTCTTGGAATTTCAAAGATGGAGGCAGCTAAATATCCTTATATTGCATCGATGGGTGTTTACGTCTTCAAAACAGAGGTCTTACTGAAGCTTCTAAGGTGGACATGCCCTTCTTGCAATGACTTTGGTTCTGAGATTATCCCTGCAGCTGTGAAGAATCACAATGTTCAGGTTTGGCCTTTATATTTTGTTTCAATTTGATTTTCGTATCTTGTTTCGTAGGTCTGTGTGTGAATAGGACAGAGGCAATTAGTCTGATGATTTTCCCCTCTCAGGGATACCTTTTCAATGAATACTGGGAGGACATCGGGACAATGAAGTCGTTTTTTGATGCCAATTTGGCCCTGGCAGAGCAGGTGATTGTCATATTTCTCCCATTATACTTCACTAATTCTTCATCTACTAAATGTTGTTTTAACAAACAGCCACCGAAGTTTGACTTGAACGATCCGAAGGCTCCTTTCTATACATCTCCGCGGTTCTTGCCTCCTACAAAAGTTGAAAAAAGCAAGGTATAACTGTAAAGATTAAACATAATCTGCTTAAAGCTTCATATTCATGCCTATCTAATGAAACATTTATATATATATATATACTGTTCTTCTTTCAGATTGTGGATTCCATAATTTCCCATGGTTGCTTTCTTCGAGAAAGCAGTGTCAAGCACTCAATAGTTGGGATTCGATCACGCTTAGACTATGGTGTTGTGCTTGAGGTAAGCAGATTTGTTAGGATTAAATAACCATATAATCCACTGATTAAATGACACATTTATATCTGTATTGATTTCAGGATACGATGATGATGGGGGCGGACTACTATCAAACCGAGTCAGAAATTGCATCCTTACTGGCACAGGGAAAGGTCCCCATTGGTGTTGGACAGAACACCAGAATTAGGTAAGTGATGAAAAAAAAAAAAAAAAAGCCATGAGTCTCTAATTTCTTTCTTTTCAAACTTCATTCTTTAGAGTAAAGAGTTGTTAATTTGCTGACAAGTTTTTTTGTTTCGTGGCCTTGCATTGTAGAAATTGTATACTTGACAAGAACGCCAAGATAGGGAAAGATGTCGTTATTGCAAATAAGGACGTAAGTAATGTCTATTTGCAATACTTGTGTGAATTTCCTTTTATATATATCTAACAAGGTTGATGCATGCCTTGAATGTTATATTACAGGGGGTTGAAGAAGCAGATAGGGCAGAAGAAGGATTTTACATAAAATCTGGGATCACAGTGGTAATGAAAAACGCGACAATTAAGGATGGAATTGTCATATGATGATGATGATGATGATGATGATGATGATGATGTGGTTGCAACCAGTAATCTACCAAAATGTTGGTGACTTTAGCAGATAGAGATTCAACACCTCTAATTAATATAATCAGTTTTCCAGTGTATAAAATATAACTCAATGCTTTTCGTTCAAGATATTTTTTTTGTAGCGTCTCAATAATAATACAAGTCGTGATCCACGACTGTCTATGTCGATGCTGCTACTCACTAGTCCACTTCCTATAAAATAGTAGGAATCATGGGATCATGGTTTGACAACCGAAAATAACTACCTAGTAATAGAAAACATGTGCAAACTACTTTAGTAGTGGGAAATAAACATGGCTTACTTAGCCTTAGGTAATAATTAAAACATAATTAATAATATCTTCCAACATTCCTTCCCTTAATTTGAGCTGGCAGTTCAGATTACTTCACACATGCCCAGCTCGCCTCTGAGCTTCAAAAATTGATCCCTCTTGAGTCATTTAGTCATAATATCAGCTATTTGATCTTCACTCCTGCAATGCAGCAACTCAATGATCCCTTCTTCACATAGGTTTCTCAGAAAGTGATACTTCACATCTATGTGCTTGCTTCTGTTGTTTAACACGGGGTTCTTGGATAGCTTGATAGTTGAACTGTTGTCACAGTACATAATATTCTCAGGCTGCTGAACTTGACCTAGAACTTCCAGCATCCTCCTTAACCATATTAGCTGACATGAGCAGGTGTCTTTCTTTGCAACAAACTCTGCTTGGGCCAGACAAAGTGACTATTGGTTGCTTTTTGAGGACCAACTGATAGCACATCTTCCATACATAAACACAAAACCCGAAGTACTCTTCCCGTCATCAATGTCTCCTGCATAATCACTGTCAGAGTATCCAGTCAGCTGAGCCTTCTCTGCTGAACCATACCTGATTCCAAGATTGATGGTTCCATTCAAGTATCTTAGAATCCTTTTCACATAGTTTAAGTGGTTTGCTGAGGGTGACTCAATGTATCTGCTTGCCACACTTACAGCATACATAATGTCAGGTCTTGTTGTTGTCAAGTATAAAAGAAACCCTATCATCTGCTTGTACAAGGTAGAATTCACCTTACCATCTGTTCCTTCTTTGCTAAGTTTCACACTTGTTTCACAGAGTGTGAGTGCTGGATTGCTATCCTTCATTCCAAACCTGCTAAGTATTTCAGTCACATACTTCTTTTGAGAGACGAGTATACTTGACTCAGTCTGCTTAACCTTAATGCCTAAGAAGTATTGCATTAGTCCCATGTATGTCATGCTAAATTTGGTCTTCATTGCCTTCTTGAACTCTGTTATCATGTTGAGTTCACTGCTGGTAAAGATAAAATCATCCACATACAAACAAGCAATCAGTAGCCTTCCATTGCTGTTAACTTTTACATACAAGGTAGGTTCGTATGAACACCTTGTGAAACCTGCCTTCACAAAATATGTATCAATACAACTGTACCAAGCCCTTGGGGCTTGCTTGAGTCCATATAAGGTTTTGCTAAGTCTATACACTTTGTTTTCTGCTCCAATCTTCACATAACCCTGTGGTTGATCCACATATACTTCTTCTTCCAGCTGACCATTCAAAAAAACTGATTTTACATCCATTTGATGTACTTTCCACTGATTCTGTGCTGCCAAAGATAGCACAAGTCTGATAGTCTCCATTCTCGCTACTGGGGCAAACACTTCATTGTAGTCAATCCCATACTCTTGCTTGTATCCTTTGGCTACTAGTCTAGCCTTTTATTTGTTGACTTTGCCATCTTTATTCAATTTTGTCTTATAGATCCACTTGACACCAATAGTCTTGTGTCCTTTTGGTAGATCTGTAAGACTCCAAGTCTGATTCCTTTCAATGGTTGTGGTTTCTTCATCCATAGCATGCCTCTATTTTCTGTCTTTTGCTGCTTCGCCATAAGTGATTGGATCATCACTAGCAAATAGAGCATAGTAAGTGGCCTCCTCTGACTGTGGTAAACCTGTTACCTCAAAATCTGTCATCCGGCCCGGCCTTTTTCTAGTTCTCTGAGGTCTGTCTGCTGAACCCTGATTGAGCTTAATTTCACCCCAACAAAAACAATTTGTAAAGACTCGAAACCGTGGGTAAACTAACTCTCTAACCGCGCAAGTACCGGGTCGATTGTTAGAATAGCTACAGAGGAGTATGAGGTCGAACCCAAAGGAATCGTGTTTGCAAGTACCAAAGTGAGCGTATTGCTTAGTCTGATGAACAATCTTTTAAAGTGTTTGTAACTTCTAACGACACTAATGTGATTTAAACAAACGAGTCTAAAGCTTGAAAAGAAGGAAAGAAGATTAAACTACTAAGTTTAAGATAGATTAAGGGACATAGCCGAACCATGATCAAAATAGCTAATTTCACCCCAAGGAATGATAAAACCGGGAGTGTGCATTAAACAAATGAACTCTTGCATTCAATCTCACGGGTGCAAACTCCTAATCCCGGTGCTAAGGTCTGAACAACTCTCTCTTAACACCTTATGCCATGTTAACTCCCCTTCCCTAAGGAAGATTCACTAACAAGACATGTTATGCACTAGAGCCGCTTAAACGTTGAAACGAGTAACCTCACTATAAAAAGTGATCCTAGAACCCTTTTCCCACATCTCTCTATCTGAACAACTCTCTAGATTGATGTGTGTGATTTTTGACCTAGGTGATCAATCTAGCCCAAATCCGTTATAACAAGTTCTAAGACGTGAAATATGCAAGATACAACAATAAAAAAACACTACTCACTCCCAATTTCATCACCCAAGGGGTGATTTCACTAAATTTCACATGATTCGACTATGTTAAGTTTAGCTACACATTATAAAGCTTGAAATAACAATCAAGGAAGAGATTAAAGCCATAAAACAAGAAAATAAGTGAAATTGATTACCGAAAATGTAGAAATTCGAGTTTACATCAAGCTCCTTCCACACCCATGTCACTTGGGAAGAAGAAGATGAACCAAAAGCTATGCAAAATCCAAGATTCTTCAACTAAAACTAAGCTAGACTATCATTAAACTAAGTAAATTTGAAGTAGAAATGAGTCTAAAGAGTCAAAAGGGAAGATTTCTTAGAGAGGCGACCCCCCATCAAAAATCGTAAAAATGTATATATAGGTGGGAAAAATCTACGAAAATGACTTTCTAAACGCGCCGTTTGAGGTCCCCAAACGCTGCGTTTCAGCATCTAACTCATCATGCGTAAAAAAGCAGATTCCAAACGCGCGTTTGAAATGTTCAAACGCGCGTTTGAGATGTTACTGTTTTCTGGAAGCAGTAAAACCATGATATCTTCGCGTGTAGAACTCCGATTTGAGTGATTCAAAATGCGTTGGAAAGCTCTTTTAATTATCTACAACTTTCATGAAGAGACCATGACCAGAAAATGCCTCCATCATAGGTCAAATTGCTTCTGAACAGAACATAGCGTGAAGATACCAACTATTTTTCTTCCTTTTCTTCATTTTTCTTCTTCCTTGGCTCATTCTTGCACCTTGATCATACTTCTCATCATAAATCTTCGCCTTCCGGGTTCTCATGACACCTAGACCCTACAATCTCATGAACGAACAACACACACAAACGATTCGGAGGGTAAAGTGTCTCGAGAATGGGTTAATATCACTAAAAAGAGGTAGTAGACCATCAAAGCGACGGATTTACTCCCCGTGCTATAAACTCACGATATTACCCAAAACGGTCTAAAAACACCGAGAATGTGCTAAAAAGTGGGATAAACGGGGTGGAAATTGCACCGTAATCACGTAAAGTTGACTCATCAAACCTCACCGCTATCTCATGACTTGAGTCTCATTTGAACTTCTCTCTTGAACCCCTCACCGCTGTTGTCAATTCAAGTGTCTTGAGTCTGCACCGCTGAATATCACTCTGCTGATTTTGAGTCTGGCCGATCCCGACTTCTACCGGTCCTCGTGAGGCTCTTCATCTATTAGATTATTCGATTGGATGGAACCGCATTGTTTGCTTCTCAATCCCAGGTGTTTACTTCATCAAACACCACACCTCTGCTGATCACTATCTTTTTGGTTATAGGATTAAACAACTTGTATGCCTTGGACTTTTCACTGATCCCCAAGAACACACATTGCTCCCTTTTATCACTGAGTTTCTTCATGTTTGCATCTGGAATATGAGCATAAGCAATGCATCCAAAAATCGTAAAGTGACTTACAGATGGTTTGATTGAGCACCATGCTTCTTCTGGTATCATTTCTTGAACAGAAAATGTTGGGCATCTGTTCAAAATGTGCACACTCCAACTTACTGCCTCTGGCTAGAATCTTTTAGGCACATTTCCATAGGCCAACATGCTTCTTACCATATCCAGAATAGTCCTATTCTTTCTCTCAGATACACCATTTTGTTGTGGTGTATAGGTTGATGTCAATTCCCTTCTGATTCCATTACTGGTACAAAAATCTTCAAACTCTGCTGAGCAAAATTCTCCTCATTGTCTGTTCTCAGACTCTTGATATACTGACATGTCTTCTTTTCTCTTAACAGTTTGAAGCTCTCTAATGCATTCAGGGCTTCAGTCATCAGTAAATGTGATGAATTACCTTTTACCTCCATTAGATGATGGGTTGATTGGTCCACACAAATCAGAATGGATGAGTTCCAACACTTGCATTGCCCTCCAAGACTTTCCTTTTGGGAAATGATGCTTGTGTTGCTTTCCTTTAGTGCATTCTTCCCAAATCAGCTGAGGAGTTTGAATTTGTGGAAGTCCTTTAACCATTTCCTTCTGCTGAAGTGTTTTCAAACCACCAGAATTGAGATGTCCATATCTATAATGCCATAACCAAGATGCATCTTTCAATTCTGCCATAAGATATGTTTGTGGCTCCTTAATCTCCAAAGGAAACAATCTGTTGGCATTCATGGGAACTTTAGCAATGATTCCCTTGCTTGGATCCTTAATTTCACACTCATTATTCTTCACATATCCTTTTTCCTACAACTGTCCAACACTTAACAGATTGCACTTCAGATCAGGAACATATAAGACACTAGAAATGGTTTCAAATGTCCCATTTTTGGTTCTGATGCATATATTTCCTTTTCCCTTAACACTGACCGATGAATTATCTCCAAACTTCACCTTTGAATGATAAGATTCATCCAAATAAGAGAATGATGCCTTATTACCACACATGTGATTAGTGCATCCTATATCAACATACCACACTTGGGGTGCTGAAGTCTGCTCATGTTGAGTAGTCATCAGCGGGGTCTCATCTTCCTCTTTGTCAGCAAAGTGACTCTGCTGAGTCCCTTTCTCCTTGTCTACTGGCAATTTGGTGTAGCATTCTGACCGGTAGTGTCCAAGTTTGTGACACCTAAAGCATTCAACATTCTTTTTGCTTGCAGTACCTCTACCCTCTCCATTCTTGGATGCCTGAGGGGTTATCCCTGCTGTCAGAATCTCTGGTAGTTCTCCCTCTACCTCTTCCTCTGCCTCTACCCCTGCCTTTATAATTGCTATTATAGGCAGTGGTCTTCAAGGCCTGCTCTTCATTGGATGCTGCTGATCCTCTCTTCATCTTCTGTTCATGAACTTGCAAAGAGCTTTGCAATTCATCAAGAGACAAAGCATCAATGTCTTTTGACTCCTCAATGGAGCATACCACATAATCAAATTTTGAGATTAGTGACCTCAAAAATTTCTCCACAACTGCTACATCCTCCATCTTTTCACCAAGAAATCTCATTTTATTGCAGATTTCCATGGTTCTAGCACAATAAGTTGAGACAGATTCACCTTCCTTCATTTGTAAGGTTTCAAAATCTCTTCTTAAGGCCTGTAGCTGTGATCTCTTCACTCTGGCGTTTCCTTGGTACTTCCTCTTCATTGAATCCCATATATCCTTTGATGACTCCTTGCTGAGAATGGTCTCCAAGATCGCTCTATTTATTGCTTGAAACATATAGTTCTTGGCCTTCAAATGTTTGAGTTTTTTGCTCTCAAAATCTGCTCTCTGAGCCTCAGTTTGGGGTGGATTTCCTGCTGGTTCAACCACTCTTTGCTCAATGATGGTCCAGTAGTCCTTAGAACACATGAAGTTCTCCATCAACATGCTCCAGTGATCATAATGTTGTTCATCAAACTTTGGGATGAAAGCCTGAACAAAATTTGTTTCGGCCATGGATCTTTTCTCCAACTACGGTTGAGAATATGGCTCCGATACCACTGATAACTTTTATGGAAGAGATAGTTTTTAGGAAAACTTAAGAATTTTATTGATGGATCAAACATATATATACAAATAGAAACCCACTAGTCACTAGTCCACTTCCTATAAAATAGGAATAATGGGATCATGGCTTGACAACCGAAAATATTTACCTAGTAATGGAAAACATGTGCAAACTACTCTAATAGTTGGAAAAAAAATACATAGCCTTAGAATAATTAAAACATAATTAATAAAACATAATTAACAATATCTTCCAACACATGCATGCATTAATAATTGTTCAAACCTATTAGAATAAGGAAAATTGAGGTCTTCCTTTCTCTCATACGTTATCGCTTTCGAGCTCGGGTCCTCTACGTTGCACAAGATGGTCCTATGATTGGAAATGTATCAAAACTTGATGTTTTAAATATTATTTTTGTATAACTTATTACCAAAGATAACACAAGATGGTCCTATGATTGAAAATTTATCAGGAAGACAGTTAGAGTATGTCACCCTTCTAAGTATGACATACTTTTCGATGCTGTTTATACTTATAAGATCAAAATCATGTTCTAGAGAAATGTTACTACCCACAAAACACATTTGCAATAATGTTGATCATTATGTAAAGACTCAGTGATCATAATGTATTCCCGCTATAATCCGAGGTTCGGAAGTGTATTTTGTCGCTCGTGTCACGACACGATCGTGATAGTAGTTGCATTGCCCTTCTTTCAAAAGGTGTATTTGTTTTGTAAGGGTTTTATTTTAAAAGTCATTCGATACCATAAGAATGAAATAAGATCTGAAAATGGAAAAAAAGACGAAAAAAATAATGGTTACGTTTATTTACTACGTGTGGTTGTAGCGACGTGTAATGTAGCAGTACACACGTAACGTCGCGCGCGTTTTGTCGCACTAACCACTATCTTTTTTTCATCGTTTTTCCTCATTTTAGATAAAAAACAATCATTTACAACCTTTAACCTTATTTTAAATGAGTGGCTCAGATCATTTTATGTGTGTTTTATGTACACCAAATGATGTATAGACCTGTCATTCTTGGTATTTAAACAGACGGCTATTATTTATCCATAAAATGGTTCAATTTTCAGCTACTACAACAATGAGTTGATCAGTTCAAAATGGAAAGTATCTTTTTCAAGTTTTACCAACACGACAAATAGATAGGGACATATCAAATAAATAAAATATTATACGATTAATTAATTTCCACACGACAAAATAGTCAATAGCTGTTTCCATTGTCGATGAATGCAACAACTTCAACAAAATATTAGTAATAAATTATTATTTACAGCTGCACCCACCACATACATACCTCTACGTGACTCTCAACCTTACCTACCCCAGTAAACTTTTTTTTTTCTACAAAGAAATGGACAGTTACTTTTGCCAGCATTTTCAAGAACTTGACGCTTTTCAGTTCAAATGCTTGTCATACTGGCTCCCCAAGTCATTGTTTTTTTTTTTACCTTTCTTCTGAGTTGAACTTGCTCCACGCTGCCTGTTAATCAAACAATAGACCAACCCACATTAATTTAAGTTTGTAAGAACAAATTAATTGATGGGATTCAATAATAAATGTATATAATTTACAGACCTGCAGAAGATCGAAAACTTTCTCGCATATGTACTTCTGATGAATGCTTGCACCCCTTTGCTGTAACTTGTCAGGATGAACATAAAGTGTTGCCTTTCTGTAAGCCTTCTTCACAGCACTAGTTGTTAACATCTCTGTCAATGTTATTGGTTGCCAACCACTGTTTGCCCCTAGGATCTGCCCAACATGTGAACAACATATAAGAAGCTTTCAAATGCCAAAGTTTTTATAACATAAACCGTAATATGCAGCAAGCATACATATTGCAGAGTGGAAAGTAGTGCACGCAAGTTCCCCTCCTTTCCGTTAGACCATCTCTTGATTTCAGCATCTAGAGTTTCTGCTATCCTCTGCAATTCAAATTTTATAATGAACTTTGTGAGAAATGCAAAAATAAATTACAAAAGAAGTTGATCTTCATGCAAAGACGATTACATTTCTCTCATTTTGCTCTCTCTGAGCAAGAACATCACGCATATTCTTCTCTGCAAGGGCATTTGCCTGAAAAAAACAGCATCAAGATTTGTCACGGTCAGAAAGGGCCATCTAGACAAATAGTGCATAAAAATTGGTCCAGAATGTGTACCGCTCGTTCCATTATCCTTTGATGCCTCTCCAACCTTGCTTTCCGCCTCTGGGCAGATTCGTTGTTGCTTTCACCCGAGCTTTCGGAATCCTGCAGGAATGTTCATCTGTCATATATTTGGAAGCCAAACATGATATTCACTATTTTTAAAGATGAATAATAAAAGACTCACAGGGGAAACACTAGGAGACTTTCCGGCCCCAACTTTTCCTCCCGGTGCTCTGGCCTCACTGTTAGTTTTCTGGGACATTGCTTTTTCAAGAGCACGTTCACGAGCCTCTGCAGTAGCCCTCTCTACTGCAGAACGTTCTGCTTTAAGCTTGGAATCAGTTGAAACTTTTGTTCCAGAAGCCAACTTCCCAAGCTT